>CM030182.1:18197394-18229894 GCA_017639675.1 Aplochiton taeniatus
TCCATTCCATTGTACTGTATTCTATTATAATCTATTCCATTGTACTGTACTGTAATCTATTGAACTCATGTGCCCTAGTGTACTTAACTTAACAGATATGCCAAAGCCATGGGTTACGGGGTATGTCATTCTCAATCAGAGGCTCTGCTGGGTTTGGCAACCACCTCCAGGAATACACTACAGACCGTTTGACCCCGTGCACCATGGTCACACCAGGTGAGAATGTTAACTCACTTTCATGACAACAAGGAAGGAGGCCAGCAAAGCTCCTCATGCTGAGTTTGTCTGTGGCCACAGATTCTGTTCTCTTTATTCCCTGACCCCGATACCGGTACTGCTCTCACTCTCTGAAGGCGATTCTACCTTGATCTACTTCCTGATGCTCGACGGCAGTAAACAGGAAAAGGAAGTGAAGCTCTGACCAAGATGGCCGAATACCAAGGTCAAAGACGGAAGTCAACGGTTGCGGTTATTGACATTTTCAATCCTGATAACAAATACCACAAACAAACCAAAAGACCTGGACTAATTCAATCAATTTGCCTTCAAATCTGTGTAGCTAAAGCTACAATTTGTTTCAATAAAGACACTTCTATAGAAGCACTTCCTTTTGTGGACGTGGGTGGAGCCTGCTAACCCAAGCCGACCAATTGTTACCTGTACAGCACCGAGCGGGTAGCCAATGGGGCGGGGTGTGGGCGGGCTGACGCGGAGAGTCTTGTGTTTCTTCAGGCGGTCGGCGAGCAGACTGTAGATGGCACTGTAGTGATCGTACGCATCCGTGTGGAGCGACTGAAGAAGAAGAGGATGAAAGAAGAGAGGAAGAGAGAGGGGAGGAATGGAAGGACCGTACAACGAGAGAATTTAAGACACGGTAGTGTCTGAGCGTAGACTGGGTGAAGCATTTCATCGTGTGTGTGTGTGTGTGTGTGTGTGTTCCTACCTGGAGTGTGCGCTCCCTGTCCAGACCCATCTCAGACATGGCCATCAGCACCTGTTCGTTGATGAGCTCTGTTTCTCTCTCCGACTTCACCTGTTCACACTCCGCTATCAACTAGAGAGAGAGAGAGAGAGAGAGAGAGAGAGAGAGAGAGAGAGAGAGAGAGAGAGAGAGAGAGAGAGAGAGAGAGAGAGAGAGAGAGAGAGAGAGAGAGAGAGAGAGAGAGAGAGAGAGAGAGAGAGAGAGAATTGATTTACTGCTGGTGTGAATACTCACCGGCCAAAGTATCCCTGTCTCACTCCCTTGTTAAGGTGGTATTACAGATGTACTGCTGATGTGGATAGACTCAGTTAAATTGGTAAGGTGGTATTACAGATGTACTGCTGATGTGGATAGACTCAGTTAAGTTGTTAAGGTGGTATTACAGATGTACTGCTGATGTGGATAGACTCACCCGGTCAAAGTCAGGGTCGGGGTCTCCTTGTCTCATCCATTTGTTCTTACAGATCTGCTCCATGGACAAACGCCTGCTGGGCTCCAGAACCAGCATGTGTCGAATCAGGTACTCGCAGTCTGCAAGAAAGTGAAAGCGCGCGCACACACACACACACACACACACACACACACACACACACACACACACACACACACACACGACACACACGCACACACACGCACACAGAAACACATTGATAAAGTCAGACCTGAGTCTCACCTGTACACCTGAGTCTGACCTGTACATGTGAGTCTGACCCGTAGCCCTGAGTCTCACCTGTAGCCCTGAGTCTCACCTGTAGCCCTGAGTCTCACCTGTACACATGAGTCTCACCTGTAGACATGAGTCTCACCTGTAGACATGAGTCTCACCTGTAGCCCTGAGTCTCACCTGTACACATGAGTCTCACCTGTAGACATGAGTCTCACCTGTAGACATGAGTCTCACCTGTAGCCCTGAGTCTCACCTGTACACCTGAGTCTCACCTGTAGACATGAAGAATGGAATGCGGAACTTTCCGCTGAGCACCCGAGCGCGTAGGTTCTGAAGGGTGCTGCCGTCGAAGGGCAGAGCGCCACACACCAAGACGTAAAGGACCACACCCAAACTCTGCGCGCGCACACACACACACACACACACACACACACACACACACACACACACACACACACACACACACACACACACATACAAAACAAACAGAGCAACATTTCAAACAATACGTTTATTAAGCAATGCAATATGAGATGTTTCTACATGTGATTGTTCTGTCTACTATGATAATGATCGCAGTAAGAGGGCAAAGTATAACCAGTATATAATTCTCTTTACAACAGCGGAAATGTGTCTGCAACAGTGTGTGTAAGCATGTACGTGAGTGTCAATACGTGTGTCTCTTTTTGTACATGTGTGTATCTGTGTCGGTGTGTGTGGATCTCAGTTCATGAGTGGTCGTATGCGTGTGTGTGTGTGTGTGTGTGTGTGAGTGTGCGTGTCCTACCCAGATGTCCACTTTGGGTCCGTCGTACTCCTTGCCCTCAAACAGTTCAGGGGCTGCGTACGGCGGGCTGCCACACCAAGTCTTCAGCAGCTGGCCTCGCGAGAACAGGTTACTGAAGCCAAAGTCTGGAACCACAGCACACTGTTTATTTAATAGATGAGAACACACTCACTCACTCACTCACTCACTCACTCACTCACTCACTCACTCACTCACTCACTCACACACTCACACACTCACACACTCACACACTCACACACTCACACACTCACACACTCACACACTCACTCACACACACAAAGAACAGGTTACTGAAGCCAAAGTCTGCCAGAGTGGAACCACAACACACTGTGTCCAGCTCCACCATTTCAAACTTTCTATTTTACTTAATAGATAAGAATCTATCTGTATACCTATCAAATACACTCTCACACTCTCTCACACACACACACACACACACACACACACACACACACACACACACACACACACACACACACACACACACACACACACACCTGCTATCTTGATGTTGAGGTTGTGGTCCAGCAGCAGGTTCTCTGCCTTCAGGTCTCTGTGGACGATGTTACGACAGTGACAGAAGTGAACCGCTGCCACAATCTGTTTGAACTTCCTCAGAGCGTCTTTCTCTGCCATGCGGCCATGAGCCACCAGGTGGTCTGAAACACGCACGCACGCATACGTAGACACACACACACACACACACACACACACGCGCACACGCGCACACGCACAGACGCACAGAGATACATAAGGAAACAAATCAAGACTAAAAAACAATATCTTTAGTTTCATGGTCACCACTATTAACTAATAACATCTGCGTGAAATATTCAACTGAATGATTGAGGTCATGCTTTTATTTGAACCCCCTTGGCTTACCAAAGATCTCCCCTCCACAGGCGTATTCTGTTACTAGGTAGATCATTCTCTCTGTCTCCATCACCTGAGACATTTCAATTCAACTATTAGTAGAGCATTTCACACACGCGCACACACACACTAAAAAAACATCAGAGATCAATTAAATTACATTTAATTAAGTGGATGATGCAAACATTAACTACACAGGAATGAATCAGCCTAAATATTTGAATTAGCATAGATGATGAACTATGACTAAGTGGTATCAGCGATCGCTAGCGTTTTTGAACAGAAGAGCGACAAACACACATTAAACAGTCAGAATGCAGTGTTATGGTCGTACTGGCAGAACAACCCAATGGCAATGTGTGAAATGTGACCGTGTGTGAAATAGGTGCATAAGGACTCTCAGCATTTGGTTAGAGAGAGAGAGAAGAGTGAGAGAAGAGAGAGAAGAGAGAGAGAGAGAGAGAGAGAGAGAGAGAGAGAGAGAGAGAGAGAGAGACAGAGAGACAGAGAGACTAAGTAGGAAGAATTGCAGTGTCTGCCTCAGAATCTGAGTAGCAGAGTGTCATCATTTCAAAAGAAACAGAGTGAAGTTGAATGAGATCATGAGAGAGAGGGTGATGAGAGATTGAGTAAGTGTGTGTGTGTGTGTGTGTGTGTGTGTGTGTGCACGCGTGTTAGGGCTGAACAATATATCATTTTTTTATCGTTATCGCGATGTCAACTTGCGCATTAAACACGCAAAAGACTGCGATGACATAACATATTTAACAAATGTCACGTTTACTCTTTGCCATTATCATGATGATATGATCAGATATGATCGTTGACATCATGTGATCAGGCGCTACTTTGTCTGATACAAGCCATGCTTTTCCCCGTGCGGACATATTTAGCCAATCAGACAGCGCCCTGGCCATTAGGCACCGTATGAGGCTGTGGGAGAGAGGAGGAGGGAGAAACTGCACTTTCAAATGGAATTATCATTCATATGTATATTTATTGGTGCTTTACCTTTCAATGTTCAATGTTCAGAAAAGTGGCCATTTTGTATTTGCAAACTTAAAGTTTAGGAGAAATAACTTCACACAAATTTAGCTCACAGGGACTTTAGCTTGAATTTTGCACCAGAATTTGGGTCACAGTTTCAAAACAGTTGGACCAGTTGATAACTTGCATTTTCTTCACATGGATCTTTTTCGTGATCTATTGTTACAACTTCAAGAACTTTACACTTTTTAATCTTTTATATTTGTCCAATAAAATAAAAAAAAGTCAATAGGCAAGTTGTTGTTTCTGAGCAGTATACTGAAAGCAGCAGAAAGGCAGGGCTGTGCACACTGTGTGTGTGTGTGTGTGTGTGTGTGTGTGTGTGTGTGTGTGTGTGTGCGTACCTGGTAGAGGCGGATGATGTGAGGGTGCCTCAGCATCTTCATGATCTGGACCTCTCTGAATATCTTCTTCAGGTTCTCATCATCCAGCTGTGTCTTATCTACGATCTTAATGGCCACCTGGAGATGAGAGAGAGCGAGAGAGAGAGAGGAGAGGGAGATTGAGGAAAAGAGAAAGAGAGAGAGAGAGAGAGAGAGAGAGAGGAGAGGGAGATTGAGGAAAAGAGAAAGAGAGAGAGAGAGAGAGAGAGAGAGAGAGAGAGGAGAGGGAGATTGAGGAAAAGAGAAAGAGTTAGTTAGATCGGGGTTGCATTCCTTGTTTTCATCCAAACCACAGCAACAGAGTATGAGAGGTCAGCTTTGTGTGATGGTCAACCTCGTGTCCATAGCCCCAGCTGTGTGCGTGTGCATGTGGTCAGCCTCGTGTCCATAGCCCCGTGTGTGTGTGTGTGTGTGTGTGTGGTCGGCCTTGCCTCCATAGCCCCAGCCACGGTCATAGTGAGAGGGCAAAGCCACTATGAGATTACAGAGGCTGTGCCCCTGCACCACCGTAGGGCTCAGTGCCTGGCTCAAGGAGGGATTTGAACTCATGACCTTTTGGCCACCAGGTAGCTGTCCTGATGCAAACAAACAACAGCTATGTTTCCATGTTGGAGAGGCAGAGGATGGGGCTGGGTGAAAGGGGGATCACCCAGCGGAAGAGAGGAACAATGGTAAGGAAACCCTTAAATAAAGACTAAAGAAACCCCCCTCTTAAAGAAAAATGGTGCACTCCATCACCACGAGCTCAGCTGACCTTGGGCTAAACCACGACTTTGCCTTAAAGGGATAGTTCGACAATTTGGGTAATAGGATATGCCGCAACTTACCCCTAATCAGACAAGGTGAGTGATATTAATTTCATGTCTGTGCGTCCAGTATTGTTACGTTAGTTACGTGGTAGTCGTAAAAGTAGCCTAGCGATATAGTAAGCTCCCAGAAGAGACCAACTACTCATCAGACATCGTCTGATTAAGTTGGTTTCTTATTTCCCCAAATGTTGAACTATCAGCTGACCTGGAGCTAAGCCTTGAATTTGCCTTAGGGGGATAAGGGGTGGGGTGGAGAGACAGTGGGCCAGGCTGGGGGTTTTGGTACTGTGAGCTGATCTGAGGTCAGGTTCAGGCAGACGGAAGCACTTCCTGGGTCAGACAGGAAGAGGAAATGAGAACCAGGAAAAAGAGAGGAAACAGGGGGAAAATTAGGGAATAGGCAACATCAACCCGTGGCCTCTGAGTGTGTGTGTGTGTGCGTGTGTGTGTGTGTGTGTGTTTACTCCTCTATGTGGTATTTTAAGCCCTGACAGTCTATTTTGAGTGCTGGCAGTCATCCAGCTGTTATACAGATGGAATCTACTCTCTCCTCTGTGGACCATGTGGCCAACATCTGGCCAGTCCACACAGACACAGAGACACACACACACACACACACACACGCAAAGAATTTAGTCAAACAAACAAATGCTTTAAGGTCATGGAAGGTCACAGGGTATCAAGAGTTAGGTGAACACACACACACACACACACACACACACACACACACAGTACCTACTACAACCTTCACTTCAAAACCACACCCTCATGGTTTGAGAACATCGGGTCTCTCTTCATGCAAATGTTGTATAAATATGGAAGCAGCCACTAGGTTGACTCAGAGCTTACAGGAAGTGTAACACTGCGCCAAAGAGAATCACCAAGCTGCCCACACAAGCACGACAGACGAGTCTCTCTCTCTCTCTCTCTCTCTCTCTCTCTCTCTCTCTCTCTCTCTCTCTCTCTCTCTCTCTCTCTCTCTCTCTCTCTCTCTCTCTCTCTCTCTCTCTCTCTCTCTCTCTCTCTCTCTCTCTCTCTCTCTCTCTCTCTCTCTCTCTCTCTCTCTCTCTCTCTCTCTCTCTCTCTCTCTCTCTCTCTCTCTCTCTCTCTCTCTCTCTCTCTCTCTCTCTCTCTCTCTCACACACACACACACACACACACACACACACACAACAGACATGTCACACACACAAGTCTCACACATACACACACACACACACACACACACACACACACACACACACACAACAGACATGTCACACACACACAACAGACATGTCACACACACACACAACAGACATGTCACACACACAAGTCTCACACACAAGTCTCACACACACACACACACACACACACACACACACACACTTGGCCTGACTTGACCAAACTAAAGCCTCTACATAAGTTTAAACAATAGCTAGCCTTAGCGTAACAACACTAGCAGAGGAAGGGTTAGCCGCTTAGCTTAGCGTATTAGGGCAGGAAATCATTTATGGCCATTATACTGCTTCTCCTTCACTTTCCATTGGTCAACAATTTGGTGCTAACGTAGCTAACGGCCTGGCTAGCCTAAGTTTACCAAACGACAGCATCCTGACCAGTTTACAAAATAGCTAGCATAAGTGGCTAACTGGCTAAACTAAGTGAACAAAGACACAGATGCCAGACTAGCTTAAACATTAACTAGCCTACGTGTCTAGCTGGCTATGCTAACAAAACTACAGCATCCTAAAGATTAGTTTAAACAGTAACTAGACTAAATGGCTAGCTGGCTAACCTATGCTCACAAAACCACAGCATCCGCCAGACTAGTTTAAACATTAACTAACCTATGCTACCCAAACCACAGAATCCTGACTAATCGAAACTGTTTAGTAGTCTAAGTGGCTAACTGGCTAGCCTGAGCAAACCAAAACACAAAATCCTCACTAGTTTAAACTATAGCCCAAAACTCCCAACACTGCCAAGTTAGCTTGTCGGTCTAGATTCTAGACTAGACTCTTTACAGCTAAACCGCCACCACAAAACTTAAAACTGAAACATAAAAAAAAATATATATAAAAAAGAACATTCAATATGATATGTCTGTTTCTCTATAACCAAGACTGAAAGGTTCTGATAAAGTGGGTCAAGTTCACTCATATAAATGTGTCTAGATTCTTGTGTTCGAATGTCAGTGTGTGTGTGTGTGTGTGTGTGTGTGTGTGTGTGTGTGTGTGTGAGATTTGCTAGCCTGGTTTCCTCTGGGTGTCAAGTCTGTCTGGTACCATGACTCTGGAATTTTCCATTAAAAAGATCTGGGGACGCACGCACACACACACACACACACACACACACACACACACAGCTTAGCTGGAGTGTTACATAGACGTCCAATCACATGGCAGTGACATCAGTATCACACCATGCCATAGCAACTGATATGGTAGACCTCATTCATACACACACTCACTCACACACGCACGCACACGCACGCACACGCACAACGTCGCAGGAAAGTGTCAGCCATCCACTACATAGCATTAATACTGAAGCTGAATGGGCTCATGTGATAGTTCAAAAAAGACAAAGATTTGCAAACCAAATGCTCCTATTTAAAAGTATTGGTGTGCAAATCATTACCATCTTTTTTGATTATTAGTGTTTTGATACAGCACCCAACCAACAGGCATTTTAAGGGTGCGTGTTTTTTTCATACTGCTCTTAAAGTGATAGTTTAATATTTTGGAAATAAGATATGCCCCAACTTATCCCTAGACAGAGGAGATTTCGCACGTGTCGAAATGAAAATGTAACAGCAAGACATTGTTGTTATTGAAACAGATAGACGGTTGGAGCTATAGCAATGTGGAACCTTTGTTTCACCTTGTGTGTGGTAGGTGAGGGACCTAACATCTGGAGTAGAGTGGTGACTATAGACATATATATATATTGACAATATATGTAATAACAACGTCTTGCTTTTACATTTTCATTTCGACAAGTGCAAAATACAGAAGATATAACATGTAAATAAATTAAAAAATGTAAGACGTATTTAGTCACTTTTGGGAGCCATGCTTACAATGACTCTTTCACTTGGGTCTTTTAACAAACCACGTAACTAACTCAATACTTATCAAATTGATATCAATCATCTTGTCTGACATGGGGTAAGTTTGGGCGTATCGTATTTCCCAAAACGTTGAACTATCCCTTTAACACCTCAAACAGTCTTGTGCCTTAAGACTTGAAACGTCCAGCTTTAACACCGCAGTACAGCACAGCACAGCACGGACCGGACCGGACCGCACCGGACAGGACCAGCCCAGCGCAGCAGAGCATAGCACAGTATAGCACAGTCCAGCACAGCACAGCACTGTAAAGCACAGCACAGCAGAGCATAGCACAGTATAGCACAGTCCAGCACAGCACAGCCCATCCAGCTCTTTCCGTGGCTGAACCACTGCTTTTCTAGCATGTGGGCTGATCTCTATTTCCATTATGCAACCTATGCACAACAACTGCTGTGTCTGTGTCTGTGTGTGTACTTTTAAAACTAGTTCAGAAGATTGTGAAGAATATAGTATTATGCTGCAGTCTAAAGATGAGAGGGAGAGGAGAGCAGATGAGATTCTGGTTGCCATGGCAGCGGTGTCAGAGATCAGAGGTGGGCTTAACGTTGGCTGTGTCCTCACCTAGCCAAAACACCGCTGCCACGGCAACCTGGAGGAACGCTGACCCCGCAGGGCGAAGAGCAGCGACAGTCGGACCACTGTCACCAGGGAAACGGACGCAGGGAGAGCCAGGTTCACCGCGGCCAAGTCCTCCATTGTTGCCGTGGTTGGATAACGCTGTAGTCATTGGAATGTCTACGGTCACAGCTAGAGACAGGCCGTCATAAAAGTCATCGGCTAGCCCTACGTCAGCATTAGACCTGTCTGAGAAAGGCCAGGACTGTGGGGAAAAGGAGGAACATGAAACATATTTTCCACAGGCGTGCTCTTCATGAAGATGGTTGCTGGTGGACCCAGCCTATTTGTTGATGAGGTCATTGGAGGTCAGCGGTTTATGTCATTCGCTAACCAGCTAATCACACTAGCCAAGCTGTTCATAATAGGCTAATCCCTAACAGGGCATAGGCGACACGCGCACATGCACACACACGCACGCACGCACGCACGCACGCACGCACGCACACACACACACACACACACACACACACACACTAAAGATTAGGTCAGTGAAAGTCTCCTCTTTACTGACAACCCAGTGACTGACTGGAAGGAAATGTGTGTGTGTGTGTGTGTGTGTGTGTGTGTGTGTGTGCGTGTGCTTGTGTTCCGTTGTACTGCCATGCAGTTTTATACACACACAAACACACACGCACAAGAATAAAGAGACTGGCCAGCCGGCACAACTGTGAGTAAGCATAGGTCTGACAATGTTTGTCAGCATGTGTGAGCGTGTGTGCAGTTTGTGTGATATTTCGGGGCGTGCGTACGTGTGTGTGTGTGTGTGTGTGTGTGTGTCATTTTCATTTTGGAAACAGTGTGGAAACAGTGAGCAAGGAAGTCTAGATAAACACAAGGTCAGCCTGCCCTAGCTAAGCAATAGGCTTTACACAGCTCTAAAGAGTGAGTGAGTGAGTGAGTGAGTGAGTGTGTGTGTGTGTGTGTGTGTGTGTGTGTGTGTGTGTGTGTGTGTTTGTGTGTGTGTGTGTGTGTGTGTCAGTCAGGAGATGTCCCAGCCGACATGCTGTGCGTAACCTCTACGCATCAGAGATGGCACAGTTCAATGAGTGCTTGGGGTTAGGGTTAGGGTTAGGCTTGATGTTGAGTTACTGGTGCAACGCAATCAATGGAATAATCCATCAGACACAACAGCCCACCCGCCTGGACTGTTCCGGACACAAAACCAACCCCGCTTTATCACACAATAAAATATCCTTCCTCCTATTCAGCATGGCCAGCAACTAACTAATGACATACAACCAGATTAGTAAACAGTAGGTCATCTTTATTTCATATGGTAGTGGCCAGGGCTGTTTCTATGGAAACCTGCAAGAATCCAAATGGATGACCTTCCTCAATGTAGGGTCATCTCCTTGACAACCAAGCATAGCTGGAAGCAATGTCACCATCCTTGACAATGGCCTCACAAAGAGTGTCCAGGCTGCACCAACACCAACACCAAGTAGTTCTACTGGGACACATCACAAATAACTAGCCATGTCACACACACACACACACACACACACACACACACACACACACACACACACACACACACTAAAGATTACGTCAGTTTCCTCTTTACTGACAACCCAGTGCCTGACTGACTGACTGGCTGGCTGGCTGGCTGGCTGCTCTTCTCGCTTGGATGCGAGCCACGGACACAAAGGCAAACCCAGCACTGGATCTGTACATGGATGCATCCGTACTGGATCTGTACATGGATGCATCTGTACTGGATCTGTACATGGATGCATTCGTACTGGATCTGTACATGGATGCATCCGTACTGGATCTGTACATGGATGCATCCGTATGCCTAAGACAAATGATCCTCCCGATCTAAAAACAGACAGGCCCAGACAATGGAAGGCCTCAAGAGCACATGTTGTCACACACTTTCACACTAGAAGTAGCTAAGATCTAACTCTGGCTCTCCTACTCCATTGTTAGACGCGCGCGCGCGCACGCACGCACGCACGCACGCACGCACGCACGCACGCACGCACGCACGCACACACACACACACACACACACACACACACACACACACACACACACACAAACTTAGCCTGCAAATTAACTTTGATGTGAGATGAGAACAAGAAGTTGGGAGGAAAAAGAGGGGATAGGTAGTGGATTAGAAAGACAAGAAAGAGACAGACAGACAGAGACCGACAGACAGGTAGTCAAACTAACAGACAGACAGACAGACAGACATACAGACAGTGAGATACACAGGTAGTCACACAGACAGGTAGTCAGCCTGACAGTCAGACAGGCTGTCAGACAGGTAGACAGACAGGTAGTCACACAGACAGGTAGTGAGACAGGCAGGATGTCAGACAGGTAGTCACACAGACAGGTAGTGAGACAGACAGGCTGTCAGACAGGGAGACAGACAGACAGCCAGGTAGTCACACAGACAGGTAGTGAGACAGACAGGTAGTGAGACACACAGGCTGTCAGACAGGTAGACTAACAGGTAGACAGACAGATTGGCAGGGAGTGAAGCTGTAAGGCTAGCTTCACCCGTTGGGGAACACAACTTGGCCTTGTCTTCAACCAGTCGGACCTGGCCCGCGTGTGTGTGTGTGTATGTGTCCGTGCGTGTGTGCTAAACTAAGATTAGGTGGGTCACACAAGGCAGACTGAGCTATAGGAATCCGCAGGGCTTTTCTGCCTGCTTACACACACGTTCTCTCTCTCTCCTGTTCCCACGCACGTGTGCACACACACACACACACACACACACACACACACACACACACACACACACACACACACACACACACACACACACACACACACTGTTCCTCCTCTGACCCACTGAGAGATAATGACGTGCATCACATCTGCACCCAGCAGAGACAAGGCCAGGTTTTTATAAGGTGCATTTTGTCACTTTTGTCTGACGGAGCCATGCTGCCGTGGTTACCACTAGCTTCACACCATGGGGCTAGGCTACGTTTAGCCTACAACCTCACTAACTCAATATTGGCTGTACAAACATAAAATGTATGTCAGACTAGGGGTAAGTAGTGGCATATCCTATTCCTCAAAAAGTTGAACCATCCCTTTAAGGCAGGAGGAGGACCCCCCCCCCCCCCCCCCCCCCCGCCCCCCTCACAAGCTTCATCTTAAATAAGGACTCTTCCCCTTCTCCTCCCCCTCCCCACTCTCCTTCCCCTCACCCCCATGGGCTTCATCTTAAATAAGGACCCTCACCCTCACAGGATTCATATAAAATAAGGACTCTTACCCTTCTCCTCCCCCTCCCCCCTCTCCTCCCCCTCACCCCCATGGGCTTCATCTTCAATGTGCAGGGCTGAACCCCTCTGGAGCAGGATACCGTGGACCTTCAGCTGCATACCATGCCCTTGTGGGGCCCGGTTTCCTGACAACAACCTCTGCCCGCATCCACACACACAGACAAATGCACAAACGCACAAACAAACAAACACACGATTGCTACCGTTTCTAGGATTGATACAAACTATTCTCAGATTTGCACGTCCACAAATAAACGCTCACAGTCGTGGTCTGTGAAACAACTGACTGAGAGGCGAGCCAACCTTTGCACTGAGCACTCATCAGTAGTGATAGCAGTAGTAAGCAGGCTAACATGCTAACATGCTGTTTGTAATGGTTTAGCCCTGAAATCTGCATGGAATGCAGAACACATCTTGGAGCTTTGTCTCTTGCCTCTCTGTTTTGGATTGGCCAAGGCTATATGAATGACTAAAGCTCCAGCTAAAACAAGATATCACTTTACGAAGGATTTGAAGCATTTATAATCATCTAAATGTATAGATTTTTTAAAATTGTATTCTCTATCAGTTCAGAGTCAGTAGCTTTCCTCTTTCAACAGCCCTCTTTGACCCCTGCCTGACCTCTAACATTTAAGGATGTGTTACCCTTTGACTGACAGCACAGCACCTCTCTGCACACTGATGATGCTCTACTAGCTTGTTATGTAACACAAATCCTTATTCGGGTGCAACCTGCATTGTGCTGGCAGAAGCTGTGTGTTAATGGCATCGAAACGCAGCTCAGGCTGGGGAGAAAAACACTAGGCTCCATCCGGTCACCTCAACGGACAAAGCTGACTGCCACCTCTTCGCTCTGCCTTTCCCTCTCTAACAGACAAATGCACACGCACACACGAGGGACACAGGAATGCTGTCCAGGAAATCCCCAGCATGCCTTGCTGTAAGTGTTTCCTTTCGATTTGGCTTTGTTCACATTTACCCCCCATTTACCCCCCCCCCCCCCCCCCCCCCCACCACCACCACCACCACCACCACCACCACCACCACCCTGCTGATTGATCCAACAGAAAATAACAGCTGTTCAAGTCATCACTCCAGAAAAGAGCCTCAAAGTAATTCACTGAAAGTTTTTTTTTTTGCCTTATGAACTCCAATGAAACTAAGACAGTTCACGTCTGTCTGTCTGTCCTACATCAATAAAGTGCCACTGTAATCATTTTTCGAAGCTAGCCATAAATCACATCCCTCCCCTCCCTCAATAAAGGAAGTTGATCATCTCCAAAACTGTCCATTCATGACTATACTTACTACGGCTTTTAATTGAGGGGCTCTATATCAAAGGACTTAGGAGATCATTCCCCTATAGATTCAATTGTAATGTCCTGACTAACATCTATAGGTAATGTGGAGTAGGGACTAACGGTTACTATGCCACTGCCGCGGGGCACCCACACTATGCAAAGCGATTCAAATACACACGCTAGGGATGATGGCAAAAGCTACTTAGACTATAAAGACACAAAAAGTATGTTAGTTATATCTAACCATCGTTGGTTATTGGCATTAAGTAACACAACAGAGGCAACCAAATCAACCATGACGAAACAGGACAAGCCGCTAGGAAACATATTTAATAAAGGATCGAATTTGATCACTCGGACTTGATCTTTACCAAACACTGTTCAGACGTCAAATGCTATACCTGATACTAAGCCTACATGCTTTCGTGTTGCAACACAGGCAGCTCTCGATTAAGTTCAACATTACTCAACAATGACACACAAGTCATTTTTTAATCAACTTCCTGCGTTATAGTCAGTAGCTCGCTAGCTACATACATTACAAGAGTGCTAACGTTACTAGTTTGGGGGTAATTGTCAGCTGCCTTGAAAGGAAGCACCGCAATAGCGTAATAGTCAAATATACTTAAGGAAACGTATCAGAACATAGACAGCTGTCTGATTGCAAACCCCAAATAGACAAAATTAAGCTATGCTGACATTAGCTGCGTTGGCGTGCTCCGAACCCCCTGGTCTCTTGACTTCATCCCCAATTTGGTACCCTTCTTTCCGACCTCTGCGGAGGGGTAGGGGGGTTCTAACTCATATTAAACCAGAGATAGGCTTATTCTGCTCCCTTGCCCAATTGGACGATTACATCATCAGAAAAATAAATTATTTCGAACTATGAACATCAAGATTTTTCGTACTGACACCCCCGCAATGAGCAGTGTCATCAAAAGCGAGCTGGTCGTTGTTTCTATCCCCAACAAGCCCGAAGCCGAAGGCCCAGCCAGGCGTCCTCCTTGGAGGCTGGATAAGATGACAGTCGCTGCAATTCAACGAGTAAAAGATTGCGATGGCAACCTGTAAAGGGTCAGAGCAAAATAAATAATATAAATCATCTCACCTTCGCTTTAGTGATGATGTGTGTGGCTAGTTTTACAACCGCAAAATTTCCCTTGCCGATGGTCCGCTCGATTTCGTAGTAGCCCACTCGGGCTGGGGGGGGCCTGTTTGCCGAGTGGTGGCCAGGATTGGTGATGCACCCCGAGGCCGGGGCAGTTCGATTGGCATTGCTTATCCCGGGGGATGGTTGTGCTCGGTTCGGGGCACCCATGCTTGGGTGGACCGGTCGGGTAGGGTGCGAAATCCCGGCCGCAGCGGACCCAGTTGCACCTCCGCTTGACACGGCCGCCATCTTCTCGCCTCTCTGCGGGAACAACAACCAGCCTTGCGCAGCGCGTTTCGCGGGCACGCCCCCGCCCTGCGTCATTTTACGTGAAACGCACCTCCGCAGCGCCCTCTTTAGGTTGTAACCATGGTAACAACCAGCGTAACAAATGACTTCATCCTCTGAAACGTATTATAGTTGCCTTGGCGACAGGACTGCGCATTATCATTCTAAAATATGAACAGGATGGGATATATAATAACATCTGAGAAAATTTGACGGAGGAGGATCGGATCTTTGGCCAGATTGAGTACCAAGGATTTCGAATACAGTTGTAATTGTATTCCATTTACATGTTTAATTTGACAGAATAATGCTATTGTCACAACAGAACATTTTAAACTGCTGGTGCCCCCCCCCCCCCCCACACACACACACACACAGCAAAGGGACCAAATTTTGAGGAAAAATCCAGGAAAAGTTTTTATTATGCATTGCAAATGTGATGATGTGGGGAGATTTATAGGGGAAAATCCAGGGACATTTGATTGATCTCATCTACATTTACAGCGTATTACAGAGCATTACAGGAGTATTAACAAAACGTTGAACAAACAGCCATGTCTTGTCAGTCTACCCTACAGGCCCTCAATCAGCAAACAAGTAGGCCTATAATAGCCCTACATTAAGGTAGAATTGTATAAAGTATGAGCTGAAAAAATATGTAAGATAATAGAATTACAGCCTTAAAGCCTAGGCCTACGTTATATAAGACAGGAAGAAAAACACAGAAAACAATATATATATATATATATATAGAGAGAGAGAGAGAAGGTTTGCATAGATAGATATTTTGGATCTATAGCTAGCTTTTTTTATATTATTATCATCACCACATTAACTCCAAACAGTTATATGTTTGCCATCATTCATACCGACATTGAAATCTCTACAAACATCACATGTGAAGCACTTCTATTCCAAAGACTTGCAGATGCATTCAGCTTAACAAAAGCCGCCTCTTCAAGCAAAAACAAAAATCATTCAAAATTTGTTGGCTTATTTCTCTTCATAGTTCAATCGTGACTGAAACTGTTAGGTTTAACCACTAACACTTATCTGCTAACCTGCACAAAAGGGACACAGAGAATTAAGTAATTTTACTTGCAAGGAGAGTGCCCAGAGACTGTTCAGTTACAATCCTCCAAACTCACTCTGAAACAGTCTCCGCTCTTCATGCCTTTTATTGTTTGAGGAACTCCCTAGTTACATATGGTTTCAACTGATAACGGGAGGGGATAAAGCTCCAGTGGAAACCAGATTTTAGTTCTAGCATATTTGTTAGTAACAACAGTGTCTTCTTTTCTTCTTGACCTTGGCGTTATCAGCACCAGCTTGTGGTTATTTCTCCATTTCAGCTCGCTTGGTCAGGTTTCCAGCTATGCCACTTCAAGCTCATACATGCACATTGTAAAATGACAGGTTTGCACAACACTTCTGCAGTTAGTAGGAATATAGTAAGAGTAGAATAATCTTTATAATAAAACAATTCTCCAACAGAAACCTAGGAATACGAGATGCCCTACTGACTAAATCAAATCAAATCTATTTGTATAGCACATTTCATAAACAGGCAACTCAATGTGCTTAACAGAAAAACAAGCAAAAACATGGAAGACGTCAAATGAATAAGTGCACATACTACACATACTTTACTTCTTACACAGGGAAGCTACACCGCTGGCCCAAACCCAAAACCCAGGGTGAACGGGCTCCTTGAAGTTGGTTTTAAAGGTGTGCAGAAGGATGGGTTTCCCAGAGGAGACTTTGTAGAAGGACAAGGTGCCACCAGGCCAATCTAGCTGCACTTTCACCCTTCTGGAGGCGGCAGGGGCTTCACCTACGGCTACCTGCTTCCCAGCGTGCACTGCGGTGTAGCTGCTGTTGAAGCCGTCGGTGTAGCAGTCCAGGCTCCAGGACTGGTCGTTGCGACCCAGCTTACAGTCGTCGCCGGCTCCCCTCCTGCTGATCCCGGCGTACGTCACCGCAATGGACACCCCGTCTCCATCCCAATCCGTCTCCCAGGAACAGCATCCGGTCAGGCCCTCAGCACACAGCACCTGCTTCCAGACGCCAAACCTGTCGGGGTGATCGGGATACGGCTGCACCTCACCGACCCCTGTCGCCTTCCTGTTCCCCTCTGACAGAGTGAGGAGTCTGTGTGCTGTGTTAGGGTCCAGTGTGAGACCACAGGCCTCTAATGCATGAGAGAAATCAAGACGTCACGTTTGTAGTCATCATCCTAATCAACATTCACATGTAGTCGGAGCTACTTCTCCAGTTATGGCACTGGCATTACCTCCAGTCGGCATTGAGCGGACGGGACAGGTAGATTGGGAAGGAGAGGAGGAAGCTGATTGGTTCTCAGCAGACACTCCTCCACCAATGAGAGCTAAGAGAAAAGGCGGGGAAAGAAACAGGTAAGTAGCTGTTCTCTGAGTTTTTTTCTCATACACAGAATCATAGATTTAATATAAATGCAGGGGTGGGGGTGAGGATTATTGAATTAGATGTACATTTGAAATGCTGAATTAGATGTAAAAATGCCTTTTGGGAAAAGTTTTTTTAGCTCCTCCACAAGATCATTTCTGGGAATCTCTTTCAGTATTTCCAGTGTAGTCCTCACAGCTCCATCGGGCTCGTAGTTCTGCATCAGCATATCCACGGTGTCTATTCGGTCTTTGTTCGACAACTGCCTGGCCAATACGTCATTGGGTATCATGAAATTAAATTCTTTCAGCTGCTCATCTGAAAGCTTCTTAAGAATTTGCATAAGATGACGTTTAATAGAGGTTGTCATTGTAGATCACTAAAAAAAAAATATATATATACAATTTGGAGGTTAGAAAGTTAAGAGCAGAACAACATAATATTGTTAACCTACACAAAAAGATATAATCTACACTGGTAAACAATAACAAATGATTACAGAGAAATTAGACAAATAATACACATCATCACCACTCCAGTACCGACAGCATGCGTTCCAAGACCATGTCCTTTCAAAGTTTCAAGGTTTAAATTGCTGCCTTGTTCATGATATCCCAGATTTATTTTCAATTTCTTTGTCAAATCTGTGCCATTTACATTTTAATATACATTTTGGCCTGTCTAGATTAGGACATTTTAGATGATTTATGCACATTACCTTCTGTATCAATATTCTGTCTGAAGTTAATTCCTCCTCAATGTCCTGTTGAATATACTAATTTAAACGTCTTCTTGTAAAGTGTCCAATACTGAAATTTACATTAAACATAACCTTCACTGAACCAATCTATAACAGTGATGTAGCCTATTTGAAAAGTAAATCTGCAATATAATGGAACAAAAACTAGACTGGAAATAGACTGGAAAGAAAACTAAAACTGGACATATTCCTTATCAATGCCAGGTGAAGACATAAAGTGACCTTTGGCACAGAAATAGAGGTTTTTATTGTATCATGACTGAAAACAAAACTTAACTAAAACTAAAAGTAATATCTCTAATCTGACAACTGTATTTCATATTTTATTAACGCAAAACTGTTGCAACATAAATTGAGATTACACTTACAACACACGAAGCTATATTGGAAGCATTTGAACAACTTTTTAACACAATACTCATACACTCAACAGATTTTACAACCTTGCTGGCGGGTTGGCGATAGGCCTAGAGAAGCAACGCGCACACTGAACCATTGATAATGTTACTATTTCACACAAATTTACTAATGCGGCTAATCGGGCAAACAAACCTAATACATGTTTTGCTCACCAGACGTTAGACATCAAAATATGTTGCGATCTTAAGTGCAGCACAATCCTTTAAAGTTTACTGTAATAAACCAACATGGCGCTGACTCACTGTACAATGAAACTGTTGTACACTTGCATACACGGAACATACTTTCATTGACCGCGTAAATGGGTGGTGTCTTCAGAAGTCTACGCAGGCATATGCTTCGCCTATAGATGTAATCTAAATGTAGGCCTATGCTGTAAGTCTTTTCAACCTGTCATAACTTTTACCACTGTCACGCTGCCTGGAATTCATGATTTCTGACTTTCTGCAACCCCTTCCCGAAAAATGATGTACTTTATAATAACATTGGTCAATTTGTGTTATCATTATTATCATTTATTTATACAGGGTAACTGAAAGTGTAAAGTGTATATTTGACCGTTGACACCTTTCTTGTTTTCAATAAAAAAAAAAAAGATGTATCACCAATTTCTATAGTTTCGGTTTTAAAAAAATAAAAATAAGTCTTATCTTAAAAAAAATTGAAATCCCGTTCATTCATTTGTGTAGGTCTATCCTAAACATTCAACGAATAAAAATACAGTAGCCTATAATTTGACCAGCCTACTTTTTATTTCTTGTCAAATTCCTCGGGAACGTCAAAGGGTTCTGTTTGAGGGATTGGCAATGAAATGTATCAACAAAATTGAGGTAGGCTGTTAGGCGACGTCGTCATATTTTAGCATGGGCTTGTAGGAGGTGGCAATTGGATGCCACTGAAATTAATGTCTATCTGGCCAATGAATGGCGTCTCCATATAGTATACATTGCGCACAGTCCATGTTAAAGCGCGATACCCAAAATATTCACCTGAAAGATATAAATGTTAGCTCTTCAAGATGAGGAATGTTGGTTATCAAAGAAAACAGATTAGACTTACAGACATCCCCAAATATCAATCAACACATTGGGTGACAGTGCTCTACTACTTCAAATAACAACACAATAGTCCCATTACTACGCTTCTGAGCTTTATTTCTAGTTATCGTGGTCTGGAAATGGAGGTCAACTTACATGAATTAAGTTACCCCCAGTGCAGGTCGAGCCTACTTCAGATAATAATACAAATTTCATGAAACAACAATCACCATTTTAATGCGTGGATTTGGCGCCATCTTGTGATTTGTTTATACTATATACATTGTGGTGATGACGTTTAATCACATCGAAGAGAGGATGCTTTCTTTTTTTTTTTTTCATACCTGTATAGACGTAACCGACTGAGAATAGGTCTCTTTTCTAGCAGTGCCTTGTTTAAAGGCAGAATATATAACATTTTAAACAAAACAAACACAAAGAAAATTAAATCAGTAAGGAAGGCTGCTTTAATAAGGCTAATGGTCAAAAAGAAAACACAGACCGAGTTCCTCTTGATTTCACCTACCAGCCCACCAACATTGAAGTCTCACATCTGACAGGGCAGATACCCAATCATGGTTTAGAATAATGGGGTGGCCACTCCGATTCCTGGGGTGGCCCTTGCCACCTCCCTGGACAGGTCTCTGTTTGTAACATGTGTTGGTGCAAGGTGTTGTTTAACGTATCGGTCTCACCTTCCCCTCAAGAACATCAGCTGATAGTCTGATAGTCACACATACAACACACACTGCAAAACCATATATTATATTCAATAAAGAAATGTATCAGATCCTTACAGCATGGCACAGCATTCTGTATAGACAATTGAGTCTGTACACTCCATTGTCTGTGTGAATATGTTGTTAGATCTATACAACATGGAATAGAACACAGCATTCATTTGTAACTTAATTCTGTGAATCTCTTTTGAATCTCTTCTAAACATCATGGTTTAACATGCTATTATCTTTCTAGATGTCCTCCAGATGAATACAACCTGTTGTTTGACTCCATTAATGTTCTATGGACTGCAGGTCCATGCTTCGATTCCTAGCTGGCTCTACATTAAATCACATCATAACACTATGAACTATAACTCATAATGCTTTGATGATTTGTTAGCGTACACTAAAGTCAGAACCCTGAATAAGATTTCTCCTAAGGTTCGTTACTTATTTGCTTCTTTGTTTAACAGTAAATCAAACGTCAGATCTTCAATTTAGTCAAAACTTACCCAGTCAACTGGGAAAAGAATTAAATTAGCACTCCAACTAGTTTAGGTATTATTAACTCTTAACAGAATCCCTCATCCCAGCTCAAAGCTGCAACATTGCTAGTCAAGAGATGTGTCATCTTGCAATGCTTTTTGCTAAATTAGGATCACTTGGCAACACTTTCTCCCCCTGGATTAAAAACACACAATATATTTGTTGGCTGTTGGATACCAGCCTTTTCTTACAGTTCAATCTAATTCAATTACAGAGTTTGACTTTCTCTTTACTTGTTTCATTTTGGGATAGAAGCTTCCTATTGTCTGGCTTTCATCCAAACAGGCCACATATTGTCTTCTACTTAAAGCTGCACAATGATGAGAATGGTTTTATTCTAAGGCTTCCCTTGGTCATTTAGGACAAACATTTTAAACAATGACCCATCTTACCTCACTGTCCCCTGTCTGAATACCTAATGGAAGAAGTCAACAAACTGGAATCCTGATATTAGGAAAGAAACTTCATTCATAAACCATATTCTTATTTAAGCTTTCTACATTGGTTGCAGTAGAAAGTTATTTCAGTCAGGACAACTTACAATAGTTTAAAGTGTTTATTACAATAACATGGTAATACATTGAAAGTTGGCATCATTTAATATATTTCTAAATTACACATGTTGTGGAAGCAAATTACTTTTATAAAAAAAAAAGACCAATGTCAAAAAGTTGAACACAGGTTAATCGGACAATAATAAACTTTGAAACTCATGTTCAAAGTACAAAATCAACTACTTCATTTTTTTAAGGACCAAATTTACTCTTACAAAACCAGGAGTTTGAGTCTCTTCCCCTAATCCCTAAATACTGCTCCAAGAAGTAACATATTACAAATTACATGTTTTTGGAGAGTGATCAAATACATATGGCAAGGAACTGGAAATTATATTAAATGCATATTTGAAATACTTTTAATTAAAATATTGCCCATCTCTGGGTATGGCAAGGTTTAATAGGGAAACAAAACAATTACATTATCTTTTTTTCTATGTAGACCCTGAAAATAATCAGCATACAAACTAAAACAGACAGATTTGAAAATGGATTATTCGGTAACATAATTTGGAAGTTTGACCAAAGAGCTTTCTAGGATGTTCTATTGGTTACATTTCTATGATGGGCAAGGTATGATGTCATTACGTTGAGCAAGGTTTGTTTACTGTCAGTTCGTGCGGATGGCGCTAGAGAGGAGTACACTGGCTTAAAAGCGCTTATTTTATGTCTATCCAACTGGTCACAACACACGCACAACGCCTTGTCATTGGAGATTTAACATAGTCAAATGGGCTAAATCCAATTGACAGTGAATCCGTAATGTTCATTGATCAAGATTATGAACTTTGTTAGCCTTTGCCTATCAAAATCGAACTCGCTATGCCAAGATGGGGTTGATGCGACAGCAAGCTAACAATGCTAACCAGGTATAAAGCCTGCTTCTATGCTAACGTTACCAGCTGGTGATGTTGAAACAACAGGAGGGGCATTGGAGTGAGATGTTGGACTACCTCCCGGATTTTCTGTTGCTACTTCTGTCTTGCTTCTTGCCAAAGTTAATAAGGTTTCCTTTAGTCAGTTAACGAAGTTATTTAGTTAGCTTAGCTAGTCCAACAGCTGATGTTGTCACCCCGTCCGTAGTTATTACTGCAGCTTGCTTAGTGGCAACTTAGTTTGGCATCAATAAATGGTGAGCCGGTGCATTTAGCTTGTTACAAATAGGTTTTGTTAGATTTGTTCAATCGTCAGCCCAGGTGGACGTTTCCAAATTATACAAATAATGGTATTAAGGAGCTGTTGTAAGTCTCGACACAAGTTCGGACCAGGATTTAGGACACTGCTATGGGTGTGGGCATTGACCCAGTTCGGCTGCAGCACAGGAGAGACCAAAACAGTGGTCCAAAAAGAGGCAGAGTTCGATGTCACCTATAACGACACGGTTACCAGTGACAACCAGACGATATATGCTTTCAATCACACCGTTTCCTGGAATAAGGCAAGTCACCCGAAACACATGGATTCCGATCACATTGGTTTATGTGTGTGTTTTATTTTGAGGTTTGGGAGTCAGTGAAACGTACTATGGATGGTCTTAACCTCCATTGATCCGCTTCTCTTTGTCTCAGACGGAAGGTGTGCGTGTGACTGTGGATGTGCTGTCGGAAGGTGTGGAGAGCCCCATTCTGTTCGTGGTGAGACAGAAGCAAGCCGTGCTGTCGTTCCAGATCCCCCTCGTCCTCCGCGGCCTGTGAGTATAGAATGACACCCATCAATGCCCTGTTCAAATCCTAATGGCCGTAGGCTGGCTGTAGTGGTTGTTCAGTGCCCCTTTGACCCTCGTTACTTTCACAACCCATCCTATGTACCACTCCTTAGCCTAAGTACTTACAGATAATGGTTTAATTGGTTTCAATAGAGGAGTTGATGATAGTGTGTTTATGTATAATGCAGAGCAGATGGATTAACCAGGAAGATCATGAATCAGTTTTAGGTCAACAGGTTAATAGGTGCTACTCTATGAAGTCTAACCCTAGTCACAAACTGAAGGTACACCTAATAGTCTAATAGACTGGAAGGACTAGTTCTACTGTCATAGTGTTCGTTACCATAGTGACAGGCATCTCCTCAACTTAAGGGCGATACATTTAGTAATAATACTAATACATTTTATTCATGTAGCGCTTTACTATATTATATTTTTTAAACTATGAGTTTGTCCTCCAGGTTTAACTCTAACACAATATATAAATAGAAATTTAAATAAAGTCCGCAACTCCAGTATGCTCTAAACAACTTACTGACACACTAAATAAAACAACGTTTCGACCATAGGTTTTCGTCAGGTTATATGACTTAAACTCTAACACAAACCAGAGACTGCTTTGATTGACAGACTGAAACATTGTACATTGCTTAATAAAAGCAATATTGCCTAAATCCTCTGTATTCTTTCACTTTCAGAGCATGTAGCAATGGAGGTCATTTTACTCAGATTTCATTATAGTGTGAATGGTCTGGAAATAGCGCTGTAACAATGTAGGCCTAGTTGTTGCTAAACCACAGCTCACCACTACCGGTTCTACTCTAATAAATAATTGATCTATGTACAGTACGAGCACATTGACCAGACAGTTCAACTTTAAAAGAATAGTTTATGGCAGGGAATATGAATAATGTAGATCTTTGGATTTGTGCCATCATAGATAACAGGTAATAGCCTTTGATCCTGACATGTATGAAGAAAAAAAAAGAATTTTGAAATGATAAGACTGTTTCAATGTAGACGTTCCTCTTTGGCTTGATGTCCATAGTCTTATAGTGATTTGGTCATGGGACCAGGGTATTGTTGTTATTATTATTATTATTATTATTATTATTATTATTATTATATTGCTATTGCATCATATATACTCAGGAGTTTTGTGAAGATGTCATGGTTAATATTGGAACTTTGTTGATGGTCATACACACATACCTAGTGTGCTGTTGTTTGGTTAGTGATGTAGTTGCTCTGGTGCGATGCTCTCTCACCTGTGGGAAACATGTCCAGACAATCCTTCTATTTCTTTCTAGAACATTCCTGCAGCTCCTCTATATAAGCAACAGAGCTAGTATGGGTCAGATCAGGGTCCTTTCAGTTATTTATCTATTTATTTATTACTACTGTCTGATCATATTAATACAAAGGAAAACAGATAACACTGATTGGGTTAGGTTTGGGCCTTTTTTCAGCCTGCGTCTTGCATTAGTGTCAGTGATAGAATTCTTGGGGGGGGGCGGGGCGGGGGGGGGGGGGGGAGTCAAAGCTCATCTGATCATTAGCACCTGGTTAACCAGTAGCACCTCATGTGCCTGGAGCCTCATGGTTTGGTGTCTCGTACACGGTCAGTCATGTGATGTACAGGAATGTTGTCGTTGGACCGTGGACTTTCACTTCCTCATAAAGGCTAGCCCTGATCTTCATACATTTACTGTACCACTGAACAGATGCGTATTACTGCAAAAAGGCAAATAAAGAACAAGTGCACACTATTTTAGAGGAATCAGTAGTAGGTTACAGATGTATAGCACTGGGAAATGCCTTTCAATAATAATAATAAAAATCTTAATTTAGCCAGGTGAGTCATTCAGTACGTCGGGCAACTAGGACGTAGAAATGAGATGGTGGATCCATCCGCGTCCCAGAGCCTCTTACCAAAGTCCAAAGGGCAGAGCAAGGCTAAAACAGCTGCAGAGTCTATCCTGTACTGTGGATTATGGACAGAGGCTTTGAGACTTTTTAACGGCTGCAAGCCCTTCACTATGAACCCACTAAAGCCAGGCTTTGTGTTCTAAAACACATCCGGGATTGTATATATATATATATATATATATATATATATATAAAGAAGATAAACTCAGAGTGTATTGTAGAGCCAGGTATGGGTCACCCCCCTCAAAAGGCAGTGCCTTTTGCCAGGCCACCATTGCAAAAAGGAATTTGTTCTTAATAGCTTGCCTGGTAACATAAAGGTTAAATAATAAAAATTAAAGACTGCACTTATGTTTTCAATAAATCGACTTAACATTGTCTGTCAGTAGTTCCTCTGGGAGACTCACTTTAGTTTTATTTTGCATTCTGTGGGTTGTCCTGTGAGGGCTACTGTAGTTTTATTTTGCATTCTGTGGGTTGTCCTGTGAGGGCTATTGTAGTTTTATTTTGCATTCTGTGGGTTGTCCTGTATGGGCTACTGTAGTTTTAGTTTGCATTCTGTGGGTTGTCCTGTGAGGGCTACTGTAGTTTTAGTTTGCATTCTGTGGGTTGTCCTGTGAGGGCTACTGTAGTTTTAGTTTGCATTCTGTGGGTTGTCCTGTGAGAGCTAATGTAGTTTTATTTTGCATTCTGTGGGTTGTCCTGTAAGATAAACTGTAGTTTTATTTTGGGATGTCATTTTGAGGAAGTTGTATCTGCAGAATCTGCATGTTTCCAGATTTACCAGAGTGTGAGAATGAAACTCCTTCCTCTGTGCAGTCTTTGTGCTTCAGGGAAATCCAGATGAAGACACATACTGGGCTTTCCCAGGTTCCTTCAGTGGTGCTGCATAACTAAATAACCTCCTGTTCAAAGTGACAGTGGAACTTCGGCAATTTGTCGTTCAAATATGTTAGTTTTGTTGTTGAGTTTTTTACTTTATGATTGAAGTCAACACCTTCACATGTAACACACTGGCTCATGGGAAATCCTGATAGTGACATTTTACGTAGTATTATATTATAATATTATATATTATATAGTATCGAGTATAGATATTAAAATCTTTAGCTTGCCATTTTCAGAGAGGATTTATCAAACCCTTTCTCCCTTCGTGAAATTCGCATGTGTTTGGGTAGAGATGCCAGTTCAGTTGAATCCCTGCCTGTGGTTTCCTTTAGTCCTTTCCTTTAGTCCTTTCCTTTGCTTGCTCTCCTAGCTACCAGAGGAAGTATCCGTACGCTCACGTGGGCCGCACCCTGTGTCAGCCGCCAAGCCGCACCACCGAGACCCAGTTCTTCTATGTGGACGTGTCCACTCTGTCCAGCCTGGGCACCCACTACCAGCTGAGGATCAGCCGGGTGGACAGCTTCACCCTCAGGTCTCTGCAGCTCTGACCGGCCTCTTCATCATCCTCATCATCCTCTTTAGACAGACGCGCCTTCGTACTGATCACCGTCAGAATAATAACAGTCCTCTTCGAACGTCCTGACACTCATCCATATCACCGTCAGAATAATAACAGTCCTCTTCAAACGTCCTGACACTCATCCATATCACCATTAGAATAATAACAGTCCTCTTCAAACGTCCTGACACTCATCCATATCACCATTAGAATAATACCAGTCCTCTTCGAACGTCCTGACACTCATCCATATCACCATTAGAATAATACCAGTCCTCTTCGAACGTCCTGACACTCATCCATATCACCATTAGAATAATAACAGTCCTCTTCAAACGTCCTGATACTCATCCATATCACCATTAGAATAATAACAGTCCTCTTCAAACGTCCTGATACTCATCCATATCACCATTAGAATAATACCAGTCCTCTTCGAACGTCCTGACACTCATCCATATCACCATTAGAATAATACCAGTCCTCTTCGAACGTCCTGACACTCATCCATATCACCATTAGAATAATAACAGTCCTCTTCAAACGTCCTGACACTCATCCACATCACCATTAGAATAATATTGGTCATCGTCAAAGTTCTAATGATCATCCTTTGAATTATTATTGATGAGATTATATCCCGACAGGCAGTATTTGTATATCCAATCCTTGTTAATGTCACTCTTAGAGTTAAGTCTGGGGTGTGTTTGGTTTGTTGTGTTCAGCCTGACTTTCTAACTGAACATGTTGTTCTTTCTGGATTACAGCACTGACCATACGTTCAGTTTCACCGCCTCTCCATCACAACCTCAGGTTGGTTTCAGTCATATCTGTGTTTCTGCTTTTCTTACATTAAGGCGGTCTAAAGTTCATGTCCAGGAGTGGAATTTACATAACAAAGTCTGTTTTTTGTGGTGTGCGGTTTCTGACGTGGTGGAATTGTTACGTAAACATGTAAACCCCTGTGTTGAAAGGGAGAAAAGATTTTTCCGACATTTGTTATTCGCTGTGTCAATATGGTTTTAGTTCTGATGTTGGTTTTAAACTCTTGGTGAACAAACGGAAAGCTTAAAGGCCACTGTAAGGTCTCTTCAGACCCAGGCCTATGAAGGGAAAGCTTAAAGGCCACTGTAAGGTCTCTTCAGACCCAGGCCTATGAAGGGAAAGCTTAAAGGCCACTGTAAGGTCTCTTCAGACCCAGGCCTATGAAGGGAAAGCTTAAAGGCCACTGTAAGGTCTCTTCAGACCCAGGCCTATGAAGGGAAAGCTTAAAGGCCACTGTAAGGTCTCTTCAGACCCAGGCCTATGAAGGGAAAGCTTAAAGACCACTGTAAGGTCTCTTCAGACCCAGGCCTATGAAGGGAAAGCTTAAAGGCCACTGTAAGGTCTCTTCAGACCCAGGCCTATGAAGGGAAAGCTTAAAGGCCACTGTAAGGTCTCTTCAGACCCAGGCCTATGAAGGGAAAGCTTAAAGGCCACTGTAAGGTCTCTTCAGACCCAGGCCTATGAAGGGAAAGCTTAAAGGCCACTGTAAGGTCTCTTCAGACCCAGGCCTATGAAGGGAAAGCTTAAAGTCCACTGTAAGGTCTAAGGGACCCAGGCCTATGAAGAGAAGCCTCCACTGTTGCCCACGCTGGCCCTCTGACTGGCTTTGGCTAATCTACCAAAAACAAGTTTTTGGATATGATTTTGAGTTTTGTTTTATCTCTCCGTATTGATATCTCCCCTATGCTGTTGCCTTGCTGGGCTGGCCCAGGGCCCTGCTAAGTTTAAACTGAGGTCCATGGTTATTCTTAGGCACCCCAAATCAGAAGCATAATACTAAACTTCTCTTCTTCTATCCTCTCTTCTTCTTTTCTTTGTTATTTTCCTCTTCCTGTCTCCTCCTCCTCATCCTCTCTTCTCCTCCTTTTCCTCCTTCAGTACTTCAAGTATGTGTTTCCTGATGGCGTGGACACTGTGATTGTGAAGGTGAACTCAGAGAGCACCTTCCCCTGCTCCGTCATGTCCATTCAAGACATCCAGGTAAACAGACAGACAGGTGAACAGACAGACAGGTGAACAGACAGACAGGTGAACAGACAGACAGGTGAACAGACACCCAGGTGAACAGACACCCAGGTGAACACACCCAGGTGAACACACCCAGGTGAACAGACAGACAGGTAAACAGACAGACAGGTAAACAGACACACAGGAACACAGACAGACAGGTGAACAGACAGACAGGTGAGCAGATGTAGTAGTCCGTCATCTAGTCATCTATCTGTCTACCTAGCACTCGGTAGGTAAACAGACATCCACCTAAACAGACTGACAGGTAAACAGACATCCAGGTAAACAGCTGGTCTGGCCCCTGTAGTAGAAACTCAGTCACCATCTTAGCTATCTAACAGGGGGGGAGCAGCATTTCCGGTAACGCACGTCATTGAAGATGTCGACCAATAACATGTGAGGGGCGTGTTTATTGCCGCCCTTTTGCATTAAGAAGTCCCCAGACTTTCTCGGAATGCAGAGATCTCCGATAAAGTCTGGCATCGCGAGACCAGTCTTCATATCTTTTTCTATGGGTGTTCCCTGATGGGATTGGACCCTCCTGACCCAGGCAGTATAAGTGCCACGCTGTCTCCAGTGAGCTGGTTGCCTAGGATCCACTTCCTGACGTCCTTATTTGGCCTCTGGGTTGTTTGTGGCCAACTTGCAGTAACAGGCATCTACCAGCAGAGGGAGATCTAATACTCCTTTTCAAGCATAGAATTTAGAAAGCTAGAAGAAGTTGTTTGGAAGTGTTGCTCTGCTGTGTGCTTGTAATTGAGTGTAAGAGTTGCTACTTGTTAGACTGAAATGGGATTGCTTTCTTATAAAATGTAAAAAACTGAAAATATATTATTGTGTTACTGTGTATGTCTGCAAAGTCTGCTAGTATAGGGGCCAGTTGTGCCTCTCTCATGTAAAATGCTTTGTGCTTTGGAAGAGCGCTATATAAACATAATGTATTATTATTATTACTATTATGGGAGGTCTTCTTTCTTAGACTGAAATGTATTACTTCCTTATAGAATCATAAACAAATTATGTTCTGTATGTAAAATGTGTTTACAAGCAGTGGAACATATCCAGTCTGATTGTATGTTGTCCTATTAAGTCAGTCTGATTGTCTGGTGTCCTGGTAAGTCAGTCTGATTGTATGTTGTCCTGTTAAGTCAGTCTGATTGTATGTTGTCTTGTTAAGTCAGTCTGATTGTCTGGTGTCCTGTTAAGTCAGTCTGATTGTCTGGTGTCCTGTTAAGTCAGTCTGATTGTCTGGTGTCCTGTTAAGTCAGTCTGATTGTCTGGTGTCCTCTTGCCTGCCAGTGTCCAGTGTACGACCTGGACAACAACGTGGCCTTCATTGGCATGTACCAGACCATGACAAAGAAAGGAGCCATTACAGTCCAGGTAGACACACACACACACACACGCACACACACCTGCAATGATACTCTGATGTGATGTCCAGCATAATTTACCTGTCTGTCTGTCTGTCTGTCTGTCTGTCTGTCTGTCTGTCTGTCTGTCTGTCTGTCTGTCTCTCCCGTCCGTTTCCTTGGACTCCAGAGGAAGGATTTCCCTAGCAACAGTTTCTACGTGGTGATAGTGGTGAAGACAGAGGATGAGGCGTGTGGCGGTCCGCTCCGGTTCTACCCGCTCCGCCCCGACGAGCTCATCGACCCCGGCAACAGAACCAAGACCATCGACGTTCTCGTCACCCGGGCCATCAACTGTGAGACCATGAATATGACAAGCAGCAGTGAGGGGGAGATATCCTTCACTGTTTGAATCCTCCACTGTTTGAATCCTCCACTGTTTGAATCCCATTGTAAATGTGTCTTTGTCGCCCCCTAGCGGACGTGTATGTGATGGGCATGCTGTTCTGTCTGGGAATTTTTCTCTCCTTCTACCTCCTCACCTTCTTCATGACCTGTCTGGAGAACAAGAGGTACGTCCTCCCTCCCTCCCCCCTCCCTCCTTTCTCCTCCTCACACTCCCTCCCTTCTCCTCCTCACCCTCCCTCCCTCCCTCTCTCTCTTCCCCTCCTCACCCTCCCTCTCTCCCTTCCCCTCCTCACCCTCCATCTCTCCCTTTGCCTCCTTTCTCTTTACCCCTCCCTCTCTACTCACCCTCCCTCCCTCCCCCTTCTCCTCCTCACCCTCCCTCTCTCCTCTCCCTCCTCTTCACTCTCCCTCCCTCCCTTACTTCTCTCCCCCTCTTCTTCCCCACCCTTCCCTCCTTCCCTTCCCTGTCTCTTATATCATATCAGTCACACAGATGCAGTAGGAATCTGATCCAAGTACTGCTTACTTCATTCTCTCCTGTTCACTCACTTGCATCATCTCTCTCTCTCTCTCTCTCTCTCTCTCTCTCTCTCTCGCTCTCTCTCTCTCTCTCTCTCTCTCTCTCTCTCTCTCTCTCTCTCTCTCTCTCTCTCTCTCTCTCTCTCTCTTTCTATCTCTTTTCTCAGACTGTCCAAAAGGAAAGAAGTGTTGCTGAATCCAGCAGACATGTCGCCAGCGGAAACAGGTATCCTGGCAACAAACTCCAATGGTCCGATCCATTAGTGAACCTTTAGGGGGGGGGTGGATGAATTAGACCTTTCATTATTTCAACATGGTAACTTTACATTTTAGATTATTCTCTCTTTCTCTTTCTCTCTCTTTCTCTCTCTCCCATGTTATTGCGTGTGGCAGCTTCTCTTCTTGGTAAGAATGGCGAGCAAATACTGATAATGTTGTAACGGTCTTCATGTTCAGAGTGACAACGTTGCATAACATGAACCTCTTATTAATATCCGATTGACTATCACAACTTCACGTCATGTTTGTGGTGTGATAGTGTTTAGTGCTCAGCCCTAACATCACCTCAACACTCCACTGTGATATCTCATATGCATGTCTGTAATTATGTTTGGTGTTCAGCCATAACATCACCTCAACCCTCCACTGTGATATCTCATATGCATTACAGTTTGTAATGATGTAGTGTTGAGTAGTGTTCAGCCTCAACCCTCCACTAACTCTAAGCCGGCGCCCAAAGTGATAGAAAGCTTGCCATCCTCTGGCCAGCCCTGCATGTGTTGGTTCCTAAATGGGATTATGTTTTTTTTGTTGGCTGTCTCTATTGTTTTTGTTGGTTTTCCATCGAGTTATGGCTAGTTGTGTGTGTGTGTGTAAGTGTGTATGTGTGTGTGTGTGTGTGTGTGTGTGTGTGTGTCCAACTTCCGCATTGTTTGTATCTCAGGCTATTAGTCTGTCATGGGGTGTGGTGTATGTACAGCGGTGAAAGTGTGAAAATAACCCTGTGTGTGTGTGTGCATGTGTGTGTGTGTGTGTGTGTGTGTGTGTGTGTGTGTGTGTGTGTGTGTGTGTGTGTGTGTGTGTGTGTGTGTGTGTGTGTGTGTGTGTGTGTGTGTGTGTGTGTGCATGTGTGTGTGTGGTGTATGTACATTGGTGAAGTTGTGAAAATAACCATGGTCTGTTTGGGTTTTCCTCCTTAGGGAAAAACTTGACTCCAGCCTCTGCTTATGAATATGGATCCTTCGGTCAGTCACTTTGCATAATCTGAAATCTATTATTAATCTCACATTCCCCTTTAAATGTTGTATGTATTTTTACCTCACCCAAACT
>CM030182.1:18234894-18252394 GCA_017639675.1 Aplochiton taeniatus
TCAATAACTCACTTTACAGAGCTGACATGTGTGTGTGTGTGTGTGTGTGTGTGTGTGTGCCTGTGCGTGTCTCGGATAGGATCGTATGGTTCTACTGGTGATGGGAAACATAGTCAACTGGTCTCTGTGAGTATTCCTTTAAACAAACACCTTCTGATTGGCCACCCATCGGCCTGTCTGATTGGCCCCGTTTACAGCCGCTGCTGTTGCCATGCAACCACAGGACGGCCAGCAGGGACACAAAGCTGAGCTCAAAGTTACAGTTTGAAACAAAGGCCAGGCCGTTAAGGTCCTGGATGAAGAAGCGGCTGGTTGTCCTGTTTGGCAGTGAGTAATTAGAAGCTCCTTCTTCCTGTGATTTGGGACGTCCATGTCCTCCATTTTGTTTTCAGGGCGGCCTACGGGCTTCTGGAGAGACCAAACGATTTTGCCTCCTATCTTCTAGCCATCGCCATCTGTAACCTGCTGCTCTACTTTGCTTTTTACATCATAATGAAGGTGAGGGAGGGAGGGAGGGAGGGAGGGAGGGAGGGAGGGAGGGAGGGAGGGAGGGGAGAAAATCTGATCCTGTCTATTGGAGAATTGATAAGGAATCTTAAAGTGATAGTTGAACATTGTGTGTGTTTTTAGCTGCGGAGCGGTGAGCGGATCCAGTGTTTGCCCTTGGTGTGTATCCTGTTCACTGCTGTGGTTTGGGGCTTCGCTCTGTTCTTCTTCTTCCAGGGTCTAAGCACCTGGCAGGTCAGGACACACACTCACACTCACATAACACAAACACAACACACACACACACACACACACACACACACGTACACACAGAACACAAACACAACACACACTCACAAACCCACACACACACACACACAAACACACACACTAGCAAAAGCCTTTTGTCAGTCAAACCCCCTTCCTTCACTGTAACCGCCTCTGTCCTCACTTCTTTGTGTGTCCCCTCTCTGCCTCCGTAGAAAACCCCAGCTGAGTCTCGTGAGCACAACCGGGAGTGCATCCTGCTGTCCTTCTTTGACGACCACGACATATGGCACTTCTTGTCCTCCATCGCCATGTTCGGATCCTTCCTGGTAGGGCGTGTTCGTGTGTGTGTGTGTGTGTGTGTGTGTGTGTGTGTGTTCTTTTGAGGGAACCAGTCTGTCTTGCTTTTGTGTTTCTTAGTCCCTTGCTCCGCCTCCTCTCAAACCTACTTCCTGTGCTGCCCGCTCTCTTTCAGGTCCTCCTGACCATGGACGACGACCTTGACTCTGTCCAGAGAGACAAGATCTTTGCTTTTTAGACCCGCTCTACAGCTTCAAGATACTATCTCTGAATTCTACGTTGGACTAGACCTGCTCTACATCTACTAGATACTGACTGTGAGTTCTACGTTGGACTAGACCTGCTCTACATCTACTAGATACTGACTGTGAGTTCTACGTTGGACTAGACCTGCTCTACATCTACCAGATACTGACTGTGAGTTCTACGTTGGACTAGACCTGCTCTACATCTACTAGATACTGACTGTGAGCTCTACGTTGGACTAGACCTGCTCTACATCTACTAGATACTGACTGTGAGCTCTACGTTAGACTAGACCTGCTCTACATCTACTAGATACTGACTGTGAGCTCTACGTTGGACTAGACCTGCTCTACATCTACTAGATACTGACTGTGAGCTCTACGTTAGACTAGACCTGCTCTACATCTACTGGATACTGACTGTGAGCTCTACGTTGGACTAGACCTGCTCTACGTCTACTAGATACTGACTGTGAGCTCTACGTTGGACTAGACCTGCTCTACATCTACTAGATACTGACTGTGAGCTCTACGTTGGACTAGACCTGCTCTACATCTACTAGATACTGACTGTGAGCTCTACGTTAGACTAGACCTGCTCTACATCTACTAGATACTGACTGTGAGCTCTACGTTGGACTAGACCTGCTCTACATCTACTAGATACTGACTGTGAGCTCTACGTTAGACTAGACCTGCTCCTTCTCGGCCTTTTCACGCTCCTCCCTCTCTGCTGCTGGCCAACCAATGACACTGCTACCATGAATGCAAAGCGGGCGTGTCTCCAATAGCCTCTCACAGCCAATCACGAGCCAGGGCGGGATGTGTTTTTTTTTTATGTCTCCTTGAAGCTGTGTGGACACTTTGATGTGCCAATCATCTGAGTTTGGGGTGGAACTCCTCTTGCTGCCATCTAGATATACTGTTGTTGTTTACTTGTTCTTTCAGAGAGTAAAGAGAACTATGTTTAAACGTCTACTACTATGGAACAGTCTGTACTGTCTGTATCACCACGTACCTGAAAAGCCTAATCAATGCATTTGTTAATCTAGTTGTGTGTTTATATACTGTGTCGGAGTGTGTGTGTGTGTGTGAGTGTGAGTGTGTGTGTGTGTGTGTGTGTGTCCATGCCCTGTCTGTTGGTGGCCTTCAATGTTCAAATCGTGTGAGTTTAATATTGCACTCTGATTGGTTGGACCTCCCAGCTGCCCCCTTCCACAGAAACTGATGATGATGATTGTATTTCCATCTTTTACGTTCTGAGTATAACAGAGTTTTTTTTGTTCTGTTCTTTTGCACTGTATACTAAGTGACTGTATGAAATGAGAGGAACTGTTTTGGTTATTGAATAAAGCATTTGTTTTCAGATAACTCTGGTCTGAGTTTTTTGGGATCTTTTTTTCGTTTTGGGAAGTTAGCTTTCATGTAGTATGTCATCCGGGAACTTTTTCCATACTCAATTTTCGCATATTATGTATCGCTGGCATACTGCCTACTAATTCTTTTGTCAAATGTAGTATGTTAAGAATCTGTAGTAAGCGATTCCGAACACAGCCACTGTTAGGCCATCCCTTCATAAATGTAGATATCATAGGTTTAATGTAATGAGGCCTTAACCAAGAAATTACTCCTTTCTTCAGAATTTGAGACATGTGACCTATGACCATATACAGTTGTACAAATCTAAGTATAAACCCTGCACATCCTGTTAGCAGAGGGTCTAGAGAAAAGTAAAATATATGGATTCACTGACATCTTCTATTGTTCATATAAATATAAGAGGTTTAATGAGGCATTAACAGAGATACGTTGCATCAGAATCTGAGATGCCTGTGACCTTTGAACCTGTCTATCCCGTCATCTCGACTCTGGATGAACACTCAATGTTATTTCATGAGCAGAGAGTCTACAGAAAAATTATGTTTTGTTTCGGTGAGACACCTATTCTTCAAATAGAAAATGTAAAGTTTGCTTCGATAACCAGTTGATCTTTGAAATCCAGCCTTTTGATCAAAATTAGGGAAAGTTTTATTTTTATTTCATGAAACCATATGCAAATGCTTAGACAAAGTATTGTTTTCTTTAAGAAAAGTAACTAACTAACCCATTGAAGCAAAAGGAGTCACATAACTGTCACTTTACGCTACCGGAATTCATCAAACTATTTACTGTGGGTGCAGTAATTAAAGTACTTTGCAGCTACACTTGCGTTGAATAATCAAAGAAATGTGTGCTAATTAAATGGCATGACGTCAACTATTTGCCTTAATTTCATCTATTCATATTATTGAAATGTTAAGATTTTTTTTTCGAAATAGAGAATTGAGTTTGAGTTGAGTCTTTTGTTCCTGAACATTTACTTCTATGTTTACAGAACAGCCAAGAGGTAATGCATCAGGCCTCATGCATCATAGGCCTATGATAGAAACTACAAACTACAAATTTTCTCTTGTATTTTCAGATGTCTTATTTTTACTTCCCCTCATGGTCATTAAACATGCCTTGTCTTTGTGTCCAGATAAGTTGTTTCTTTATTTTAAATTTTGAGTCGCTATACTCCCCTTCCCTTGGTGTATAGTTTGTGAATCCACGAGTTGGTCTTGTTTATAGAATAATAGTGTTTTAACGTTCAAATTTAAGTGTTGACAATTACAGCCGCAATGGTAAATAAATCCACTGACCGCCAATGATATTAGTATTAATTACCTCCTTAAACAATGGAAACAGGTTGTCAAACTTAAAAAAATTCACCAACATAGACATTTATTAAAATATTTTATATAAAAATACAGAAAAAATCTCATAGCACAGTAACCATGGCGATAATACTTCACCTGTATATTGTACAACTTCAACTTGTCCTATACCGTCTCTAAAAGGGTTATGGCAAGAAGCCTTCAATTACTTCTCCTTTTTCCAATGACATTGCCCTCCCTTCACTCACTCCTGTCTTGCTATTGTTGACAGCCAAAGTCCTCCATCACAGAAAGGTAACCAGCATCCAGCTGTAAAAGGCAGATGTAACCGATATACAGTATGTTTCCAATTAGCCCTCTGTCAAGATCTCTAAGCTAGAGTTAAAGTGATTCCCTGAATAGAAAAATGTATTTACTATCCCAGAGTAACATATAATCATAGAGCCAACCTGTCAATAACTGGATGATACCCGAATATATGTATTTTAATCGCTATTGCTGAGTAAATAAAGGTTGATTTATCCCTAAGATTGGCATTCATTCACTTTTTCCCACCCAAGCAGGCATTCTCTGCTCAGTCCATTGCCCTGGATACAGTCACAGTTTGTGAACGTGGTACATCCCTCAGTAATGGTACACTCTGATCTGGTTGTTGTCGTCCAGACCCAGTTGGACTAGTCCACTCACGGGCGGCGGGGGTCGGAGGCGAGTGAACAGAGGTCTGTAGAGGGGAGGGTTAAGGGTGACACACAGCAGGCTATTGGCCCCACACTGAGACAACAATCAGTGACCGGGTGAGAAACTGAACCGTTATTTACATATTTAGACAGAATTAATAATTCACTAAATCATGTAGAATTTAACTATTGGACATGAGTGAGGGCTGACATCAATGTTTGTGTGTGTACACATTTATTGTACATGGGTCTGTGTATGTATATACAACCACCTGTTTTTCCTACTTTGTTTGTGTGTGTGTGTGTGTGTGTGTGTGTGTGTGTGTGGTTCTGAAGGATACATGCTGGAGTCTTTTCGGCGGCTCTCCAGCCACTTCTTGTTCCCGTCAATCAGCCCCTGCAGCCTCTGGTCATCCACCCTCTGGGTCGAGGTCAGACTGCGTGCCTGCTCACTGCAAAACACACACACACACACACACACACACACACACACACACACACACACACACACACACAGAGAGGACCACACATTCAAGAACACATCATATGAGCACAAATATGCGAATGTTTTACGAATGCACTGAGCAACTTGGAAGTGTCAAGTTACAAATGTTGTCCATATACAAACTTCTGTAAACCATTTTGCGATAATAATAATAGTGCTGTTATCATTTCTATTGGAGGTATAACGGTTCTTTTGAGGTGCACCTGGCAGGGGTGTATCCTGAGAAGGAGAGGCTGGTCCTCATGGTGCTGGATGATAGAGGCTCCACAGGTACGGACACACCTGAAGAGAGAAAAAAAGAAGTGGAGAGAGAGAGAGAGAGAGAGAGAGAGAGAGAGAGAGAGAGAGAGAGAGAGAGAGAGAGAGAGATAAGTATCTCTCAGCAACATTTCTGTATTCATACTCATTATTATTATCATTCCTACATATCCTCCACAGCATTTTATCTCCCTCTCTCTCTCTCTCTCTAACTTCAGAGAGAAATGGTGCCGGCCACCATAACCCCAACAACCCCCCCACCCCCCCTTACAGCGTAAGTGCCTAGCTCAGCACAGCAGAAGCCCCCCAGCCTTTCTAACGGCAGTCCGTACCAGGGGAGAGTCTGGCCCAGCGACTGCTGACCAGGGCTTCCGATCCCAGCGGCTGACCCAGCCCCTGACCCAGCCCCTGACCCAGCCCCTGACCCAGCGGCTGACCCAGCGGCTGACCCAGCGGCTGACCCAGCCCCGGCCCCAGGGGCAGCGTGGTGGAGGGGCCCCAGGCCCAGTAAGATGAGCCCGGCCCCAGGGAGACAGACGGGGCGGAGGCTGAGGTCCTCCAGGGCTGGCTCAGCGTCACGGAGCCACTGAGAGGAGGAGGGTGAGAGAGGGGCCCCGTCTGTCTCCGGGACAGCGAACCAAGCGCTCCCATGACAGTGTTGAGCTGACCCGAGATCTGCTGAAGGGACTCAGCCAGCTCTTGGACTTTGGCTGGGACTGTAGGAGGATCAGCTGGAGGGAAGATGGCCATAGCAAAAGTTAAAATAGTTTGAAATACATATACCACTTATTATATAAAACACACATTAATGGTCCAATGAATGAACGGAAAGAAATGATGGACAGCATCAGACTCTGCCATGTTTATGACCCCTCTCTGACCTGTGTCATCGTGAAGGTCAACAGTGCTGCTGAGGTCGGAGTCTGAAAGTTCAAAGGTCACCTTTCGGTCTGCTCCCGGTCCAGAAAGCTCCTCGTACAGGGACTGAGGAGGGACAAACAGAGAGAAAGTATTATTTTAGTGAGCTACAGAGACTGAGAAGGGACAAACAGAGAGAAACTTTTATTTTAGTGAGCTACAGGGACTGAGGAGGGACAAACAGAGAGAGAGGGGATATTATAATAGTGAGCTACAGAGACTGAGAAGGGACAAACAGAGAGAAACTATTATTTTAGTGAGCTACAGGGACTGAGGAGGGACAAACAGAGAGAGAGGGGATATTATAATAGTGAGCTACAGAGACTGAGAAGGGACAAACAGAGAGAAGAATGTTTAAGATACGGCACATTCTACAGTGGCTGAGGAGGGACAAACCGAGAGAAAGGAGAAGTGCTGGGGAGGCGCTTACGTCTTGAGCCACAGAGTTCTCCAGCTGCTGCAGCCGTGTCTCCTTCCTCCTCAGTAAGGAGCTCCCTTTCTGTACCGTCCTCTTCAACTCCTCCACGTTCCTGGACTCCTGGGAGGGGGAGACAGAGAGGGAGGGGAGGAGGAGGGGGAGGGAGGGAGGAGGAGGAGGGAGAGAGGGGAGTAGGAGACAGTTAGAGGCAGAGAGAGAGAGAGGTGGGAAGGAGAAAAACAACCTGCTGCAGGTTACTAAGGGAAGACCAAACGCTACCAGAGCAGAGGAGAACCTGCTGCAGGTTACTAAGGGAAGACCAAACGCTATCAGAGCAGAGAAGTACCTGCTGCAGGTTACTAAGGGAAGACCAAACGCTACCAGAGCAGAGGAGTACCTGCTGCAGGTTACTAAGGGAAGACCAAACGCCAACAGAGCAGAGAAGTACCTGCTGCAGGTTACGCAACATCTCCTGAGTTGCCACTCCTTCCTGGTTGGGGTCCTGAGAGGAGGACTGGGCTGCCCACAGCGCTGCCTGTCTCTGGGTCAGACGGCCGTTCTCTCTCTCCAGAAACCTCCGAGCCTTCTCTATGGAGACACACTCAGAGGAGATGTACTGACGGACACTGAAGGAGCAAAAAGAGAGAGAGAGAGAGGGAGGGAGGGGGGGGGGGGCAAAAGGAGAGATAGAGGGGGGGAGGAAGAGAGAGAGAGATGGCGGTAGGGGGTAAAAACAGGAGGAGGAAACATTAGGGAGAGTGACATTAGTCTGACATGGTTAAAAACTCACTCTCTCTCTCTCTCTCTCTCTCTCTCTCTCTCTCTCTCTCTCTCTCTCTCTCTCTCTCTCTCTCTCTCTCTCACTCACTCACTCACTCACTCACTCACTCACTCACTCACTCACTCACTATCTCCCTCGCTTTCCTCTCTCTCTCACACACACACACACACACACACACACACTCCACTAACCTGTCCACGGTGCTGCTGCTGTCCGGTAGTGGAGACAGAGCTGGTTTCTCCAGGTCGTCCAGGTGGAGCGGTGTCTCTCTGTCAGCACTAGAGGCCGCTGCTTCCCCATTCTTTTCCCTCTTCTTCTTCCTCTTCTTCTGCTCTTCCTGGTCGGCTCCTGGACTGAGGGGCCGTCTGGAAGCCACCCCCTGCTCCACGTCCCTGAGGACAGCCGGGGGCAACAGGACACAAATAATAAGCAAACCAACTCAATGTTTCAGGGTAGCCATCTGTTTTTTATGAAAAATGAAAGGAAATATTCAGCTTGAAAAAAATGACACAAATTCTCCCTTGTGTATTGACGTAGTTTTTTACATGGCTACGGTTGCTGCTGTTGTTGTTGTTGTTGTTGTTGTTGTTGTTTACCTGAGCTTGCGGCTGAGTTGGTCACACCTCTCCTGCAGCAGCTCCACCTTGTTCTCCAGTCGTTCCTTCTCCTCCTTGGCTCTCTTGCTCTCCTCCCTTGCTTTATCCCTCTGTTCTGTCGTTCTCTCCATCTCCTCCTGTCTCTTACTCCTGTCCTCCCTGTGTCTCTCCATGTCCTGGTGGAAACGCTCTCTCTCGACCTTTAACCTCTCCACCTCTTCCTTCAGAACGTCTCGTTCCCGGAGAGCCCCCGGTAGGGCCTGGGCGCACACACACACACACACACACACACACACACACACACACACACACACGTTAGTATAGATGGATGGATAACAGGAGGGAGGGAGGGAGGGAGGGAGGGAGGGAGGGAGGGATGGAGAGATGACTGGATGTATGTATGTATGTATGTATGTATGGATGGATGGATGGATGGATGGAAGGATGGATGACTGGATGGATGGATGGATGGATGGATGACTGGATGGATGCATGTATAGTTGGATGGATGACTGGATGGATGGATGGATGGATGGATGGATGGATGGATGGATGGATGGATGGATGGATGACTGGATGGATGGATGGATGGATGGATGGATGGATGGATGGGTGATAAACGGCTTACCAGCATCCCTCTGTCCATCTCTTCCTCCTCCTCTGCCAACCTCTTCCTCGTTCTCTTCAGCTCCACTGCCTAGGAAAAAAACATTTTATGAAACCCACCATATTATCATTATTATTATTGTAGCATAATGTAACACTTTATATAATAATATGACATTATTATTTTCTATAGGACAGTAAGGCCAACACAGCCGTCAGCAATTAATATTTCCACTCCTTCATCGCTGTATCAGTGATGGATTACTTTGGTCTGTAGCAAGACTTCCTGGTTCTTAAGTTCTTTAGTCCTCAGCTCTAACTGTTCCGACAGTTCCTGAACCTCCGTCTCCTAGGAAACACACACACACACACACACACACACACACACACACACACACATTCACACAAAGGCAAAAACAAACACACACACACAAACACTCTAGATTCAGGGCTCTGTGATACTTATTAGATATGTGTTTGTAATGAATAGGAATCTTACAGTTCAGTACTTGTGTGTCTGTGAGTCTAGCTGAGCCTGTAGTTACTGTGTGTGTGGTGTGTGGTGTGTCTGTATGTGTGTGTGTGTGTGTCCTCACCTTGCGTGTGTGTTTCAGTCTGGCTTGCTGTGTCCGTGCGTCTAGCTGAGTCTGTAGCTTCTCTAGCTGGACGCTGTGTGAGGTCTGGAGACGTTCTCTCTCATCATGCAGAGCAGACAGCAACCGGTCCCTCTGAGCTGTCTCCTAAAGCACACACACACACACACACACAGTCACAAACACATGCAAACACAATATATTAGTTGAAGATGGGAAACTGTGAAACAGTCAACAGGCTTTATTATGTCACCTCTTCTAGGTTGTAATATGATTTTTTATTATTATTATTATTATGTATATTATTATTATGATCACCTCTTCTAGGCTGTAATATTTATTATTATTATTATGTATATTATTATTATGATCACCTCTTCTAGGCTGTAATATTTATTATTATTATTATGTATATTATTATTATGATCACCTCTTCTAGGTTGTAATATGTATTATTATGTATATTATTATTATGTCACCTCTTCTAGGCTGTAATATTTCTTATTATTATTATTATTATTAATTAATATTATTATTATTATTATTATGATCACCTCTTCTAGGTTGTAATATTTGTTTTTATGGATATTATTATTATGTCACCTCTTCTAGGTTATAATATTTATTATTATAATGAATTATTATCATGTTTATTATTACATTACCTCTTCCAGGTTATATTATTTAGTTATATTATTATTATTATCATAATGAATTATTATCATGTATATTATTATGTCACCTCTTCTAGGTTGTATTATTTAGTTATATTATTATTAGTAGTAGTATTATTACATCACCTCTTCTAGTTTGTATTATTTAGTTATATTATTATTATTATTATTACATCACCTCTTCTAGGTTGTATTATTTAGTTATATTATTATTATTATTATTATTACTTCACCTCTTCTAGGTTGTATTATTTAGTTATATTATTATTATTATTATTATTATTATTACTTCACCTCTTCTAGGTTGTATTATTTAGTTATATTATTATTATTATTATTACATCACCTCTTCTAGGTGTTTCTCCCGGATGGTGTTCAGCTCTCTCCTGTGCTCGTCCCTAAGCTGCTCTAACTTCCTGTTGTGGTCACGCTGCACTTCCTCCCGTACTTCCTGGAGGACATCTCCCAGCTGAGCAGAACGAGGGCCGGGAACCACAGAGGGAAAAATTAAATTAATGAGTGAGCAAATGTGTGTCTGATAGAAAGTGTGTAGGCCTACACAAGGTGTGTGTGTGTGTGTGTGTGTTTGAGAGAGAGTGTGTGTACAGCAGGTGTGTGTGTGTGTGTGTGTGTGTGTGCGTGCGTGCGTGTGTGTGTGTTTGAGAGAGAGTGTGTGTACAGCAGGTGTGTGTGTGTTTGAGAGAGAGTGTGTGTACAGCAGGTGTGTGTGTGTGTGTTTGAGAGAGTGTGTGTACAGCAGGTGTGTGTGTGTGTGTGCGTGTATGTGTGTGTGTGTGTGTTTGAGAGAGAGTGTGTGTACAGCAGGTGAGTGTGTGCGTGTGTATGTGTGTGCGTGTGTGTGTTTGAGAGAGAGTGTGTGTACAGCAGGTGTGTGTGTGTGTGTGTGTGTGTGTGTGTGTGTGTGTGTGTGTGTGTGTGTGTGTGCGTTTGAGAGAGAGTGTGTGTACAGCAGGTGTGTGTGTGTGTCCCTCCCACCTCTCTCTGGTACTCCGTCAGCTGGCGTTCCGGTCGGGGGCTCCCTAGATCCCGCCTCTTCTCGATGACACTGACCTTCAGGAAGGAAACACCAAATATGGTCAAGACATACAACATGATGTATTTCTATAACAGGAAACACCAAATATGGTCAAGACATACAACATGATGTATTTCTATAACAGGAAACACCAAATATGGTCAAGACATACAACATGATGTATTTCTATAAAAGGAAACACCAAATATGGTCAAGACATACAACATGATGTATTTCTATAACAGGAAGCACCAAATATGGTCAAGCCATACAACATGATGTATTTCTATAACAGGAAGCACCAAATATGGTCAAGACATACAACATGATGTATTTCTATAACAGGAAGCACCAAATATGGTCAACACATAACACATGATGCATTTCTATAACAGGAAGCACCAAATATGGTCAAGACATACAACATGATGTATTTCTATGACAGGAAATGGTCAAATAGCACAAAATTATATATATATATATATTTTTTTTTTTTTCAGCAAAGAGTGGTTTCTCTCCACTACAAAGCCTCCCTCTCTCTCTCCCCCTCTCTCTCCCTCCCTCTCTCCCTCCCTCACCGGTTTGAGAGAGCTCAGTTGTTCCTCTCGGGAGCTCAACAGTCTCTTCTTCTCTGTCTGTACTTCCTCCTCAGACTCCGCCCTCAGACGATCCAAGTCCCGCCTCCTCTGAGATTCCAGCCTATCACACTCCGCCGCACGTTCCGCCTCCAGAGTGGCTCTTAGCTCCCTCAGAGCAGCCTCTCCGTCTTCCCTACAGGAACGAAGCACACACACACACACACACACACACACACACACACACACACACACAGTACACAGAATATATACACACACACACACACACAGTACACAGAAAACACACACACACACACACACACACACACACAGTACACAGAAAACACACACACACACACACACACACACAGTACACAGAAAACACACCCCCACACACACACCCACACACACACAGTACACAGAATATATACACACACACACACACACACATATATATATAACCACAGTTAATTGAAAGTAATGTGATGTGTGAATATCTGTGGAGTGAGTGAATCCACTTGAAGAGGCCTGTTACCCAACATTACTGTTGCTAGTGGTAATAGAGACGCCATGTTGGAGGGTCAAATCTGTGTGTGTGTGTGTGTGTGTGTGTGTGTGTGTGTGTGTGTGTGTGTGTGTGTGTGTGTGTGTGTGTGTGTGTGTGTGTGTGTGTGTGTGTGTGTGTGTGTTAGATGCCAGTCTGACCTGAGACTGCGTTGCTGGTTCTCCATCTGCCGGCGTGCGGTCTCTCTCAGATGTTGTAGCCGGGCGTCAGACTCCTCATTCAGCCTGCTCTCCTCCTCTCTGTCCTGGGCCTGGAGATGCTGCCGCAAGGCTCTGGAGCACAAAACACACAAACAGTTCATTCACATTGTTGCCTGAACTTAGGGTTGCAGGGAGCGCTTGTTTTACTCACCTGTAGCTCCACATATGTGTGTTTATGTCAGTGTGTGTGTGTGAGTGTGTATATGTTTGAGTGTGTGTGTGTGTGTTTGAGGCCCTGGAGCGGGGACACACACACAAACATAAGTTAATCCACACACACTCAGAGACACAGGGAAAAGCTAGTTGTCTGAACTTAGGGATACAGGGAGCACCTGTTTTACTCACCTGTAGCTGAGACTGACCAGGGTAATTATTTTCAGCTTAGTGAAAGGTATCATTATCAAGCCTATTATAAAATGATATATATATATATATATACTGTATATATATATATATATATATATATATATATATATATATATATATATTTCTGTTTGTAGATTAGATTAGTAGATTAGTGCTGCTGGTCCAAGACAGGTTTGGCACAAATATTCACATTTTACATTCACAACAACCTGTCCAATCAAATCACAGCATCATCAACCTGATTGGTGTGTTTTAGAGTAAGAGGTGTGGCTTCCTACCTGACTCTCTCTTGGCTCTCCTCCTTCATCCTCCTCTCCTCCTTCTCCTCCTTCATCCTCCTCTCCTCCTTCTCCTCCTTCATCCTCCTCTCCTCCTTCTCCTCCTCTCTCCTTAGCTCCTCCAGCAGCAGACGTAGCCTCTCCTCCTTCTCCCTCATCACACACTCCTTCTCAGACCCCATCTCCATCTCAATCCTCCTCTTCTTCTCCTCCTCTCTTTCTCTCTCCTCCTTCTCCCTCATCACACACTCCTTCTCAGACACCATCTCCATCTCAATCCTCCTCTTCTTCTCCTCCTCTCTTTCTCTCTCCTCCTTCTCCCTCATCACACACTCCTTCTCAGACACCATCTCCATCTCAATCCTCCTCTTCTCCTCCTCCTCTCTTTCTCTCTCCTCCTTCTCCCTCATCACACGCTCCTTCTCGGTCACCCTCTGCATCTCAATCCTCCTTTTCTCATTCTCCTCATCTCTTTCCCTCTCCTCCTTTTCAATCTGTTCCTCCTTTTGCCTCCTCTCCTTTTCTCTTTGTTCTTTCTGTGCTCTCCATTCCTCCTCCTCCCTCCTTTCTCTCTCTTTCTCCTCCTCTTTAACCTTTTGTCTCTCCTTCTCCTTTTCAATCTCCATTTCCTTTTCTCTCTTCTCCTTCTCTCTCTCCTTCTCTCTCTCTGGGGACCCCCAGCTGTGTTCCTCCTCAGGGGGGCTGTCCGGTCCCTCGATGGGGCTTTGGAGCTCCCTGAGCTGGGCGTGGGAGCTGCGGACCAGCCTCCCCCTGGAGGTTTCGGGTCTTTGGAAGCCCAGGCTGGCATGGAGGCCCTCGGCTCGCGGCCGCAACCCGACGTCCCGCTCCGAGTGGGAGGGGCTGGAGTAGGAGTGGGAGGGGCTAGTCTGGTGAAGGAGGAGCCTGTCGACCGCTGGGCTGGCCGAGGGTTTGTTATTGGCTGCCGCCTGGAGACGTCTGGAGAGAGAAAGAAGAGAGAGAGAGAGAGAGAGAGAGAGAGAGAGAGAGAGAGAGAGAGAGAGAGAGAGAGAGAGAGAGAGAGAGAGAGAGAGAGAGAGAGAGAGAGAAAGAACCAGAGAGAGAGAGAAATAACCAGAGAGAGAGAGAGAGAGAGAGAGACAACGAAAGAGTCAAAAGAAAGGGTATTGCAAACACCAAGAAAGAACAAAGAAAAAATATGGATTGACATGGTCGCTTTAAATAGTTAGAGATGAGGTGGAACACAGCAAATCCTTGCAGTAGCAATGTAAAACATAACAGTAGTAATAACATAGTGATTGTAAAGTCACTGTGCACCTTTCGGCTGCCTCTGCCCTCTTCCTCCTCTCTGTCTCCTCCTCTTCCTCGTTCCCGTGCGTGGGCGGACTGATGGACGCAGACAGCACCTTCAAATCCAGAACCTTTTCAGACACACACACACACACACACACACACACACACACACACACACACACACACACACACACACACAAAAACACACTTTTTAGGCCCAGTACTGGTACAGACATAAATACCAAGCAATTGGTACTGTGGATGTGTGTGCTAGCCTGCCTCATGCTAACACATCTACCTTGTCTTCTGTGGAGAAAGAGGCGGCCTTGATATGCTCACTGGCCTCCGATTCCTACAAACCAAACACACACACACACACACACAGTCAGGGCAAATACGCTGTTTCGCACCCCAATACTGCAAACGTACACACATACAGTCCTTATGCTTGTGCAGTGTGTGGTTTAATCCACACACCCCTGTTCACAATGGGCCTATATATTCCCAAACAGACATAGTATGAAACTGTAAGAGATACACAGACCAAACAGCAAGGAAACACAAACCATGAACGAAAAAGCCAAAAGCAGGCTAAGGAGAGTGTGCTGCATTAGAATAAAACAGTTCTAGCTAGCCAACTAGACAGCTAGCTAGAAACAAAGCCAAAGAGCCAAGCTGGCAGAGAGGGACACAGGGAGACAGAGGAGAGACCGAGCTAACAGACAAGACAGACAGACAGACAGACAGACAGACAGACAGACAGACAGACAGACAGACAGACAGACAGACAGACAGACAGACAGACAGACAGACAGACAGACAGGTAGAGTCGGCTGAGAGAGGGGGAAGGGGCTGTCCTGAGCAGAGCGGGCGGTCCTAACTCTAGTCACATGGTGGGCTAGTCGAATGCAAGCGAGCTGATTGGCGGAGGTGAGGGACTTGGCAGGGCTCGGCTCACGCCATTGGTCAATTTCTGCAGGGCAGGTGTGGTGTGGCCAAGAGAGTTCTGGAGTGTGTGACTAAAGACCGGGTGGGGGGAGGGGGGGGTCAGTCCTCCCGTGCCATCAGGCCGGCCCCCAGGTGATGCATGCGTACAGAGGAGAAGGAGGGTTGGAGGCACTCTGGGGGAGGGAGGAGAGGAGAGGCACACCAAACCCTACCTCTGACCATAGGGGCTGCTTTACGGCCGGTAGATTTTTCTTCCGGCCGACCGTCACCGTCTTTTCCTTCCCCTCGGAGAGGTCGAAGGTCATCCTACTCAGGGCGACCTTCTCCTGCCCCTGATTGGTGGACTTGCTGTCTGTCGTTTTCGTCTGGGACCTCTCCACCACTTCCTCCTCGCTGGCTGACGGCGCGTGTGGTTTCCTAGCAACGCCGCAGCCCGTTGCTCCACCCTCTATTTCCTTCTCCTCTTTTTCTGTTCCCTCACTCCGTACACTCCTCTCCACCTCTTTTTCTGTTCCCTCACTCCGTACACTCCTCTTCTCCTCTTTTTCTGTTCCCTCACTCCGTACACTCCTCTTCTCCTCTTTTTCTGTTCCCTCACTCCGTACACTCCTCTTCTCCTCTTTTTCTGTTCCCTCACTCCGTACACTCCTCTCCACCTCTTTTTCTGTTCCCTCACTCCGTACACTCCTCTCCTCCTCTTTTTCTGTTCCCTCACTCCGTACACTCCTCTTCTCCTCTTTTTCTGTTCCCTCACTCCGTACACTCCTCTCCACCTCTCCATCGCTGCTCAGCGGTCTTTGACTCAGGGAGCATCTCTCCAAGTCCTCCTCCTCTCCTCCCTTTTCTCCCTCGCTCTGCACACACCTCTCTACCACCTCACTCTCCTCTTCACCTATCTCTTCATCTTCCTCCTCTTCCTCATCCTTCACTTCTTCTATTCCTTCTTCCTCCTCCTCTGCTATCTCTTCCTCTACTGCGTCTTCCTCCTCTGCTATCTCTTCATCATCATTCTCTTCCTCATCCTCTTCCCTTTCCTCTTCCTCCTTTGCTATCTCTTCATCCTCCTCCTCTTCAACATCCTCCTCTTCCTCTATCCCCTCCACCTTTTCTCCTATTTCTTTCTCATCTTTCTCTTCCTCATCCTTCTCTTCTATTTCTTCCTTCTCCTCTCCTCTCTCTTCCTCTACTGCCTCTTCCTCCTCTTCTATCTCTGCATCCTCTTCCTCTTCCTCCTCTTCTATCTCTGCATCCTCTTCCTCTTCCTCTACTGCCTCTTCCTCCTTTGCTATCTCTGCATCCTCTTCCTCTTCCTCTACTGCCTCTTCCTCCTTTGCGATCTCTGCATCCTCGTCCTCTTCCTCTACTGCCTCTTCCTCCTCTGCTATCTCTGCATCCTCGCCCTCTTCCTCTACTGCCTCTTCCTCCTCTTCTATCTCTTTCTCATCTTTCTCTTCCTCTTCCCTTCCCTCTTCCTCCTGTGCTTTCTCTTCATCTTCCTCTTTTATCATAGATCTGTCAATCACACCTTCGTGACTTTCTTCGGCTTCCTCTTCCTCACCTTTTCTGCATCTCTCACCCTTTTCACAACCCTCTTCTTCCCTCAGACCCTCTCCTTGCTTATCAAGGTTCTTCTGCTCTCTGTCCATCCCTCTATCCTCCTCCACCCGGCTTTTAAAACACTGCTCCACACCCTCACTCTCGTCCTCCTGCGCCTCCTTTTCACATTCCTCCTCTTCTTCTATCTCATCACTATCTCCGTCTCTTTTCTCTTCGGTTCTCGTACATTTCTCTAGCACTTTGTCGCTACCTTTCTTCTCTTTCTTTTTCTCTTCCTCCTTTTCCTGATTGTTCACCAGTTCATCAACTACATCCTGCTCCTCATCACCTTCCATCACCTGCTCCTCTAAATCTTTCTCCTCCTCTTCCTCCTCTTCACTGATTGTACATTTCTCAACAGCCTCAGCTCTCTCTCCCTCTTCCTCACTTCCCTCACTCCCTGTATCTTTCCCTTCTGTATCCTTAGGCTCCTCCTCCTCATCCTCCACTGTCATTTCACACCCTTTCTCCTCAACCAAATCTTTTCCACAATCTATAATCTCCTCCTGCATCTCTGCCTCCTTCTCCTCCTCCTCCTCCTTCCCCTCCTCCATCCCTGCTTCCTCCCCTTCTTCTTCTTCTATCTCTGCCTCCTTCTCCTCCTCCTTCTCTGCCTCTTCCTTCTTCTCCTCTACCTCTGCTTC
>CM030182.1:18257394-18262394 GCA_017639675.1 Aplochiton taeniatus
CCTCTCCTCCTCTGGTGCGACACAGATAGTTTCCATCTCTCTCTCTCCTCCTCCTCCTCCTCCCCTCTTCCCGACCCACCGCCCCCATCAGCCTCACCACCTCTCCTTCCTCCACCTCTCCTTCCTCCTCTTCCTCCTCACAGCCTTCAGTCTTCCCCTTGATATCTCTCTCTTTCAAGCACCTCCCTCCCCTCCCTCGCTCTAAACATTGTCCCTCCTCCTCCTCCTCCACCTCCTCCTCCACCTCCACCTCCTCCTCCTCCTCCTCCTCCTCCTCCTCCTCCACCTCTCCCCAAACCTTCCGTCCCAGTTCCAGCTCCAGCTCTGAGGAGGAGCAGTCGAGGCCAAAGCCCACCTCCCTCTCCCAATCCACGTCCTCCAAGGGCGGCCTCTTCAAAGGCAGCCTCCGGTCTGGGGGAGGTGGGCTCAGGGCGGAGGGAGGCGGGGGGGTTTGACTCTGGGTGTGAGGGAGGGAATGGGTGAGGGAGGGGTAATGGGTGAGGGAGGGGTAATGGGTGAGGGGCTGTTGAGTCAGAATTCCGCAGACGGTTCTGGACAGGATGGAGGAGACGGCGTTCCCAAGGTTAACCTCTGGGTCGGGCCGGGCCGCTTCACAGCCTGCACTGCCCCCTACAGGCCCCAGTGAGGAGAGCAGGCTGGGCAGGGTCTGAGGTTGGCCGAGGGGGGGCAGGGAGCCTCTTCGGGGGAGGGGGCCAGAAAGGGGGGCTAGGAGAGGATGGGAGGAGGAGGGGGAGGGCAGGGGGGAGGTGAGGGAGGAAATGGAGGAGGACAACATGGGTGAAGGTACTGCCTTCTGTTTGCCTTTGCTTCCTGACCTCTGTTCAAAAGGAAGACAGGAAAGGTGGATGGAAGGATAGGGGGCAGAATAGATGTCCTACAGCGGACCACTGGGGGAGAAATGGACTTCATTACATCAAATGTCTTTCACGTTACAATAAGACGCAGACCCCTCAAGCCTGGTTCAACGACTCAAGTTAAAACAACTCCTGCATTGGACGAGGGCTGCATCCATCTCTGTGAAAGTCAACTCTCACACCCCCCATCAATGGAGCCACCTTACCAAAAGATGACCTCTGTCGCCTGGGCATTCTTTAAAACATGTTGGTAACAGGCGATACGAACTAATATTCATGAAAACACACCAATGAAACGTGCACATGATACCACTCTGTAGTGCGTGGTTTGCTTATGACTGATGAATATCGGGTTTATTGAGTGAGCTTCCTGGACTTCGACGGCTGATGTAATCACCCTGTTCTTTGGTTCAACCAGCCTCAAGGTATTGACACAGCCTAGTAAGATGAATCACTGCCCTCAATCTACAGAACCACACGGACTGAGTGCTGGAGTGACTCAGTCGGCTATTTCAATCAGTTCCACATCAATAAGAATGAATAACATTCCCCCCAAATATCATCAAATGTCACAATAATATCTAGTTTCTCTAACCAATATCAAGAAGCAGATCATGTTAGGTAGAAACAGAATATTACATACATAGCACAACTGTGGGTACGGCATTAATTAATACCTAAAAAGATTTCGTTTTTAAGAAAATAAAGGTCTTCTGGAATTAAAGAATATGTGTAGGATTGGTCAGGGGTGATTGATTATTTCAGGTATTTGCTTGTATTCATAGAACAGTATACATGAACTGGATCAAGCAAACCAGACTATTGTACTGTGTGTCTGATGTTCTAATTCACTCACTCCTGGAGGTTTGAGTGGATCCCTCTTCTTCTTCTCTTTCTTCTCCTTCTTTTCTTTCTTCTTCTTCTTCTTCTCCTTGTCTTTCTTGGCCCCTGCCTCAGGCTGGTTGCGCTGGCGCTCCTGCTCCACTAGGTGGCGGTACTGCGCGTCACAGGGATGGTCCCAGGTGGACTGGCCTGAGGCGAAGTTGAAGTAGTACACATCTCCAGTCACGTCCTGACTGGGGGAGCCAGCAAATGTCACTCATTATCATTGCTATTATACTGTATGTTGCATAATTAATATCACTGGTATTATACTGTATGTTGCATACTTAATATCACTGTTATTATAGTGTATGTTGCATACTTAATATCACTGTTATTATACTGTATGTTGCATACTTAATATCACTGTTATTATGCTGTATGTTGCATACTTAATATCACTGTTAGTATACTGTATGTTGCATACTTAATATCACTGTTATTATACTGTATGTTGCATACTTAATATCACTGTTATTATAGTGTATGTTGCATACTTAATATCACTGTTATTATGCTGTATGTTGCATACTTAATATCACTGTTAGTATACTGTATGTTGCATACTTAATATCACTGTTATTATAGTGTATGTTGCATACTTAATATCACTGTTATTATAGTGTATGTTGCACATTTAATATCACTGTTATTATACTGTATGTTGCATACTTAATATCATTGCTATTATACTGTATGTTGCATACTTAATATCACTGTTAGTATACTGTATGTTGCATATTTAATATCATTGTTATTATACTGTATGTTGCATACTTAATATCAGTGTTATTATATTTAATATCATTGCTATTATACTGTATGTTGCATATTTAATATCATTGTTATTATACTGTATGTTGCATATGTAATATCATTGTTATTATACTGTATGTTGCATATTTAATATCATTGTTATTATACTGTAAATTGCATATTTAATATCATTGTTATTATACTGTGTTGCATATTTAATATCAGTGTTATTATACTGTATGTTGCATATTTAATATCATTGTTATTATACTGTATGTTGCATATTTAATATCATTGTTATTATACTGTATGTTGCATATTTAATATCATTGCTATTATACTGCATGTTGCATACCTAATATCATTGCTATTATACTGCATGTTGCATACCTAATATCATTGCTATTATACTGTATGTTGCATTGAGAATCTTATTTTTTTGCACACGAAAACACTTTGTTGCGTATGTTCTGAAACATATAAACTATATATAAACTTTATATAACCTATATACAACCCATATGTAAACTAAAATGTATTCTTCTTATTCCTAATATTATTCATATTATTATTCATGGAGTGAATAAAGCTGCTGATGGGTGAGGTAGGGTTGTTATGGTGACGGGTTGTTATGGTGACGTTATGTGACGGTTCTCACCAGGGTTTCCACTCCGGGGGTAGAGGAGCCACCATGCCCTCCCTGGCCAGCCAAAGGAGCTCCGGTTCCCTGTCGGGGTCCATGCCAATCTCTCGGGCATACTCATGGATCTCTGAACAAGGGCATGGAAACAAAATGGTAGTGAGATAGAGACAGAGAGAACTACTGAACAAGAGAGAGTTGGAGGGATAAAAACAGAAATATATTGTTTTCATAATTCTCCTTAGCGTTTTCTATTCACCCACTGTTGTAAACACAGTTGTTTGTGCCAAGAAAATGACTAGGCCTATATATATAGGACCGGAGGACCAGAGGACCGGAGGACCAGAGGACCAGAGGGTGGTCCAGAGGACCAGAGGGCCACAGGACCAGAGGGTGGACCGGGGGACCAGAGGACCAGAGGACCGGAGGACCAGAGGACCACAGGACCAGAAAGTGGACCAGGGGGGACCAGCTTGATTCTTCCCAGTCAAAACCACCAACACCCTCTGGATGGACACTGAACACATGGACTAGCTCAATCCAGCTCAGTTTAAACAGCAGCACTGGTAGTTCTGCACTACCACAACCATAACTTATACATCAACTTATGCTGCTAACCTAACTTATACATACTACAAACAAACTTACAGTAACATATGCTGCTACCCCTAGCAATACATTGTAGACTATACACTTCTGCATATATATATGCATATATATAATTTTATTGGCCATCTTTTAGCTTTAGTATATATGTCTTATCTGTGTTTTGAATGTGCACTTTATATGTTTACCGCAAGAGTGTGGGAAACGTCTTTTCGATTCCTTTGTATGTCTCAACATGTGAAGAAATTGACAATAAAGCTACTTTGAATGGAAGGGTGAAGGGGATAGGGGGAAAAAAGTAGATGGAATTGGAATTAAATTAGAATTACATTAAGCTTTAAATTTGAATTCTGCTTTAAACTTTTATATTTTCCACAAACTTAGCTTTAATACGAAAAAGAATCCATAGTTAGATTTTAGGATAGAATTTAGAGTTGTAACTGATTTGTGTAGTTTGAGCTTGAATTTCGTGTATTTTGCATTACTTGATCTTCGCTTCAGCCCTGTTGTAAGTGTCATCATTTTGACTAGGAATGAATGGGAATATGGCATAGGAGATGCTAAAGAGGGGGAAGCTTAATAGTACAAGGTGACATGTAAGTATGTTATTTCAAAAGAACAAAAACACAATCACACAGAGCAGAATGCTTGTTAAGAGGGCTTATATCACGTCAGGAGGGCCTCAATACTTTAAACCGTGCAAACTGTCCTTATCATCTCTACCTTGTTCTGAGGGGATATAGTTCTCATCGTAATCCTCTTCAAGAATCAACTGGTCTCCAATCTGAAGAGAGGCTGCTGTCATGATTACTAAATAATTGTGAAACGGAAAAAAATAAGGAATTAAAAATGTAACCAATTGGCTAATATCAAGTCATTTCATAACTTCTGCTTCTTCAAAGCATTTGTTGTCAAACCATTGACGTCCATCATTAACATTAAGACTTCCGATGCTAAATCAGGAGGATAAGCTTGCTCAAATCCAGCAGATGGAGTGTTTGACATATTAGCTACTTAGCTAACTAGCTAATTTAAGAGTACATGAGTTCATAATTAAACGTATGTTATATCTAAAAGGAACCCGTGACATTTTCAACTTGCCTGGCTTTACAAATCAAATTAAACCACAATTTAGACTCGGACTGAGTAGCCAATTTAATCGAAATAGCTAGCTAGCTGCCTGTCTAACAACTTTGTTGTAGCTAGTTAGCTAGCTAGCTGTTGGCTAAAGTTAGTTCAGA
>CM030182.1:18274894-18277394 GCA_017639675.1 Aplochiton taeniatus
CCCCCCCCCCCCCCCCCCCCCGCCCCCCCCTACAGGCTCCCAGGCTCGCTACATGCAGGCCGATGCCCCCTCTCAGCTGGAGCATGCCAGGTCCGTCGTCAGCCTGTACCTGTCCCAGCTCAAGGACAGCGCCGTCAAGGTGATCGACCAGATCGAAGACAATGACGCCAAGTGAGGACACACACACACACACACACACATGCGCACACACCATCATCCAACACACAACAATCACACACACACTTACACAGAAAGACACAGTCACACGCACACAAACAAAACACATACAAGAAACACACGGACATGGAAACGCCCTCTTCCCTCTAACCCTAATCCCCCTAACCCTATCCCTCCTCTTCCTCATGTTAAGCTGACCATAGTCCTAACCTATCCTAACCCTCCTCTTCCTCACGTGAAGTTGACCATCCCCTCCTCTTCATCAGGGTTAAGCTGCCCATGGTCCTAACTCTAACCCTCCTCTTCATCACGTTAAACTGACCCTACCCTCCTCTTCATCAGGGTTAAGCTGACCATAGTCCTAACCCCCCCCCCCTCCTCTTCATCAGGGTTCAGCTGACCATAGTCCTAACCCTAACCCTCCTCTTCACCAGGGTTAAGCTGACCCAGACCCTGGACGCCCTGCAGGCCCGCCTCCAGACCGCCCAGGCCGCGGTGGCCCCCTACAGCGACGCCGTCGCCGGCCAGATGCTGGAAGCCACCGTCGTCCTCCGCAACAACATCGAGGCCGACTTCACCAGCCTCCACTCCCAGCTGGGGCCCAAGCGCGACGAGCTGAAGGCCGTGCTGGAGAAGCACCTGGAAGACTACCGCAGCCAGCTGGAGCCCATCGTCAAGGAGTACATGGACAAGAACATGCAGGACATGGAGGCCCTGAAGACCAAGCTGACCCCCGTCCTGGACGCCCTGCGGGCCAAGGTGGAGACCAACGTGGAGGAGACCAAGACCGCCCTCATCCCCATCCTGGACGCCATCAGCCAGAAGCTCACGGAGCGCCTGGAGGGCCTGAAGGTCATGGCCACGCCCTACGTAGACGAGTACAAGGAGGCGCTGACCAAAGCCCTGAGCGAGGTCCGGGAGAAGGCCCTGCCTCTGACCAAGGACCTCCAGGCCCAGCTGGAGCCTCACCTGGCCACGCTGAGGGAGTCGGCCGGCCCCCTGGTGGAGGACGCCCGCGTCAAGCTCACCGCTCTGTACGAGTCCCTCCGCGAGGCCTACAAGGTGTAACACCTCCTCAGTCCTTTACAACCTAGACAAAGAAGTCCTTTACACTACTCCATCACCACCACCACCACCATTACCACCACCACCAGCCCTACGACCACCACCACCATTACCACCACCATCAGCCCTAAACTCAACTCCATCCTGTTCATTCATGCCAGTGTCTAAATGATGCCCATTTTTTCTTCTCAACAACAAAATGGCAAGACTGACCGTTCTCCTTCCCTTGACACACACACACACACACACAGACAGACACACACACACACACACACACAGACACACACACATTCACGTTTACACTAACAGGGTGCGCTCGTTCTCCAGGACGTGTCAATGCAGACTCACACATGCATGGACGGTGGCACACACACACACACACACAGAAAACACACACTCATCCATCGTGCAGTAACGTAGCTGATGAAACCGTGTGTGGTGTGTTTGTCTGTTGGATCATGCTGCTTAATGTAAGAACTCAATAAGCTCAATAAACATAATTCTAGAACTTTCTCTGGTCAGTCCTTCTTTTGTATGAAACTTACAGAAAGTCTTTTGATTTATAGATTTGGGGTGGAATTTCAGCTTACAGTGCTTGTTTCATAGTAGTATAAATATTATAATAATTGCTATTATGATCATAACAACAGCGATAATAACAGTAATAACAATAATAATAATTCATCCAAATAGTTATAAGAATATATAATGACGATGAGAAAAGCGCTTTTTATTGCCATTGACATATGAAAGAAATGAATCCAAATGCTAGAAGACAACAAATAGAATGGCAGGCTGTTCATATTAAACACCAGATTGTTTTCAGACAAGGTCGTGACCTCACATAGGCTCAGGAAAGGGCTCCTGTAGTGCAAAGCTTCCCAGGGGGTCATTATTGATTGCCAGGTCATATTGAAAAGCACTTTATTAATATCATCCATTATTCCTCTACAAAGCGTGGACGTCCTGCAGACATGTTGCTAATAGGTAGTGTGTCAAGGGGCCTACGATGATCAGTTTAGCTGATAGAGTACGACCCATAAGCTCTCTCACGTAAAGTTTGGTTCAAAAATGCACCTTTCAAAATGAAACCCTTACATTCAATACTTGACTTTATTTATGTAAAGGTCTTGTAAAGTAAATGTCATGTTTTTAGGATGGTTCCCCGGAGAATCAAACTATACATTATTGTGACTCGTTTATTAAAACTTATGACCACCAACCATGTGAAAGTAGGACTTTGTGCCCCCCCCCCCCC
>CM030182.1:18292394-18297394 GCA_017639675.1 Aplochiton taeniatus
CTTTGATTGAATCACTTCCTGTCCCAGGCAAACTGTAAACACTTCCTGATTGGTGCAATCACTTCCTGTCAAGGTAAACTGTAATCATTTCCTGTTTGATTGAATCACTTCCTGTCCCAGGTAAACTGTAAACACTTCCTGTTTGATTGAATCACTTCCTGTCCGTGGGTTATAATTGTCCTTTTTCTGTCTTAGATTTGAAGTCTTACAACTTAACAAGCAGTACCTGTTCCAGACACACACTAACCTCCCTGTGGTGTGTGTGTGTGTGTGTGTGTGTGTGTGTGTGTGTGTGTGTGTGTCCCTGCAGCAGTACCTGTACCAGACACACACTAACCTCCCTGCGGTGTGTGTGTGTGTGTGTGTGTGTGTCCCTGCAGCAGTACCTGTTCCAGACACACACTAACCTCCCTGCGGTGTGTGTGTGTGTGTGTGTGTGTGTGTGTCCCTGCAGCAGTACCTGTTCCAGACACACACTAACCTCCCTGCGGTGTGTGTGTGTGTGTGTGTGTGTCCCTGCAGCAGTACCTGTTCCAGACACACACTAACCTCCCTGCGGTGTGTGTGTGTGTGTGTGTGTCCCTGCAGCAGTACCTGTTCCAGACACACACTAACCTCCCCGCGGTGTGTGTGTGTGTGTGTGTGTGTGTGTGTGTCCCTGCAGCAGTACCTGTTCCAGACACACACTAACCTCCCTGCGGTGTGTGTGTGTGTGTGTGTGTGTGTCCCTGCAGCAGTACCTGTTCCAGACACACACTAACCTCCCTGCGGTGTGTGTGTGTGTGTGTCCCTGCAGCAGTACCTGCGTCCTGTAGAAGACGTGGCGTCTGCTCAGGAGGACTGCTATAAGTTCGCCGTGTCCCAGTCCAGCACGGGCACCGTCATGGGGGCCGTCATCATGGAGGGCTTCTACGTGGTCTTCGACCGCCACAGGAAACGGATCGGCTTCGCCGTCAGCACCTGCCATGGTAACGGAGGGAGGGAAGAAGAGAGATGGAGGGAAGGGAAGAGAGATGGAGGGAGGAATGGGGGGGGGGGGGGGGGGGCTGTGCCCTTTCTTTGTAAATTACAATTCTGCAGTTAAGTGAAGTCATACTTATTTATACAGTATATTACATTTAATACACAATTCAATGTGCTTCACATAAAGCAAGCAGAAACGTACTGTGTAAGTATACAGTACAATGTATGATCTAGGATCATCTGTACACCCTCCTAACCCTAACCCCCCCCCCCCCTTTAGTCCACGATGAGTTCCGCACGGCCTCGGTGGAGGGTCCGTTCCACGGTGTGGACTTGGAAGACTGTGGCTACAACCTCCCTCAGACGGACGAATCCACACTCATGACCATCGCGTACATCATGGCGGGCATCTGCGCCCTCTTCATGCTGCCGCTCTGCCTGATGGTCTGCCAGTGGCGCTTCACCCGCTGCTTCCGCCCGCACGGCCCGGGAGACTTCGCGGATGACATATCCCTCCTCAAATGAAGCCCGGGGAAGCCCGGGGGAAGAGCGGTAAGGACGGACCAACAGGAACCCCTTCGGAATGGAATCCTTCTCACCTTTTTAACGGAGAGCCTGTGTAAGGGTACTACTGAGGGATTTGGATGTAACATGTTGATTGAAATGATATTGGGGGTACGTTAGAGGGACGTACACGCATTATGTCATATTTTAAAGAGAGTGATCTTGGGGACACGTTTGAGGGACGGACATTTACTATATAATACTTTAAGCAGAGTAATATTGGGGAGGAGTTTGAGAGACAGACTTTTATTAAGGAGAGTTCTTGATCATTATATCTAACTGAGAATAGGCAGGTGGGCACACAGTGCTCTGACTGGATGTTTTTTTCCATGTATAGGAAGTGTAGGATAACATGGATGTACTGTTAATCAGAGAAAGATACAATGCCTCTGTTTTATTTTATTTTTTTTAAGATATGTGGAAGTCAGACATTTCTAGCTAGTCCTTCATGGTACTGTTGAAACCATCAATCCTGGACAGAACGTATGCTCCATTCAGATGTTCTATTGATATAAGGGCATGAAATATAAATATACGTGCTGTATATATTTTGTGTGCTTTTATGTATGTGTATGTGTGTGCGTGTGTGTGTGTGCACACAAATGCAAGCAAGAATGTGCGTGTGTGTGTGTGTGTGTGTGTGTGTGTGTGTGTGTGTGTGTGTGTGTGTGTGTGTGTGTGCACCAGTAAAAAGCTAAGATTCCATAGGAAAGAATGTTGCTTCAAAAACTTTCAACTGAATTGATTTTGCATCATCAGTGCCAGCTAAAGCCCTTACAGTGCAAATAGTGAACAGAGCCTACAATCTCAGATAGGCTCTACAAAGCATTTACCAGTATGATGAGAACTCTACCATTCAATTCTATTACTGTAATGTTGGCTGGTTCTTTTGCTAACGTTTTGTTGGGAAATGAATCTGATGTATATATTTTTCAGTGCATATCACTCAACTGCTTAAGATAATAATGTATGCATATACTGTACTGTCACCTACATAATTTCCAATGCTCCACTCAACATGTACGTACAAACAAACACACACACACACACATACACACACATACATGTATATCAATTCTAACAGTGTCACCACCATCACCAGCTTCACTAATGCATTAAAGTGAGCCATGAGATTATAGGGCTTCAAAGTGTCAATTCAACCTTTGATTACATTTATAGCCTGTCAGGGACTACATGTTCTTGAGAATACCAACAGATCATGACATATATACACATATAACACAAAATCACACGTATCCATCGATGATATATATCTAAAGAGGGCAAAGTTCATTGTTCCCCATCCTCTGTAAATAGTTCAGAAGATATTTATCTGTCAGACTGTCCCTTGCACTGACAGCACATACTACTGAAACAATAAAGAATCTAATATAACTCATTTTGCCATCTATTTGTATTCTGTGTTGTGTACCTGATTAATATAAATAGATAAACTGCTAATCAATTCAACAGGTTCATTGACTTATACTTTTGAAAGTAATTTTGCATACAACATCGCCCCCAAGTGACGAGAACGTTGTTTGACTACAGGAAATTACGACATTCTTTTCAATATTTGCGGAAATGACAGCCTGAACAACTGACAGCTAGCTAGCTTGATTTACAAACATGACTTCGTCAGCCACGATTTAAAAGTTGTAAAGGCGAGACTACCACAGAAAGGTACGACAGTTCTATTTTAAGTAAACACGTTGTCATGGTTGTTTTTTAACTATAACTGTTTTCATATTTGGATAAGAGTTCGCTGGTTGCTAGTGAATGTTGTTTAAGCCCCTAACATAAGCTAACGCGTATCACTACAACAACAGCTAGCTAGCATGCCACCAAGTTTGACATCTGTCCGACTTGGGGTCGACTCATGCTTAAACAATAAAAAAATATGTTTATTCAGCCTAGCGTATCATTCCCGTGTAAATGTAAATACTATTTCTATCGTGGAGCGATGTCAGCCAGAATGTTTCTATCATAATTATTAACGTTCTCAACGTGTGTCACTGTCAACAGTCTTGAAACTATATTGAACGCGTGGTCAGCGAATCTATGCTAGTATTCCCGTTAACAAGTCCTGCTTGCGTAATGCAGAATTTTTGTGTGTGTCGTTATTTCTGACATCCTGTTAATTGTCTGGTAGGCGGGCTGTACCAGCATATATTATAGCCGTTTAAACAGCTTGCCTAGGAAATATGAAGTCATGTTGACTGTGAATGATGATGTATTATTGCCAGTAAGGCTTACCGTACCAACACAGGTTAAATAACACATAAATCATGTTGACTGTGTCTTTTTCCGATCACGATGACACATTCCGTTAGTTTCAATAGTTCCTCCATGGTGTTTTTAGGTGAATCACTTATAAGAATGTTTACTGCTAGACAATCATTCCGAAATATTGTTAAAATCCTACAAATATAAAATACATAGTCAAAAAGACATGGGGCTGAACCTGTTCCACTGCTTTGTTATTGCCAACTCCATCTCAACAGGCTGACATAGAGTTCATATGTTTATACCTAGACAGCCAACAAGAGAGGGAGCCATTGTTGTATTAAATTAAATTAAAGTACCGTTGAGGTAAATGTTGGTTCTTGTCCAGGGAATCTGTTTATGGTCATCTAGGCCTGACCGCACCGCTTCCTGGCTGTGCTGCGTTAGTGTAGCCTACAGTCTGCTGTCAGAAATCACACTGGTGTACTAGATGCTGAAGTGGCCCATGGTATTGTTGATTAAGACCCCACCCCAAAGTGTGTTAGGTAGCTTCAAAGTTTCAGTTCATGGCCGTGTGGTCCATTTGCAGGTCTTGTGTTTGTATGAGGAGTAGGGATGGGTACTGACACCTGGGGTTAGCCCTACCCCCAAAATGTTTAAAGACCGTGGCAGTGATGTCGATGAGCTGAGGAGTCATTTGAGACACACCCATGTTATTTGTCTTCACAACTGGTTTTTCTCAGGCTGTGTATTGTTATTTCATGTAGTTTGCCTCAAGCATAAATACCGATACTGTCACGCTGTGACTGTTCAGCTGATAGACCAGCATGGCTGGCGCGATATGTGATGTCAAAGCTGCACCTGCACAATGCTTATTTTCATTAGCAGTGCAGGATAGTTTATAACTTAAGCTTTGCCTGACTTCATGTTAGAATGAGTTAGCAGCAACGACAGTCTGTCACTGTCCTTTACGTTCATTCTATTTAGAAGAATAATGTCAACACACTCCCGATACATAGCCTCCACTAAGCGCCGCCCCAACCCTCTCTGCCAAACCAACAACTTGCTCACACAGGATCCACTGTTTGTTGACCCACCTAACACCCTATTTGCTGTTTCTTTATTTAGCTATTTACATATTTATCCTGACCTTTCTACCTCAATCTCTCTCTCCCTCTCTCTCTCTGTCTCTGTCTCTCTCTCTCTCTCTCCCTCTCTCTCTCTCTCTCTCTCTCTCTCTCTCTCTC
>CM030182.1:18304894-18309894 GCA_017639675.1 Aplochiton taeniatus
CCCTGATGATGATGGACGCACTGTGGACGGACCACACCCTCTGGGAAAGGTAACAGTCCACACACACACACACACACACACACACACACACACACCTGCGGACGCTTCACAGGACTGTTACGTCAAAACACACACACACACACACACACACACAATCAATAACCCACTCACTAAAACCTGTTTACACACACACACACACGCACACACACAGTCAATAACCCACTCACTAAAACCTGTTTACACACACACACACACACACACACACACAGAGAGTCAATCCCTCCCTTGCTCACCTACATCATACCATATAACACATTGAAACACAAACAGTGATAAATCCTTTTAGTGAGGGAACATGGTTCATGGTTGATTTGAATCCTCTGGTCTCCAGAGGGCGCTGTCTTATTGAGCCTTAGCTGCAGGACCGTTCTTTAGCTCTTAAATACACGCCCAGTGTGGGGTTACACTGACGCTGCACTTCCCTGGCTGGCCTGCAGGCGGCGCTGCAGCACGGCGTCATCGCCGGCAGGAGAGGCTTTGGCAGCATCTTTGTGGTTGCCAGTGGCAACGGAGGCTTGTACAACGACAACTGTAACTATGACGGCTACGCCAACTCTATCTACACCATCACCATAGGTAACACACTGTGTGTGTGTGTGTGTGTGTGTGTGTGTGTGTGTGTGTGTGTGTGTGTGTGTGTGTGTGTGTGTGTGTGTGTGTGTGTGTGTGTGTGTGTGTGTGTGTGTGAGAGAGATAGCTGTTCTTAAATCAATTTACACCATCACCATAGGTAAGGTGTGTGTGTGTGTGTGTGTGTGTGTGTGTGTGTGTGTGTGTGTGTGTGTGTGTGTGTGTGTGAGAGAGAGATAGCTGTTCTTAAATCAATTTACACCATCACCATAGGTAAGGTGTGTGTGTGTGTGTGTGTGTGTGTGTGTGTGTGTGTGTGAGAGAGAGATAGCTGTTCTTAAATCAATTTACACCATCACCATAGGTAAGATGTGTGTGTGTGTGTGTGTGTGTGTGTGTGTGTGTGTGTGTGTGAGAGAGAGATAGCTGTTCTTAAATCAATTTACACCATCACCATAGGTAAGATGTGTGTGTGTGTGTGTGTGTGTGTGTGTGTGTGTGTGTGTGTGTGTGTGTGTGTGTGTGAGAGAGATAGCTGTTCTTAAATCAATTTACACCATCACCATAGGTAAGGTGTGTGTGTGTGTGTGTGTGTGTGTGTGTGTGTGTGTGTGTGTGTGTGTGTGTGTGTGTGTGTGTGTGTGTGTGTGTGTGTGTGTGTGAGAGAGATAGCTGTTCTTAAATCAATTTACACCATCACCATAGGTAAGATGTGTGTGTGTGTGTGTGTGTGTGTGTGTGTGTGTGTGTGTGTGTGTGTGTGTGTGTGTGTGTGTGAGAGAGATAGCTGTTCTTAAATCAATTTACACCATCACCATAGGTAAGATGTGTGTGTGTGAGAGTGAGAGCTGTTCTTAAATCTTTACAACCATCTCCATAGGTAAGATCACTGTGTGTGTGTGTGTGTGTGTGTGTGTGTGTGTGTGTCATAGCCATGCTTAAATCATTTTAAGGTAATTTGTCTGGTTCTTTTTATTTCGTTGTCCTTTGTTGATTCAATTCTAGCATCACATTTAGACAGCGTTCAGGGGCCTGTGTTGTCCTTTGTTGATTCAATTCTAGCATCACATTTAGACAGCATTCAGGGGCCTGTTGTCCTTTGTTGATTCAATTCTAGCATCACATTTAGACAGCATTCAGGGGCCTGTGTTGTCCTTTGTTGATTCAATTCTAGCATCACATTTAGACAGCATTCAGGGGCCTGTGTTGTCCTTTGTTGATTCAATTCTAGCATCACATTTAGACAGCGTTCAGGGGCCTGTGTTGTCCTTTGTTGATTCAATTCTAGCATCACATTTAGACAGCGTTCAGGGGCCTGTTGTCCTTTGTTGATTCAATTCTAGCATCACATTTAGACAGCGTTCAGGGGCCTGTGTTGTCCTGAGCTGCTATTGGCTGCTAGCTTCCTCCCGTGTCATCACAGACAGGAAGTGTTGAAGTTAGACGCTGATGGCTTCCTGTGGATAACAACAGTTTAACATTCCTAGTAAATACACTGCAGTGTGTGTGTGTGTGTGTGTGTGTGTGTGTGTGTGTGTGTGTGTGTGTGTGTGTGTGTGTGTGTGTGTGTGTGTGTGTGTGTGTGTGTGTGTGTCAGGAGCGGTAGATGAGAATGGATGGATGCCGTTCTACGCAGAGGAGTGTGCGTCCATGTTGGCCGTCACCTTCAGCAGTGGAGGCAACAAGATGAGGAGCATCGTAAGTCCAACCTCACACACACACACACACACACACACACACAAGAACAACCCCCTCTCACACACACTCGTATCACACACACACACACTCTCTCTCACCGTATCTCACACACACACTCAACTACTTAACATGGGTACCACATAAATGTTTTAAAAATTACAGTATGTATACAGACAGAGTTACATGCATGGCCACACATACACTAGGTCTGACAGACATAACACACACACACGCACACACACTCATACCATGGGGCATTTCACATAGCGGTCTGTTGATAAGGGGGCGTGGCCTGGCGGTCGGTCTCCGTGACAACTAATGACATCACTGTGTCCTGGTCAAGTTTCCATGGAGACCGCAGCAAACAGGACCAAACAGATCGCAACAACTTCCTTCCTCCTCTCTTTCCTCCCTCCTTCAAAATCTGTCTTTTCTTCAATGGCTATGTCCAAAATAATTGGAACAATATTTATTATATTTTCTGTCTAGATTGCTTTGGTTAGGACAGTATGAAGTGATTTGCTTTCCCCCACATAACATTACATCTCATCAATATTCAGCTTCACAGTTGTGTTTTAATGTTATTATTAAGGTCGGTGTGACTTTTGAAAAGGACCATATAGTGTAATGAATGCACTAGGGGACAGGATATATACATAATATAGTTATTAAGGTTGTGTGTGTGTGTGTGTGTGTGTGTGTGTGTGTGTGTGTGTGTGTGTGTGTGTGTGTGTGTGTGTGTGTGTGTGTGTGTGTGTGTGTGTGTGTGTGTGTGTGTCTGTTTCTCTCTCTCTAGGTGACGTCTGATTGGTCCATGCAGCATGGGACGGGCTGTACCGATGGCCACACTGGCACCTCTGCAGCGGCCCCTCTGGCTGCAGGCATGGTGGCTCTGATGCTGCAGGTCAGACCCTGTTTGACCTGGAGGGACGTCCAGCACATCATCGCCTACACAGCCACACAGGTAAGACATCATCACCTACACAGGTACAACACATCATCACCTACACAGGTACCACATCATCATCACCTGCACAGGTATAACACATCACCACCTACACAGGTATGACATCATCACCACCTACACAGGTATGACATCATCATCACCTACACAGGTATAACACATCACCACCTACACAGGTACAACACATCATCACCTACACAGCCACCTACACAGGTATGACATCATCATCACCTACACAGGTATAACACATCACCACCTACACAGGTACAACACATCATCACCTACACAGGTACAACACATCATCACCTACACAGGTATAACACATCACCACCTACACAGGTATGACATCATCACCACCTACACAGGTATGACATCATCATCACCTACACAGGTATAACACATCACCACCTACACAGGTACAACACATCATCACCTACACAGGTACAACACATCATCACCTACACAGGTATAACACATCACCACCTACACAGGTATGACATCATCACCACCTACACAGGTATGACATCATCATCACCTGCACAGGTATGACATCATCATCATCATCACCTGCACTGGTATGATACATCATGCTTGGGCTGTTTGGTGTTTCTGCTTAATTATGTATAAGCTGAAAATCTGCGAGTGTGTGTGTGTGTGTGTGTGTGTACGTCCGTGTCCCTTTGTCTAAAATATTTCATTTCTATATACAGAAGATAATGATGAATCCATTGTGTCTGTGTGTCTGTGTGTCTGTGTGTCTGTGTGTCTGTGTGTCTGTGTGTCTGTGTGTCTGTCTGTCTGTCTGTCTGTCTGTCTGTCTGTCTGTCTGCAGTACGACGGACGTGCAGACTGGAAGGTGAATGGAGCAGGGTTCCATCACAGCCACCAGCATGGCTTTGGTCTGCTGAATGCCTGGAGACTGGTCAATGCAGCCAAGGTAGGGTTCACACACACACACACACACACACACACACACGTTCATGGACATAAATACACTGCTCATACACAGGCACGTTTACATCAATAATATCATCCCTCCTTCTCTCTCTTTCTCTTGCTGTAAATATATATATATCTCTCTGTGTCTGTCTCTCTCTGTGTGTGTGTGTGTCTCTCTGTGTCTCTCTCTCTCTCTCTCTCTCTCTCTCTCTCTCTCTCTCTCTCTCTCTCAGGTGTGGGAGTCGGTACCGTTCCTGGTGTCCTATCAGAGTCCAGTACTAAAGGAGGAGGAGCCTATTCCATCCAATCCTGACCCACTCATTCTTACCTGGAATGGTACGCCCTGTGTGTGTCTCTGACTCTCTGTAACTTTGTGTATGTGTGTGTCTCTCTGTCTCTGGCTGTGTGTTTCTGTTTCTGTCTGTCTGTCAGTGAGTGTGTCTGTGTGTGTGTCTGTCTTGCTATACGAGTGATGGAATGATTGTGAGTCGATCTTCCGTTACATATCCACTCCCAAGAGCTTTGTAGGTAGCAAAGCTGTGCATAGTTGTTTCAGTACATAGATTGGACCTACAATTACCATTAGCGGTGTGTAGGTGTTCCAATATATAGCCAGTCCCCAGAGCTCTATAAGTAGCATTAGCAATGTGTAGTTATTCCAGTATGTCCACAGGGCTCTAAGTAACATTAGCAGGGTGTATTTATTCCAGTATGTAGCCAGTCCCCAGAGCTCTATAAGTAGCATTAGCAGTGTGTAGTTGTTCCAGTG
>CM030182.1:18314894-18329894 GCA_017639675.1 Aplochiton taeniatus
TCCGAGAGCTCTTCTGGAGGAGAGGGGGGCGCAGAGCACGAGGAACCAGAGGAGGAGGAGGAAGAGGAGGAGGAGGAGGAGGAGGAGGGCTTCCACATAGCAGTGATGGAGTGGACAGAATCCTGTATACCTCACCTCTCCCCTGGGATAATACTAATACACCCCTGACCCTGTATACCACATAACATAATAATACACCCCTGACCCTGTCTAACTCATAACATAATAATACACCCCTGACCCTGTATAACTCATAACATAATAATTCACCCCTGACCCTGTCTAACTCATAACATAATAATCCACCCCTGACCCTGTCTAACACACAACCTCATAATCCACCCCTGACCCTGTCTAACTCATAACATAATAATAAACCCCTGACACTGTCTAACTCATAATAATACATCCCTGACCCTGTCTAACTCATAACATAATAATACACCCCTGACCCTGTCTTAACACAACATAATAATAATAATAATACAGTTTACATCCCTTACCCCCCAACCCCCTTGTATATACATCAAATTACCCCTCCCCCTGAAATACCCCAGCCCGAGTCACTGCCTTCTGGAGGTCAGAGGTCACGCTGGAACAGGGCATTCTTGATGGCTGTACGTACCCATCAGTCAGACAGCAGAGGTGAGAGCAAACTATTAAGATGGATTTATTCTGATGCACCTCCTTTAAAACAAAAACAAAAAAACTTGGACGCTGGACCCTTACAACCCAGACCAGACTCCCCAGAATGTGTCTCCTCTCCTGGGGAGAGAGAGAGCTCTCGGACCCTCTCCTGGACAGATCCTGGAACAATTGAGGACCGGGTAATTTTCCGGACAGAAACTCAATTAAAGGAAACTTCTAGCTGGCAAAGCAGGAAATATAGTCATCTACAGCTGGAAACCCTGTGGCCTTCTACAGTGTGTGTGCGTGTGAAAGAGAATTACTGAGTTACTTGTCAAAGACTCTCAAAGATTAAATACTGTTGTTGCACTTTCGATATTTAGTGTGTGTGTGTGTGTGTGTGTGTGTGTGTGTGTGTGTGTGTGTGTGTGTGTGTGTGTGTGTGTGTGTGTGTGTGTGTGTGTGTGTGTGTGTGTGTGTGTGTCGCTGTGTGTGTAATGGTATATGATTGGGCGTTTGTGTGAGTGTGTGTGTGTGCGCGTGATATTGTTGCATTTTAAGGAGGTTTTCTTTTCTTATTTTTTCTTATTTTATTTTTATACAAAAATTTGTAAGTTAATTTGTTGGAGGTTTTTCTTGTTGTTTTTTAACCAGGCTGTGTTCTGGCTCTGTACTCTATGCCGGACGGACTATCATTTTAGCATTTTTATTTTATTTTATTATTTCATTTTTATCCAGTACTTGAAACTTTATTTGATTTTTTTTTTTTCTTTTTTTTCAGTGTGTGGGATTTGAATGTAATTTTATAATAGGTCAAATTTCATGTAATCAATACAATGTGTGCCTGTTGTACATATGAGTTTGATTATTTGTATAAACAGTTTAAAACATAAAGAGGTTTATTTTTTAATTAACTGTGGTTTGGCTGAGGTGGAGAGCTGTGGATGTCACAGATGGATCTGAGTGAAATCAATAAAGACTTGTGGTTGAGATCTTTGTAATGCCTCATACTCCTTCAAACACACATAATAACAACAGCTTATTATTTACTTTCTTTTTTATTTTAAATCTTACCTGATGTTTGAAATCAGCTGCAGATTCTGTTACTCTGCGTTCTGTCACAGTAGAATCATGGGCTATATTCCTATGCAGTGTGATCCTGTGTGTGTGTGTGTGTATGCATACGTGTGTGTGTGTATATATGATTGTGTGTATGTGTTCTTGTGTGTGAGTGTGTATGATTGTGTGTATGCATGCGTGTGTGTGTGTGTATATATGATTGTGTATATGTGTTCTTGTGTGTGTGTGTGTATGATTGTGTGTATGCATGCGTGTGTGTGTGTGTGTGTGTGTGTGTGTATATATGATCATGATGTGTATATGATGTGTTCTTGTGTGTGTGTGTGTGTATGATTGTGTGTGTGCGTGCGCGCGCGCGTGTGTGAGCAGAAATCATACGAGACAGAAAACCGCCATGGTTTCTCAAAGTCATCATTTAGTAAGACAATGTACAAAAATATTGGGACTTACATTTGGGATGACAGTTGGCTGGGATGTATGTCAGTGATTAAGGCTCTAGTAGGGGTACATAGTTTCATAGCCTTTAGTACATGTTTATGGATCGGTTTTATGAATTGTTTTATATTTGAAATATAACAGCATCTTTCTCTCAGGGTGTTAACTTTCATAGGCTACTTGATTGCTTATGAGCTAACTTAAAACGGTTCAGCTTTCATGTGTGTGCTTGTTTGTCTCTTGTTTAAATGCGTTCCACACACATGTAGAAATACTTCAGGTTAGTCATGATACACATTTTGTTTTAGTCCCATGAATTTTGTTTTAACTGGATTGTCAAAGTGTTATCCCCTAATTCTACACACGCTGTCTATAACAGCACTTTAGGTTTGGCACAGAGCTGTCCAGTGGTGCATTGGGCTGTCCCTGCATGCAGTTAAGGAGACACAGGTATTGATGTGTTTTTTAAGAAGGGTAACACAGACCAAAGCCTTTCAGGACTACATGCAAACATACTTCTACTGACAGCAGGTGACTTTACAGGTGTGCAGACACTAAATGGACCAATCATAGAATTACATATGTCTCTCTCTCTCTCTGAAACACACACTGAACTCACGTAGATTCAATATAAAAAATGTATTTTTGGTATTCATGAGTTGCTAGGTTAAAGGGGGGAGGGGTGTTATATTTGATGTGGGAGAGGGGTCTCTGTTGCAGAGTTTTGATTGGTGGTTCTAAAGGGGTCTCTGTTGGAGAGTTCTGATTGGTTGTTCTAAAGGGGTCTCTGTTGCAGAGTTCTGATTGGTGGTTCTAGAGGGCTCTGTTGGAGGGTTCTGATTGGTGGTTCTAGAGGGGGCTTTGTTACAGGGTTCTGATTGGTGGTTCCAGAGGGGTCTGTTGGAGGGTTCTGATTGGTGGTTCTAGAGGGGTCTGTTGGAGGGTTCTGATTGGTGGATCTAGAGGGTTCTCTGTTGGAGGGTTCTGATTGGTGGTTCTAGAGGGGTCTGTTGGAGGGTTCTGATTGGTGGATCTAGAGGGTTCTCTGTTGGAGGGTTCTGATTGGTGGTTCTAGAGGGGTCTGTTGGAGGGTTCTGATTGGTGGATCTAGAGGGGTCTCTGTTGGAGGGTTCTGATTGGCGATTCTAGTTGTTCATAATCTGTCTGGTCTTTCCGTAGCTCATGCCCGATTGGGAAGCCCCCTTATTGGATCCCATCTGTAGACCAATCACGTTCTTCCCTTCCTTCAGTTGGTCATCAGTGAAGTCCCGCCTGTTCTCCTGGGCTTTCCTGGAGAAAAAAGAATGGAGGCTTCCTGGGATATGTAGTTAAAATACATACTCACGGTAGAGCCTGGTGTTGAATGTATTTTAAAATGTGCTTAACAATGTTTGGGTTGGCTCGGTCCTGCTATTGTGCTTAACAATGTTTGGGTTGGCTCAGTCCTGCTATTGTGCTTAACAATGTTTGGGTTGGCTCAGTCCTGCTATTGTGCTTAACAATGTTTGGGTTGGCTCAGTCCTGCTATTGTGCTTAACAATGTTTGGGTTGGCTCAGTCCTGCTATTGTGCTTAACAATGTTTGGGTTGGCTCGGTCCTGCTATTGTGCTTAACAATGTTTGGGTTGGCTCCTGCTATTGTGCTTGACCAAGCGCATTTTGGACTCCTCAGTGCAAAATGTGCGTGTTGTATCTGTGTGTTGTTCTGCCCTTAAGGTTAAAGGTTGTGTGTGTGTGTTGTTCTGCCCTTAAGGTTAAAGGTTGTGTGTGTGTGTGTGTGTGTGTGTGTGTGTGTGTGTGTTGTTCTGCCCTTAAGGTTAAAGGTTGTGTGTGTGTGTGTGTTTGTGTGTGTGTGTGTGTGTGTGTGTGTGTGTGTGTGTGTGTGTGTGTGTGTATGTGTGTGTGTGTGTGTGTGTTGTTCTACCCTTAAGGTTAAAGGTTGTGTGTGTGTGTGTGTGTGTGTGTGTGTGTTGTTCTGCCCTTAAGGTTAAAGGTTGTATCTGTGTTGTTCTGCCCTTAAGGTTAAAGGTTGTATCTGTGTGTTGTTCTGCCCTTAAGGTTAAAGGTTGTATCTGTGTGTTGTTCTGCCCTTAAGGTTAAAGGTTGTATCTGTGTGTTGTTCTGCCCTTAAGGTTAAAGGTTGTATCTGTGTGTTGTTCTGCCCTTAAGGTTAAAGGTTGTGTGTGTGTGTGTGTGTGTGTGTGTGTGTGTGTGTGTGTGGTGTGTGTGGGGGGGGGGGGGGGGGTCACTTGAAGAACCAGTTGGGGTCTCCACGGTAAGTACCCTCGTCCTTAGTGACGGCCAGACTGCCCAGAGCGGACAGGGTCCTCTGCACTGCAGCCAGGTCCTTACCTGGGGAGGACACACACACACACACACACACACACACACACACACACACACATGGATTGTGCTGTCATGTCAGTCTGCTTTATTGCCCCTAGAGTATGGATGACTGCAATACCTGTCCTCTTAGACTTTGATGGTCTAGATACAATATCTTTACAAAGCCTCCCAGATGATAATAGTCTATATAACATGGCGGTCTGTACCTACCCTCCCAGATGATAACAGTCTATATAACATGGCGGTCTGTACCTACCCTCCCAGATGATAACAGTCTATATAACATGGCGGTCTGTACCCTCCCAGATGATAACAGTCTATATAACATGGCGGTCTGTACCCTCCCAGATGATAACAGTCATATAACATGTTAGATGTTATGATAGAAGGCTCTAACATGGCGGTCTGTACGTACCCTCCCAGAGGTCTACAGTCTGGAACATGGCGGTCTGTACCTACCCTCCCAGAGGTCTACGGTCTGGAACATGGCGTTCTGTACCTACCCTCCCAGAGGTCTACGGTCTGGAACATGGCGGTCTGTACCTACCCTCCCAGAGGTCTACGGTCTGGAACATGGCGGTCTGTACGTACCCTCCCAGAGGTCTACAGTCTGGAACATGGCGTTCTGTACCTACCCTCCCAGAGGTCTACGGTCTGGAACATGGCGTTCTGTACCTACCCTCCCAGAGGTCTACGGTCTGGAACATGTCGGTCTGTACGTACCCTCCCAGAGGTCTACGGTCTGGAACATGGCGTTCTGTACCTACCCTCCCAGAGGTCTACGGTCTGGAACATGGTGGTCTGTACCTACCCTCCCAGAGGTCTACGGTCTGGAACATGGCGTTCTGTACCTACCCTCCCAGAGGTCTACGGTCTGGAACATGGCGGTCTGTACCTACCCTCCCAGAGGTCTACGGTCTGGAACATGGCGGTCTGTACGTACCCTCCCAGAGGTCTACAGTCTGGAACATGGCGTTCTGTACCTACCCTCCCAGAGGTCTACGGTCTGGAACATGGCGTTCTGTACCTACCCTCCCAGAGGTCTACGGTCTGGAACATGTCGGTCTGTACGTACCCTCCCAGAGGTCTACGGTCTGGAACATGGCGTTCTGTACCTACCCTCCCAGAGGTCTACGGTCTGGAACATGGTGGTCTGTACCTACCCTCCCAGAGGTCTACGGTCTGGAACATGGCGTTCTGTACCTACCCTCCCAGAGGTCTACGGTCTGGAACATGGCGTTCTGTACCTACCCTCCCAGAGGTCTACGGTCTGGAACATGGCGTTCTGTACCTACCCTCCCAGAGGTCTACGGTCTGGAACATGTCGGTCTGTACCTACCCTCCCAGAGGTCTACGGTCTGGAACATGGCGTTCTGTACCTACCCTCCCAGAGGTCTACGGTCTGGAACATGGCGGTCTGTACCTACCCTCCCAGAGGTCTACGGTCTGGAACATGGCGTTCTGTACCTACCCTCCCAGAGGTCTACGGTCTGGAACATGTCGGTCTGTACCTACCCTCCCAGAGGTCTACGGTCTGGAATATGGCGGTCTGTACCTACCCTCCCAGAGGTCTACGGTCTGGAACATGTCGGTCTTGGTGACTCCGTATTTCTCCGCGCCGTTGAGGAACTGGGACACCTGCTCCATCTGCTTGAAGGCCATGGGGGAGCTCTGGATCTTCTTGACGGGTTTGTCTCCATCGTACAGACTGTTGATCAGCTCGCTGAGCACCTGAGGGGGAGAAAGAGAGAGAGGAAGGGTAGAGAGAAAGAGAGGAGAGAAAGAGAGAGAGGAAGGGGAAGAGAGAAAGAGGGAGGTTAGGGGAAGAATGGATGCCCACTGTAACTGTCCCCAGTGGTGATCTACGATGTCTTCCCAAACAGGGTTTAATTATTTCATTTCCGCCTATAGTATTTCCTTCTTTATCCAGTTAATTTTGCGTTGCCGTTGGTAATGAGAGAGTGGATACGTGATGTTTCCCAAACAGGGTTTAATTATTTAATTTGGGTTGCCGTTGGTAATGAGAGTGATGTTTCCCAAACAGGAATGTTGGCACTCACACATCCGTCCTTCAGCCAGGCCTGGAAGCCTAGTTTTCCCGCCTCCGGCCTCCCGACTCCCGATCCGCACTGAGCCACGATCCACTCCACCAGAATCAGCTCCAGCTCCGTGTCATACTTGCCGTCGATCTTCTCCTGGACCTGACGGCTCATGCCGTAAGATGGACCTTTGTTGGCCATGCCTGGTGCTCCACCCTGGCGGAGGGAGGAGGGAGGGAGGGAGGGAGGGAAAGAGAAAGAGGGAGGGGAGGAGGGAGGGAGGGAAAGAAGGAAGGAAGGAAGGAAGGAAGGAAGGAAGGAAGGAAGGAAGGAAGGAAGGAAGGAAGGAAGGAAGGAAGGAAGGAAGGAAGGAAGGAAGGAAGGAAGAGAGAGGTGGGAGTAGGAAGAGAGGGATGGAGGTAAAGGGAGGATTGTTGGAGGGGATGGAAAGAGAAAGCAAAAACAGAGTGAACACAGAAGAGAGGAGAACAGATCTGGACGTAAATGGAAGGTGATGGTGAATCCTAACAGTCTGGACCTTAATGGGCTCAGGTGGATATTATACATTATAGCCCATTTTTTCATTGTTTCTTCTCGTTGGTTTGCTTACCTGTGGTAATTCCATAATTGGGCCATTTAATATTTTAAAGTTTGACAGTGACAACATACTGCCCCACAGTAATGATTTGATGGGGTTTGTTTTATAATAACATAAATTATTATGTTTATTATATCACATCACACCATCATATGCAGCAGCTCACATCTAGACAGAAGAACCAACATGCCACAAACACGTGCTTTGGACAAAATGTCTCGCTTACAGACAGACCACACTCACAGCTTGAACATGAGCAACTCAGAAAACATTTACAACACAACGAAAACACACATTTTCCCTGGACGAACACACCAAACACACATCACACAAACACACACATCATAGCATACATTTCAAATCAAGAACGTACTTTGTATCATGCATGTCAAACGCGTGGGTTGAAACTCATAAGCCCAGCGCCTTTTTTCCAACACTAATTCATTCATGTTGCAAGTCTCCCAATGCGCACCAATTCAGCCAATCAGGAGGTGGGTCTGAGCTGAAGTGATGCACCCTGGGAGCACTTAAAAAAGCCAGCATCGATGCTTCCCCTCGCTGTCTCCTCACTTTGCTTTCTTGTCATTCTCTCACTTTCAAACTTTCTTTCAATTACAAACACACACACACACACACACACACACACGCTCACGCTCACGCTCTAAACAGCCTGAATAGCTAGCAGACTGAGCCTTGGTTTGCGGCAGCATGGTCTGAGCTCAGCGCCAAGCAGCCAGGAGCATGAAGCCCGTTTCAGTGGTCCTGCTTGCACCTTCACCTTTTGTGCCATCTTGATATCAGGTCAACTTCCTGCTCCTAAGGGGTTAAAGGTCACATGTTAAAGTTCACCATCTGTACATCTGCCAGTGATGGATAGACATTCTATAGGTCCGTGCCACTCCGATGTTTCTGACGCCATCATTTGTGATACAGAAATGAAAAGCAACACGACTGCTGATACAACATATTTTGAAATATATATATACAATTTGGGTGTTTCTAAAAGTTTGTTTGTGGTATTGTATTCCCATGGAACTATGGACAGGGCTGTGATTGTGTGATTGTACCAGGCTGGTGAGGTGTGATCTGGTAACAAGGTTAATTTACGATACTCCACTGACCCAACTAAGAGATCACCACTGATAATGACTAAACAGAATGAACTAAGAGATCACCACTGATAATGACTAAACAGGATGAACTAAGAGATCACCACTGATAATGACTAAACAGGATGAACTAAGAGATCACCACTGATAATGACTAAACAGAATGAACTAAGAGATCACCACTGATAATGACTAAACAATGAACTAAGAGATCACCACTGATAATGACTAAACAGAATGAACTAAGAGATCACCACTGATAATGACTAAACAGGTTGAACTAAGAGATCACCACTGATAATGACTAAACAGGATGAACTAAGAGATCACCACTGATAATGACTAAACAGAATGAACTAAGAGATCACCACTGATAATGACTAAACAATGAACTAAGAGATCACCACTGATAATGACTAAACAGAATGAACTAAGAGATCACCACTGATAACGACTAAACAGGATGAACTAAGAGATCACCACTGATAATGACTAAACAGGATGAACTAAGAGATCACCACTGATAATGACTAAACAGAATGAACTTAGAGATCACCACTGATAATGACTAAACAATGAACTAAGAGATCACCACTGATAATGACTAAACAGGATGAACTAAGAGATCACCACTGATAATGACTAAACAGGATGAACTAAGAGATCACCACTGATAATGACTAAACAGGATGTACAGGATCACCCCCCCCCCCACCTCACCCATCACCCCCCCACCTCACCCATCACACACCCCACCTCAGCCATCGCCCCCAACCTCACCCATCACATCCCCCACCTCACCCATCACACCCTCCACCCCCCCACCTCACCCCCCACCTCACTCCTCACAGCCCATCACACATATTAAAAGGAATAGCGCCCTGCAATATGAGCACAATCAAAGATAACTCTAAACTGCATGCCTTCCAGATTTTGTTGATTTGATTCTGGTCCCAAACACACCCTGTTTCTATTTCTTTATCTGATTCTTTCTTTCCCTCCCTTTCCTTCCCTCTCTCCCTCCCTCTCTCCTTCCCTCCTTCCCTCCCTCCTTCCCTCTCTCATTCCCTCCCTTTCTTCTCTCTCTCCTTCCCTCCCTCCTTCCCTCCCTCCTTCCCTCCTTCCCTCCCTCCTTCCCTCCTTCCCTCTCTCCTTCCCTCCCTCCTTCCCTCCCTCCTTCCCTCTCTCCTTCCCTTTCTCCTTCCCTCTCTCCTTCCCTCCCTCTTTCCCTTTCTTCTTCCCTCTCTTGTTCCCTCTCTCCTTCCATCTCTTCTTCCCTCTCTTCTTCCCTCTCTTTCCTTCTCTCTCTCCTTCTCTTTCTCCTTCCCTCTCTCCATCCCTCTCTCCCTGTTGCATGCTCAAACCCACATAAACACAACCTCCGTCCTGTTCTGGCTGAGGAATGTTGGCCGGCTGCATTGTTAAGTTATCCATTTCCCTCGATAGGGAATCAGCGACCCAGTCTGGTCTCGTAAACACGCTACTACCGTTACAAAATGTAGTTGGTGTTTTTAATGAAAATAAAGAAAGAAAGGTTAGTCAGCTAGTGAGTCAACCAGGTCGTGTAGCCAGTCAGTCAGTCAGTGAGCCAGTCAGCCAGCCAGCCAGCCAGCCAGTCAGACAACGGGACAGAATCTTTCTTTTACCAGATTTCCCCTCTTTGACCTTTGACCCAGTTCTTTCCCCCCCTTCCATTTTAAATGCACCGTGCCCACCATGGCCCTTAGAAAGTCTTTGTACATGGAGGGACACAGCCATCTCTACACTGTCTGTCCATTGTCCTTTTCCTTCATCTTATGTATCTTATTATTATTCTCTTTTCTTTTTGGAAGCGTAGTCATAAAGAAGTTATAGAGAGTTGTTATGGTTATATTCTGCTGCCATTACTTGTCAGAACAAGTCTACACTACAGCAAATTAAAAAAACATCTCTCCCAGTCTTCATTGGTGTGTGTGAGGTTTTGGCTGGTGGTCTGGTAGGTTAACCCAGGAAAAACTGAACCACAAAAGATCAAATCTCAGGTCCCAAATCCCCGGCTCTTCTGCTGCCTCCCTCCCCTCACTGTCCTCACAATCCCTCCCCTCACTGTCCTCACAATCCCTCCCCTCACTGTCCTCACATTCCCTCCCTTCTCTGGACTTTGAGTAAAGGATAGTACATGATAGTAATATCTGTATCCCTATTCTTTGTCCTGTTCAGCAGCAAGTTTAGCGTTACCAACCCTAAAATTATTAAATGCTGTTTGTTAGCCAGGAAGATCAAAAAGGAGCGCAGGGACTAGCTCTATTTCTGCAGGGACTAGCTTTATTTCTGCAGGGACTAGCTCTATTTCTGCAGGGACTAGTTCTATTTCTGCAGGGACTAGTTCTATTTCTGCAGGGACTAGTTCTATTTCTGCAGGGACTAGTTCTATTTCTGGTATTTATGTGCACTGAGTGACTTGCTGCTGTTAGAGTGTGATCCAGGCCTCTGTGCGCCAACATTCTAGAACTGAGCAGACTTTCTGGAGACTGGGTTGGTGGTGATGGTTGTTATGGAGACTGTGTCCATAGTGACTCAGTCTTTCTGGAGACTGCGTATAGTCTGGCTTAGTGGTGGGGACGATCGTTTCACACGCTAGGACTAAACTACTCCACACACAGCACCACTTTCCACTGACATTAAAGGCAATCTGAACCACAAAATATACTCTCAGATCAGATCCCAGAGTTCCGTTTGTTTATAATAAAGTTCATGAAGATTAGTTGTTCTTAATGATGTCGTATGAAGTATGCATTGAGTAGAGTCTTCACCAAAATCCACCGATTGTTCAACGACCGCCCTCTCTTTTCTTGCCCCCTCGATCCAATCTCGCCTGGCATTTCTTGAGTCTGGTGTTTTGACTGTGGTGTTTGTGCATCGCCACGGCTTCCAGAGCAGGAAGTTGGTGGGTTTGCCGGGCTGTGGTTAGGTGAAAGCTCTACTGTGGAGACTTAGAGGCACGGGAGGAGGATGATGTCATGCCATAGCAAACCATCTGGTTAACTAGCTAAGCACTCTCTCCTGATCTACTCAGCGTGCGCGTGTGTGTGTGTGTGTGTGCGTGTGTGCGCGTGTGCGCGTGTGCGCGTGTGTGTGTGTGTGTGTTTGGATATTCATATCTCCTATGTTTTCTGGTCGTCTCTGGTCTGAGACTCATCTTACAGTAATCTGTTGTAACATGTTCTTTCCATACTAGCTGCAGCGATGTTGAAACTTTACAGTATCTGTTCAATATCTATGTGTCTAGCTGTAGTGTGTGTGTGTGTGTGTGTGTGTGTGTGTGTGTGTGTGTTTGAATTTGAGTGTGTGTGTGTGTGTGTGTGTGTGTGTGGGTGTTGCTCCAGGAAGGAAAGGGCAGTGTTATCTTCTCTTTCTCTGGTTAGCTTTACTGGGAGTTTCTGACAGTCAAGGCTGATTTGACTGCTGCACTGTTCAAACAGTGACTTGGTCAAAACAACTAAAAGATTGATTGATCAGTGAATGATTCATTTACTTAAAGGTTTAATTCTTCATGTATGTGAGATAGGGTTTTGACAAAAGAAGCACACAACCTAGCAAATTAATCTAACTATGAGGGCAATTCAAGAACCAAAATGTAAAAATATATATTTCTGTCTCTGTCTCCCTCCCTCTCACTGTCTCTTTCTGTCGATCTCTCTCTCTCTCTCTCTCTCTCTCTCTCTCTCTCTCTCTCTCTCTCTCTCTCTCTCTCTCTCTCTCTCTCTCTCTCTCTCTCTCTCTCTCTCTCTCTCTCTCTCTCTCTCTCTCTCTCTCTCTCTCTCTCTCTCTCTCTCTCTCTCTCTCTCTCTCTCTCTCTCTCTTTCTCTATCCCTCTCTCTCCTTCTCCCTGAGTCCCTGTTTCCCTTTTTGAAGAACAGCGTGTGTTTAACTGTCTTAGACTTCAATAGGAAAAGTGTGTGTGTGTGTGTGTGTGTGTGTGTGTGTGTGTATGTGTGTGTATATGTGTGTGTGTACCATTCAAAGTCCTTGTAAGGCGTGGCCTATCATTTACATAAGCAAACTGAACTATGCATGTTTCTCTAAACAGCAGTGCATCACGTCTCCTTCAAACCAAGGACACACAGAGTGCTACCTTCCTTCCTTCCTTCCTTCCTTCCTTCCTTCCTTCCTTCCTTCCTTCCTTCCTTCCTTCCTTCCTTCCTTCCTTCCTTCCTTCCTTCTTCTGTCTGTCTGTGTGTATGTGTGTGTGTGTGTGTGTGTGTGTCTTTATCTGTATCTTATAAGCATATCTTGTACACAACACCTCCTTTGTTGAAACAGGACTAAACAAAAAATAAAAATTAAACTAATCTCAGGATGTATGGCAACTTAATCTCACTACCCAGCCAATATGCAATCAATATAATAACAATTTCTTTCTATTTAAAATAGACTGAAACATTTGTATTCCTTAGAGACACTTACAGATTTTATACACTTACAGATTTTATACATAATTGACGTTTCTGTTAATATATGAACACATAACCACAAACGCGCATGGGATGAAATGATGGTTTGACGTAGTTAGAAGTGAAGTGTCAGAGGTCAACTCTGTCAGTATAGAGGAAGGTGAATCTGGCCACAGGTAGCTTTTAGCCTGTAGGCCTGGCTCTCACTCTGCTGCTCTGTGGAAAAGATTAGATCTCGACCAACTAACTACCCAACTACTCAGTGGCTGACTGACTGACTGGCTAACTGACTGGTTGCCTGTTTATCTGCCTTCAGACTCTGTGAATTCAAAACCTGACAGCCAGTCACATATTAAAACCAGACAGATGAGATTACCGTAGACTGTATTCTCATCTGGGATAAAGAGTTCAGCGGGATACTCACTGTGAGAATAAGGGTGAAGAGATGTCCGCTAGGAGGCAGCTAGTCTAGTCGGGAGGAAGATGCGTGTGTGTGTGAGCGGGAGTGTGTTTGAGAAAGGGTTTGTATACGCTTCGCTCAAACAAAGTCCTCCCTCTACAATGCGCCGACTTAAGAGGCCCAGATGGTTCCAAATGACTTCACCAGTCCAACAGCGGGAAGGAGGGAGGGAGAGGAGGAGGAGGAGGGAGAGGAGGAGGAGGAGGAGGGAGAGGAGGAGGGAGCAAAAAGAGAGAGGGAGAGAGAAAAAGGAAAGCACAACCGTAGAAGGGCATGGCCTGTCTCCCTTGCTGCCTCTTCTCCCCTCCCACTTTCTGGTTCTCTTCGTCTTTGCCTCTCTCAACCCTTACGTTCTCTCTCTCACTCTCTCTCTCTCTCTCTCTCTCTCTCTCTCTCTCTCTCTCTCTCTCTCTCTCTCTCTCTCTCTCTCTCTCTCTCTTTACCTCTCTCTCTCTGTGTCTGGTATAAAAGCACAGCCTTATTTGGGTAGGCCCGTGACAGAGAGAGGAGAGGAGTGTCCTGCCAGACAGACAGACAGACATTGGTTTGGTCAGCATGAATTCTCCAAATACTTTACCATACCACTCTCACTTCAAATACTTCACCATATCACACGTACAGCCCAGAGCAGCTCTAGAGAGAGAGAGAGAGAGAGAGAGAGAGAGAGAGAGAGAGAGAGAGAGAGAGAGAGAGAGAGAGAGAGAGAGAGAGAGAAAGAGAGAGAGAGAGAGAGAAGGGGGGAGGGTGGTTGAAACAGAGAGAGGTAAAAGAATGGAGCGAGAGCGTGAGATGAAAGCTGGAGAGTGAAAGAGAGTGAGAAAGGGAGAGAGAGAGAGAGTGATAGAAAGCGAAAGAAAGAGAAAGACAGGAAGAGAGGCTGAATGTTATTTTTATTTTTTAGAGAGGGAGAGAGAGTGAAAGAAAGAAAGAGCGGGAAAGAGAGAGAGAGTGAGAGAGAGAGAGAAAGAGAGAGAGAGAGAGAGAGAGAGAGAGAGAGAGAGAGAGAGAGAGAGAGAGAGAGAGAGAGAGAGAGAGAGAGAGAGAGAGAGAGGGAGAGAGAGAGAGAGAGAGAAGTGGATGAAGATGAAGGAATTATGAAAGGAAGTGTGGATGGAGAAAGGAATGCTGCATCCCAGCGCTCCCTGGAAGAGTCCAAAAACAAAACAGACTCTTTCCGCAACATGCCGAGATTTTTATTAAAATGTAGGAGAGACCTATATTGAGGGGAGAGGAAAAGAAAGAGGAGAAGGAAGAGGAGAAGAAGGAGGAAAAGAAGGAGGAGAAGAAGGAGGAGAGTGTGGGCATATGTGGGGAATTAAAGAAGGGACCAGAAGAAAAGCAGTCATTTGAGAGAGACTGACTGTGAGTAGAGGAGAGGGGGTGAGAAAGGGAAGGGGGGGGGGGGGGGGGTGATGGGAGGAGAGGAACAGAGGGGTGACGAGAGAAAGAGATGGATGTAAGAGGAGGAGAGGATCGGAGCATTCAGAGAAAGAACACCATTTAAGTCCTGGAGGTATTGGCGTGTGTGTGTGTGTGTGTGTGCGTGTGTGTGTGTGTGTGTGTGTACTTGTGTGTGTTGTCCCCTAGTAAGACATTCCGATCCTATTACTGACTCTACCCAGACACTAAGTTTGAGTGAATCCTCCTTACCTCACCTACTTTGACAACAGCTTCCATTTCTGTCTCTCTCTCTCTCTTTCTCTCTCTCTCTCTCTCTCTCTCTCTCTCTCTCTCTGTCTCTCTCTCTCTCTCTCTCTCTCTCTCTCTTTCTCTCTCTCTCTCTCTCTCTCTTTATCTCTCTCTCTTTGCCTCTCGCTCTCTCTCTCTCTCTCGCTCTCTCTCTCTCTCTCTCTGTCTCTCTCTCTCTCTCTCTA
>CM030182.1:18334894-18337394 GCA_017639675.1 Aplochiton taeniatus
GGAATACCTGTGTGTCCGTGTTCAGTTGTTGGACTAATAACTCGTTGACTGAAAAGAGTAGAAATAGACTTACTGGATCCTCCAATGTTCAGACGTTCAGCTTTGAGTCCTGGTGTGTGTATGGGCGTCTCGACAGCAGAGGGTGTGTAGCTAACTGTCCTTAGTGGTTTTATGCTGGGGGGAGGTGACTATGACGATGAGGATGATGATGATGAGGATGGTGATGATGAGGAGGAGGAGGAGGAGGATGATAGGTGGTAACCCAGCACAGGTGACCCTGCCTGCTAAAGGTGTGTGGTGTTTTACTCTGCTCTCTCTCGCTCTCTCTCTCTCACACACACATATACACACACATGCACCCACACACACGCACACAGACACACACACACACACACACACACACACACACACACACACACACACACACACACACACTTACACTCCACACTACCTGACAGACATGTACACTCACATGCACCCATACAGCTGAAACACACGACGATACCCAATATCCACCCAATGGCCCTACATGCACACCACATTGCTCTCCCACACTCAGTCACACGCTTACAGATGACACGTGAATAAACACCTGCACCCACCGCTTCTCAGCCCGACAAAGGGACGGTTATCTTCTCAGCCCGACAAAGGGACGGTTATCTTCTCAGCCCGACAAAGGGACGGTTATCTTCATACCATCTCCACACAATGATAGATGAAAGATGGTGTCTGCAGAATGGGCCGCTCTGTTCTATTGGGTTCAACACAGAAAACTTTATTAGGACACCGGTGTTACGTTCCCATACCCCCAGAGGACAGGTAGAGTGGGTCAACGCAGACAAAATGGTCTCCTGGGAATCAGATAGAAGGAGGAGGAGGAGGAGGAGGAAAAGGAGGAGGAGGAGGAGGAGGAGGAGGAGGAGGAGGAAGGAGGAGGAGGAGGAGGAGGAACGGTAGTAGAAAGAAAGGGAAGAAAGAAGGAAAAGTGTTATCGCTTTATTTATCAGAGAAGACCCAGTTTAATGGGTATCACCTGTAACAGACACCTGGGCGGAGAGAAAGAGGAGAAATATGACAAGATTTCTGTTTCTGTCCCTCCTCTATTTCCCCTTGCATTTAGAAAGAGTATTAATTGAAAGGCTTAGATGATGAGAAGGAGAACAAATTATTCCAAATCAATTTATGTCAATAAAAAGTAATAGAAACTAAATACTATAATAAGCTTTGGGGGAAAAAGGAAAGTATAGAGATGTTTGTCTTTGTCATTTCTTTCAAATTAATTCCTTCACAAACCAGAGCATCACCTTTGGGAATTGTTTAGTATGTTCATAATCAACAGGGAATTGTCTAGTGGTTATTATTTGGGAATAGTTTTGTGCATATTATTTGGGAATAGTATAGTAAGTGACAATTTGTTGGAAATAGTTTAGTATGTTTATATTATTTGGGAAAGGTTTAGTATGTGTATAATATTTGGGAAAGGTTTTGTAAGTGTATATAATTTTTCAGTTCCTCTGGAGTTATTTAATGACATGACCTCTTAACAGTGGAGTCTTGTTGGAGCTCATCACCTTTCTCTCTCTATCCATGGAGAGACAGGTAAAATATGTGATCTTAATCTCTGCTCTCCTGTGTAGTTCTCTTTGTCTTGAGTTCTTTTCAGATCAGTTGGTACATGATGACCTGAAGGAAACCCCTGTGGTTTTGTTCATGCTTGTGATCCAACAACTGTATGACCTGGATTTAGAGCTGATAGCTACTTCCTGCGCACTTGTGTTCCCGGATAGCCCAGCTCCCCAGGGGGGTCAGAGAGAGAGAGAGAGAGAGAGAGAGAGGGAGAGAGAGAGAGAGAGAGGGAGAGAGAGAGAGAGAGAGAGAGGGAGAGGGAGAGGGAGAGGGAGGGAGAGAGAGAGAGAGAGAGAGAGAGAGAGAGAGAGGGAGAGAGAGGGAGAGGGAGAGAGAGAGAGAGAGAGAGAGAGAGAGAGAGAGGGAGAGGGAGAGAGAGAAAGGGGGAGGGAGGGAGAGATAGTGAGGTGGGAGGGGGCCAGGGGGGACTTAGAGTTTTGAAAGTTCCAAGAGGTTACCTTTTGGAACCGAAATCCTGAGAAAACACTCAAAAATATTTAAACCATGCTAAATAAAGTTTATCAATCTGGTAAGATAACTTCAACCAGTGTAACATGACAAAATCATGGACTAGATTAATCATACACTCTACTTAATGGGCTCCATATGATGTCATCATGTGGCAGATTGAAAGCTAACCTAATTATTGATCAGAAGCAGACAGTACATGATGCTTCTCGAGAATAGATAGGACAGAGACACAGTGCTTCTCTTAAAACTCTGATTTTATTTCAAAGACACTTTGGCTTCCCTCCATCACAGTATATGTATATTTCAATGAGATAGTGTTGGCTCAGTGGGTTTGGGGAGCAGGGATTCATATTCATATTCATATTGAGATAGAGATCAATAATGCAAAGACATTTCCGTCCCG
>CM030182.1:18342394-18362394 GCA_017639675.1 Aplochiton taeniatus
GTATGTTTACCTTGAGGCTGCCGAGGAGGAACGGGGGGAGGGTTCCCCAACATTTCATAAACTAAAGAAAACAACGATAGATAAAACATCTGTAAACAAGGATACATTGAGACAAATGTCTGAGACAGTGTGTCTAACCCTAACCCTAACCCTAACCCCAACCCTAACCCCAACCCTAACTCCAACCCTAACTCCAACCCTAACCCTAACCCCAACCCTAACTCTGACCCTAACCCCAACCCTAACCCTAAACCTAACACTCAGGAGAGTAGTGGAGCCCTAACCCTAACACTCACCTGGACTTGGTCTGTGGGTTGGAGGGTTTGAGGGTCGTACAGGCACTGCAAGGAATAGACACGGAAAAAAAGTCAAGGGTGTATGTGGAAGAGTTTAAACTGAACACCTGGTAACTTGGCAAGTGACTAGGTCATCTAGTTAATAAACATCAGACTAAAAGATGACATCATAGTACATGTCACTCTGGCATTCAAAACTATCAGTTGCAAAGTCTATAATTTGGTGTATTTTGTTTGGCAATTCATTATAGCATTTCATGAAATGTAAAGTTTCTACCTAATATGGTATAAATATATGCTATCTTGTCTTAACTGTATTTTATATCACATTAACAGTAAATAAAAAATAATGAATGTTTGGCAGTTTATTTCATCAACAGTCCCTGGCACCATGAGAAGCTAGCCAAAAAGAAGAGAACATGTACTATGGTGTGTGTGTGCGTGTGTGTGTGTGTGTGTGTGTGTGTGTGTGTGTGCGTGTGTGTGTGTACCTTCATTATGTGCAGCAGTTTCTCCATTCTCTGCTACAGTAGTTGTTGTTCCTCCATTGGCCAGCGGGGGAGCCACTGCACCATCATTCACTAGTCAAAGAGAAAGGACAAAGGAGACCAATCTGAAAGCTGCACAGTTACCTACAAAACATGGTGTTACCTACCTAATCAGGGATATTAATCGTCCCATACAAGAGGATATATTATATATTAGAATAGAGTAGAATAGAAACATGCTAGTGATATGTTTTTGTATAAATAGGGGGGGGGGGGGGGGGGCAAACAGTGTTATCTGGGGGCAGGTCTATTCCCCCTAGCCTGGTTCTCCGCTTAACCCTTCACCCGCGGTAACCCAGCACTAACCTGCTCTGAAGATCTTGGCCAGGCTGTCTTTGCAGAGGTCCTGTAGAGAGTCTCTGAGCTGGGCCATGCTGCTCCTCACCCCAGCCACCAGCTGCTCTTCCTGGGCCAGACCCGGCCCGACTGCGGCCCTGGCTCCACACTCAGCCAGTGGCTCCAGGGTGGCAAAGTTCTGCAGCGATGAAAAGACATATATGTAAATATGTAAATATGTTGTGTTCAAGTTACTCTCTCTCTCATCTTCTACCGCTTATCCTGTTTTACAGGGTCGCGGGGGGGCTGGAGCCTATCCCAGCCAACACAGGGCGTAAGGCAGGGTACACCCTGGACAGGACGCCAGTCTATCTGTGTTCAAGTTACTTTCTATGGTATTATATATTATGGAAGGAACAGGTTCTTTTTCTCCTCCCTCAGTAACCTTAAACATAGCATGTCATAAATGTTGGGGAAACATTACATTGCATTGCATTATATTATGTTTTACAAAGGAAAAGGTTATTTTGTATCTTGAAGGGGGTCACCTTTGACCTCTTCTTCTACATTTAAGAAAAAGTTGATGTTAAAGTCCCTGCGTACTCAGCCAACAATTGTGGCCTTTTACACCCTAGGCTTTCAAGTGGAAGCTACCTTTAAGAAGCCATGGTGGTACAGTATGTCATAAATGTTGGGTAAACGTTACTTTGTATTATATTATATTTTACAAAGGAAAAGGTCATTTTGTACCTTTAAGGGGTCACCTTTGACCTCTCCTGATGTTAAACTCCCTGTGTGCTCAGACAACCCCTGGGCTTTTAAGATACAGCTACTGTACCTTTAAGAAGCTGTGGTGGTCCTGCAGGCCCTCCAGCCGGTCCAGCTCCTGGGCCCTCCAGCGGAACTGTGCCATTTCCTGCTCCAGCTGCTGCACGTCCCCCTCCAGACGGCTCCCCAGGGAGGCCTCGTGGGCACAGAGCAGCTCCTCTACCTGGGAGCCCACCAGCTCCACACTCCTCCCCAGCTCACTGAACAGATCCACAGCCTCTGAGTGGAGGGCTTGGACCAGGGCCTTGGTGGTCCGGGTGGGGGACGAGAAAACAGACACAGACCGCGCAAATACATCGAGAATCCAGTATGAGTCAGTCATCACAACCCCTCAACAAATACCAAGACGCAAACGGTGAAACAACAACGCTGGACTTTCTTACCTTATGTTGTTTTGCAGCATGTGGCCACCCGGATAACTCTCTGTGTGCACCCTGTATCCTCCTCTGGATCTCTGCCTTCATCAGAACCAGCTCATTCTACTCAGACAGACAGAAAGGAGACAGACGTTAGGGATGGTACTAGGCATATAAAACACTGATGGGTTAGTACAACACTGACAAGGGAAACACATGGTAGTGCTAGGATTAGGCAAAAATACATGCGAAACACAGACCGATGGGTTAGCATCACGCTTACAAGTCTTCCTGAAGGCTATTCCCATTGTCTCCTAGCAACTACTTTAGCTACATCTACACAGTTCTATAAGTGGAAGTTAACAACACAAAATACACACGAAGACAGCAATTGGAGCAGTCTCTGTTTCAGCAAGTTTAAGACCGCAGTGAAGATAACTGAGAAGTGCCCCTCACGCATTCAAAGCTACATCATCTTCATCTTTGTGGACATGTAGCCTTAGAGATTCACACGGTGACCTGTACTTCCAAACTCACACTGCAGTACTGACCTGTACTGTGCTGGCCCAGATCCTGTTCTCACTTTTGCAGCTCAGTTCAACTGAGTTTGCCTGTGAGGTGTGAACACAGAAGTGACACAAAGACATTCTCTTCTGTGTCTAGCTGCCTAACTAGTACTAACTAGTACTAACCAGCACTTCAAGTTTCTGTCACATTTCCAACTCAGTATGAAACAATTTGTCATCACTCCAGTAGCCTTTGTGATGTATCATAACTACCGGTCGACAAAGTAATCCATTGAACAAAACCATATAATAACGCTAGGTTATTACACAGTATGAAAAATATTAATGTTATCACCGCTCGGCAGGTGATTTATAAATCACATTTTACATTCAGAAATATCAGATTGTAATTTGGTTATGGGATGGTTATGGATTACTTGGTGTACAGTGACTACTGCTGGACAAGCAGTCTTAAACTCACACAGCTGCTCTGAAACCAATTCTAATCAGTTTTTTCCCTACTGTATAAACACACACACAAACACACACACACACACACACACACACACACACACACCTGCTTTTCTTTCCTCTCGTCCTCTGGCTTCGTCACCTGATGCCCCTTGTGTCCATGTTTAACACACTCGCCACACACGTACTTCCCGTCGTCATGGCAATACAGGTCCAGAGGCCTCCGGTGCTGGGGGCAAGGCGACAGACCCGCGCTGGGGAGAGAGGGATGCAGAGACGGCTGCCGTTGCAGAGGATCGCCACTAGAGGGGGGCGTTGGGTTGGGACAGATCTCCAGATAGATGGGGATGGAGGGTGGGGCGGAGGACATGTTCATGTAAGGGTTTTCCTTCTCCCTCAGGCTTTGAGCTCTTAGTTTCTCCATGGCTTCCACCAGGACCGTGCTCCTAGCTAGAGTCGGCCTGGGGGTGAACGACTTGCGACACTACAGGAGACACAGATTTATACAAAATGAAAAAATTATATAAAAATCATAAGAATATATTGGTATAGAACTACCTATATATATATATATATACTATATATATGTTATGTTAAACTAATGCATCATCAAGATGGGTTATAGTCAGTTTTATAGGGATTTTTTTAATCAAACTTGTCTTGATAAGAAGCCAAGACAACTTCTTTATAATTCTACATTATTTTAGATACAAATCCCAAAGGTTTCGTAAGTATTCCGTCGATCTGTCAAACAGATTGGAAGCATACATTAAAACTGCCATGACAAGTGTGAAAAACACCCATGTAATGTATATCATGATTTCTGTAGTACATGTCAGTAAAATTAATAATAATAATAATAATAATAATAATAATAACAACATAATCTAAACAGGGGTGTGAGTACAGTGACCATGTTGTCCTTTGAAGTAACTGTGTTACCTGTGTTGTACTATGCCATGACTGTGTTACCTGTGGACAGCTGTACGAGCCCTTGGTGATCCCCCTGTCCCAGTGGCCCTGGATGCAGGCCATGCAGTAGGTGTGACCGCAGGGCAGTGTGGTGGGGTCTCTCAGGGTCTCCAGGCACACTGGGCAGACAAACGTCTCCTCTTCAGGCCAGGCAGAGGCCATGGTGGTCGGGTAGATAGCGGCGGTCGATAGGGTACACCCCCTGAAACTCAAGCCTGGAGGTACGGATAACCGGATAGAAACAGGGACTAGAGAAAGACAACGTTTAACTGGTAATGTACAGCGAGGAAACAAGACTGAGACTGAAATAGGGAATGCACCAGAGCTGTGATTGCATGCTGGTTAAAAACCCATGTTGGGTGGGGTTTGCTGTGGGTGGGGCTGGAAAGACAGGTGCATCCAGGTGTTTGGAAATTCCACAACCCTTTCAATAGTGATGACATAGGTTCCGACCCAACCAGTTTGCCAAGCCTGGTATATCAACGTGATTGGCTATACTTATGTATGGGTCTAAGCTACAATACCAGTCAAATAACAGGATTATATTGAGTATGCCCTAGTTGTACAAATGAATAGTACAATTTAATGCTGTTGGACAATACAGGTTGAAAAATCTGATTGGATAACAGCTCTGATAATTCATATGAGCTGCAATGCACTGGAAGCAACACAACCAAGGGAGAGTGGCAAAAGAGTAAATATAGTAAATGCTAGACTGATGGGATCACACTTTGTAAAATACATTTATTAATGAAAATTAAATTGTCTGATTCTGACTATCTCTAGGCCAGCAGAGAAGGCCTTGTTGGCCTGTTGAATGTAGGGCCCTATAATTCGATGACAGGGGCTCAGCCTCTGATGGAAACTCAAAGCCAGGATTACATATTTGTCCTTCGAGGGGTGGACAAGCCACCGAGTGCGTGTGATCACGTCGGTATTTCCCAATGTACTCTCCTCTCTGTGATGCAAATGAAAGGAATCTGAAGAACTCAGAAGGGCCCCTGGTGGGTTTCTCTCAGAAGAGACTGCATGCAATCGTTCATTTAAATTACGTAACAAAGGTCTTGTAAAGATTTTGGGTTTAAAAGGCTACATCACGTACATATAAATACAGTTACGTATATTTACTGGATGGATTGACTGGTATATTTTAACTGCCATGTGCATTTTGAAATGACCTTCTGACGGCAATTGTGAGTTAACTGCTTCAGCGCCATGTTAAGTAGGGGCAGCCGGCACGAAGTTTGCAGGTAGCTTGGAAGCAAGCTAGCTGTTAATGTCTGAAGGTGAGTACCTAGACCTTTAAAACTTTTAATTGTGTCGTTTGCGAAGGTTTACCATGGGCCTTTCTCTGGGTTTTTGGTGACCTCAATTCGTGGCTAAATCGTTAGAATAACTTGTGTTATATGAGCCGGTCAGCTTTGTCCTTTTGCCACAACGTTGCTAACCATCCCATTAGCTAACACTGTTAGCCTGCTACTGCTAGGAACTAGTTAACTTCTCCGGGTCATGCTAGTAATGTCGCTAGCTACCTAGTCAAGTTACTAGTTAAAGGAAATCACATTTCAAGTGAGATGGTATGAGTTCCGAACAACAGTTTTTTAGTATACTGGACGAACATATTGACTTGTAGACGAATAACCGTGACATGGGTGACACTGCCACAAACGTGAAACGCTACTACTTGTACTGATGTTTCACTGGTTGTGAGTTAGCTAACTAGAACATCAAGTCTGCTAACAATCCTTAGGTACCAACGATGTAAAGTAGTTGGGCGCAAATTAGTTTGGTTTGTTGAGTGCAGTTGTGAATAATGTAACTCCTACACCTGTAACGTTAACTGGTTCTAAAAACCTGCTGCCCGTCTAAATCTTTTGACCCGTTATCTAAGTAACACTGTCTAGCCAGATGCCGGTTGCATGCTACTTTTAAGTGCAAGACAAGCCGCTTGCACCTGGGTAGGGAGGGAAACAGAATGTTGGCGTTTGACGCACTACGTCATGCAACAGAAGTTAACAATAACCTGTTAATATTCTGCTGACGTTGACCTCCTACCGACATATAGACATACCGTTATACCTCGGACTTTTCCTGTTTATTGATCTGTACAAGCTTTTACATTTTGTTCAGTTCCCAGAAGTCCCAATTTGCATGTAATAATTAATAATTGTTATAATCTACAGGTTCTATCTCTATGTGCACACCCAATGTCATCTAATAGGTGTACAAGTATTCCAATATAGGCATTTGTTTGCCTAAACCAGCTGCCTTGGATTTGACAATTAATTTAGACCATATGAGGGAGTGAATTATTGGTACTCATGGAATGCCTCAGGCTCAACTTTATAACATGGTCAGAATCGATATTTTCTTTCAAGCCATAATCTAATATAGAAAGTGGTTTCTTTATACTTTTGCATGGCATTAAGCTTTAACAGTGAGCCATATTTTTACATTTCAATCTGTCATTCTAGAATGTTCAGGAGTCCCCAGATCCTGTCTCTGTCCTGCTCCCTACGGACTCACCACCGACCCCTGCTGCTTGGGCTGGGAGACCCCGTTGTACCTGGCCCCTCGGAACACACCTGTCCCAGGTGGAGTGTCGTCAGAGGACGGGGAGATGACGGGAGGAGCGCAGGAGGAAAAGAAGAGAGGGAAAAGGAGAGCGCTCCATCAGAGAAGACTGCATCTCCTTGTTCATCGTCCGCTTCCTTACCAAACTCTGGTGGCTGTCAACTGAACACGTCATCTCAAGACCCTACACTCAAAAGCGGTCCTTTCAACTCTGGAACCCAGCTGTCTCAGCAGGACTACATATCCCAAACAAGACAGTCTGGTGCATGGCTAACACTCAGTCCTAGGAACTCAAACCCGTCTGGACATTTAAAACAAAGCTCCTCCCATGTTTCTTGTTCTATCTCAAACTATCAGGACTGTCCAATCGACCCCAAGTGCCTTTTCCCATCAGACAAAAGCAATCCATCACCGATTATTACCTCTGGTAGTGCTGGCGGACTTGGTTCTCAATCTGTCCCTTTTAGAAGCCGTGTGTTTCCCAGGCAACCGTCCTCCTACCCACCCCGACCCTGGAGCTGGTCTGACCTCCAGAGCAGGCAGGCTGTCTCCGGCGTCCCCTGGCCCCAGACCAGAGCTCTCCACCAGGCCGCGCCCAGAGAGGCAGTGGCTCTACAGGCGGTCCTGTCCCTGGAGAACGAGGAGAGGTGTCGCCGGAGCCTGGGCGCCAACCCCAGGGCGTACGAGAGGGACCGAGCCGGGGCGAGAGCTCCAGGGGCAGGGCAGGGGCGGTGGGCGTCTGTCCTGGTGTCCCTGTGCTCCGTGGAGATGGAGCCAGCCTTCCTCTTTACCCTTCGGTCCAGCACCCTGAAAGGCAGACACAAGGGAGATGTGAGGTGGGTTTGGCTGTCATGGAGGTCTCAGGTTGGCTCCTGGCTAAAAAAATCGAAAGAAATGTTGGTTGTTGCGCAACAGAACTACATGAGAATTTGATAATGATTGTGATTTAGTAGTGTGTTAGAGCGTGCATGTATGTGACTTTATCATTAGTAGTGTGTTAGAGCGTGCATGTATGTGACTTTATCATTAGTAGTGTGTTAGAGCGTGCATGTATGTGACTTTATCATTAGTAGTGTGTTAGAGCGTGCATGTATGTGACTTTATCATTAGTAGTGTGTTAGAGCGTGCATGTATGTGACTTTATCATTAGTAGTGTGTTAGAGCGTGCATGTATGTGACTTTATCATTAGTAGTGTGTTAGAGCGTGCATGTATGTGACTTTATCATTAGTAGTGTGTTAGAGCGTGCATGTATGTGACTTTATCATTAGTAGTGTGTTAGAGCGTGCATGTATGTGACTTTATCATTAGTAGTGTGTTAGAGCGTGCATGTATGTGTTTATCATTAGTAGTGTGTTAGAGCGTGCATGTATGTGACTTTATCATTAGTAGTGTGTTAGAGCGTGCATGTATGTGACTTTATCATTAGTAGTGTGTTAGAGCGTGCATGTATGTGACTTTATCATTAGTAGTGTGTTAGAGCGTGCATGTATGTGACTTTATCATTAGTAGTGTGTTAGAGCGTGCATGTATGTGACTTTATCATTAGTAGTGTGTTAGAGCGTGCATGTATGTGACTTTATCATTAGTGGTGCTAATCAGTAGGACTTGGTATTTATCCGTTTAATCAGGGCTAACCAGGTTGCCACTGCTGTTGCTCCCAGTCTCTGTATGGACTTCTTATCTAATTCTCAATTTGTGTGTGTGTGCGTGTCTGTGTGTGTGTTTGCGTGTGTGCCTGTGTGCGTGTGCGTGTGTGTGTGTGTCTGTGTGTGTGTGTCTGTGTGTGTGTGTCTGTGTGTGTGTGTCTGTGTGTGTGTGTCTGTGTGTGTGTGTCTGTGTGTGTGTGTGCGTGTGCGTGTGTGTGTGTGTCTGTCTGTGTGTGTGTGTGTCTGTGTGCGTGTGCGTGTGTGTGTGCGTAGTTTTGCGGGCGGTAAACGGGACCCAACGGACAAGGACGTGGTGGACACGGCTCTCAGGGAAGCGCGGGAGGAACTGGGCGTTACCGTGGCGACGGAGAGTGTGTGGGGCGTCCTGAAACCAATCCAAGACATGGTGAGAAAAAAAACAAAAACAAACAAGACACAATATCTCTCTCTCTCACTTCATTATGAAAGTAATGGTAATACCTTTATTTGTAATATAGCACTTTTCTTAACAATGTGTCTGCAACTATTTATCAATATAAAACAATAAAAATAAGAAAGTGTAAAATATTACCAGTGTTAGCTGGCGATGTAGTAAGTCATGACCTGAACTAGTACAGTCCAAAATAGGACAGCTTTTGTCTTTTAAATTCATTCATTCAGTTGATTCATTTAGTAGTCTTTGATTTCTTCCTTTTATACATTTGCTTGTCTTGTGTAAAACACAGTGAGTTGCCTATGTGTATTAAATGTGCTATAAAAATGAAATTGATTTGATTTGATTCGAAATGCTGTGTGTTTGTGTTTGTTTTCCCCAGTCAGGGATGATGATTGCTCCTGTATTAGCCAACCTTGGTCCCCTGGAAGCTCTGTCCTTCAAACCCAACCCTGGAGAGGTAAGCGTCCCTGGGTTATTGTTAGGAACCCTAAGCCTAAGCCTAACCCTGGAGAGGTAAACGTCCTCAGGTTATTGTTAGGAACCCTAAGCCTAACCCTGGAGAGGTAAACATCCTCAGGTTATTGTTAGGAACCCTAACCCTAACCCTGGATAGGTAAACATCCTCGGGTTATTTGTTAGGAACCCTAACCCTAACCCTGGAGAGGTAAACACCCTCGGGTTATTTGTTAGGAACCCTAACCCTAACCCTGGAGAGGTAAACACCCTCGGGTTATTTGTTAGGAACCCTAACCCTAACCCTGGAGAGGTAAACACCCTCGGGTTATTTGTTAGGAACCCTAACCCTAACCCCGGAGTGGGGAACATCCTCAGGAAAGGACCTAAAGAAAGACTGGGATGTGATGTGATTGGTCAGAAGAATAGAGGGAGTCTTTCAGAGATCTGTTTTCAAACATACAGCGGAGGGATTTGCAGAAAGGTAGTTGACTGAATGACTTATTCAGGTTATATTTCATATATGATACAATTATACTATTACATATTATATTAACCCATTATAAATCTTTGACGGACAACACAACACAGGGGTTAAAGGTTAACTCTGTCAGACGAGGAAATAAGTAACTTTATCATGAACATTTCAGAATTTTGGAAACATAAAAAGTTGGCCCTTGCTTTGTTTTGATGCATGCACTTTTAAGCTAAATGTGCTCTTAAAATACGTGAGGATCATCATATTGAAATGTTTTTTCAAAGGAAAGGTGACTGCAGTTGACATCCACTTTGTATTTTCTCTCCCTCTTAATTTCTTTCTCTTTTCCTTTCGTTTGCCCAGGTAGAGGAGATCTTTGTGTTGAGTCTTTCTCACCTGTGTAGCCCTCAGAACCGTGGCTACACACACTTCCGCCTGGGGGAGCGTTACGGGTACACACTTCCTGTGTTCCGGAACGGGAAGCACCGCGTGTGGGGCCTCACGGCCGTTGCCCTCGACCACACCCTCAAACTCATTGTGCCGCCATAGCAACCGGGCGGAGCTCTCTGACCGAGCCAATCAGGATCAAGCCAAGTTCAGGAAAAATAATCATGTTCAGTGAAAAAAAAAACATTTTTTTTTCTTCATGAAGTCACAAAGCATTTCATTAACTTTTTTTGTCTTCACTTTTCAGTCGTTTTCAAGTTATTGGCTGGTGAATCCCTCCGAAGACACCTGTTGGTGTGAGGAAAACAAAACAGATTTTTCTTTTTAACCAAGACAGTGATATGTCTATTCTAGCTGAAGGCCTGGTTATCAGAAGCACTTTAAAGCTATAATGTGTCCTTAGAGTGTTCCCTTGTAGAATATGAAATCATAGTGGCGTTATGTTTTAACCATCAGTCCTGGGTTGAGCCTTAAATTCAGGCTATATTTTAAGCACAATTATTTATTTATATATATGTTTTTTTTTCTTTTCATTGATGAGGCACTTTTAAGACTCAAGCTATCAGAGGTGTAACTCACTTCAATTGGTGCATATCTAATTATTAGTGGCTGATTTCTCAAACACGTGTTAAACATGTCATTCTAAATGTTGATAAAACTGTTCTCAGTTCTGTCATGAGATGTATTTATGAAATATTCTCAAACCAACTAAAATCCTCTCATTTACACAGTTGGTTGAGTGCTTGGGTTGTTCCTGAACTTCTCTTTTTGTGGCGTCTTTTCTCCTTGGCACCTGGAGAGAACAGATTGAGCAAAGCAGACCCTTAGTCTGCGTAGTCACGGGGTGACACGTCATTGTGAGGCAAGGATAAGCTCATATAAACATTTTACAAAAAACCTGCCAACCTATCTATTCCATCCATGTTGGTTTATCCTGTGGTTTCCCTTAATGACTGGCTGTGTAGAGATGTCCCATATGTTCAGGGAGCCATTTGGCCAGCCAAACAATGAAATAAATATTTTTTGTCATTATCACATATCTGATGGTTTCGTGTTCTCTTTATATAAACAGTGCTAACATCGATAAGACTTTGCATGATTTACATAATGGGCAAAATAAATTATACGATGTTCCTGATCTGGGTGTAGGAACGTTTTAAATCAATATCAAATAATTTAATACACTTCATAGCAAAGTATATTTGATCTATTTCATTAAACATCCATGACACATATCCATAAAATCTACTCTTAAAATTCTCTATATGAAGCCCTGCCTGGGCATGGATAAAACTGACTCACTAGGTTAACAATTCTGGACTGAGTTGGGACTTCAAATCCCAAAAGACTCAGAATAAAACGCCATGTTGCAATCCATGAGTGACCTCATAGTCCTGACTGTGGTCACTAGGCAACGAGGTGAGCATGGGAAAGTTGAGCATTCCATCACTGGTGGGACGATAGAACCCCAAGCTTCTTTAAAAGTCAAAGTTCAGTAGGAGGACTAGGAGACCAGACTTTTCCCAATCACAACTCTACTGACTTCTGTCCTTGGTTTTCTCACCTTTTTAAGGCATTAAAAATGAACAAAGCCAGTCCATTTAGTTGGTTGACAGAGAAAGAGAAAGAAAGAAAGAAATAGTGTATATGAGTGAATATTGTGAGTGATTGTTCAAATGAATCCTAGAGTCACTCTCTCAATGTGCCAAAGGTTCAAAGTCTCACTGTCCAATAGACTCACATAGCGCCAAACTGTCAGTCTCCCAGTCTGCATCCAGTCTCTCCCAGTCTGTGTCCAGTCTCTCCCAGTGTCTCCCAGTCTGCGTCCAGTCTCTCCCAGTCTGCGTCCAGTCTCTCCCAGTCTGTGTCCAGTCTCTCCCAGTGTCTCCCAGTCTGTGTCCCATCTCTCCCAGCGTCTCAGTCTCTCCCAGTCTGTGTCCAGTCTCTCCCAGTGTCTCAGTCTCTCCCGGTGGTCCTCAGGGCACGCAGCACTCCATGGGGTCCTGAGTGTCGGGCAGCAGGTGGCAGTTGAAGGGCCAGATGAAGGACAAGGCGTCCAGAGCCGGGCTGCACTGCTGCTCAGCGGAGGAGCACACTGACCTGCAGGGCTGCAACACCCCACCACGCGGGACACACTGGGGCAGGAACAGCCCACACAGCAGCCTCCGCAGGGGTTGGAAGCATGCCAGCTCCATCAGCACCTAGAGAGACAGAGAGAGGGAGAGAAAGAGAGGGATGAAGAGAGAGACAGATGGAGAAAGAGATGAGGAGAGAGAGAGAGAAAGAGAGAAGGAGAGAGAGACAGACCTACTGTTAGGATGCCTACATGCTGTCATGGGTATGTTGTAAAACATGTAGTGTAATATATAGAACCGGACCCTGTACTGTTATGGGTATGTTGTAAAACGTGTAGTGTAATATGTAGAACCGGACCCTGTACTGTTATGGATATGTTGTAAAACATGTAGTGTAATATGTAGAACCGGACCCTGTACTGTTATGGATATGTTGTAAAACGTGTAGTGTAATATGTAGAACCGGACCCTGTACTGTTATGGGTATGTTGTAAAACGTGTAGTGTAATATGTAGAACCGGACCCTGGAGTATCATCCTGTCCTGTTATGGGTATGTTGTAAAACGTGTAGTGTAATATGTAGAACCGGAACCTGTACTGTTATGGATATGTTGTAAAACGTGTAGTGTAATATGTAGAACCGGACCCTGTACTGTTATGGGTATGTTGTAAAACGTGTAGTGTAATATGTAGAACCGGACCCTGTACTGTTATGGGTATGTTGTAAAACGTGTAGTGTAATATGTAGAACCGGACCCTGTACTGTTGCAGCAGCGCGGCAGCCTCTCTCTGGTCGGCGATAGAGAGCCAGATGTTTGGGAAGGAGGTGAAGTTGTAACTCAGCCCCCGACACATCTCCACCTCCACGGGCTCACAGGGGGAGACTATGAGGGGAGGGAGAAAGACATCTCTTTAGGGGAGAAAACCCCTAGTTTGAAGTGAAGGCAGAAGGCAGGGAGGGAGGGAGGGCATTTCCCCGGGGTTAAATTATATCGGTAAAATGGTTCAATATTTTCTTTTTGTTTACAGTAATAGAAAAAAGTTAAAGCAGCATAAATGTAAAAATGTAATAAACCACTAATCTGAGAGCTAATTGGACAGTGAAGTAGGGTGTTTACTCTGATTGGACAATTAAAGTAGGCTGGTTACTCTGATTGGACAGTAAAGTAGGCTGGCTACTCTGATTGGACAGTAAAAAAAGGCTGGTTACTCTGATTGGACAGTACAGTAGGCTGGTTACTCTGATTGGACAGTAGAGTGTTTACTATGATTAGACAGTAAAGTAGGTGGTGTTAACTCCTTACTCACTGAAGGGGGGTGTTAACTCTTTACTCACTGAAGGGGGGGGGGTTAACTCTTTACTCACTAAAGGGGGGGTAGGTGGGTGGTGTTAACTCCTTACTCACTGAACGGGGGGTGGGTGGTGTTAACTCTTTACTCACTGAAGGGGGGGGTGGTGTTAACTCCTTACTCACTGAAGGGGGGGGTGGTGTTAACTCTTTACTCACTGAAGGGGGGGGGTGGTGTTAACTCTTTACTCACTGAACGGGGGGGGGGGGGGTGTTAACTCTTTACTCACTGAAGGGGGGGTGGGTGGGTGGTGTTAACTCCTTACTCACTGAACGGGGGGTGGGTGGTGTTAACTCTTTACTCACTGAAGGGGGGGGGGTGGTGTTAACTCTTTACTCACTGAAGGGGGGGTGTTAACTCTTTACTCACTAAAGGGGGGGGTGGTGTTAACTCTTTACTCACTGAAGGGGGGGGGGCGGTTTAACTCTTTACTCACTGAAGGGGGGGTGGGTGGTGTTGTCACAGCCATGCTCGTCAGCTCCATCAGAACAGTCCTGCCATCCGTCACACCGCCACTCAGGAGGGAAACACTCCCCACTGCTGCAGGACAACTGACTGGGACCACACGTCCCTGAGAGACAACGTTTAGATATTTCTGTTTTATTTAATATAATTTATATATATTAAAGATGAGAACTGACTGGGACCACACGTCCCTGAGAGACAACGTTTAGATATTTCTGTTTTATTTAATATAATTTATATATATTAAAGATGAGAACTGACTGGGACCACACGTCCCTGAGAGACAACGTTTAGATATTTCTGTTTTATTTAATATAATTTATATATATTAAAGATGAGAACTGACTGGGACCACACGTCCCTGAGAGACAACGTTTAGATATTTCTGTTTTATTTAATATAATTTATATATATTAAAGATGAGAACTGACTGGGACCACACGTCCCTGAGAGACAACGTTTATATATTTCTGTTTTATTTAATATAATTTATATATATTAAAGATGAGAACTGACTGGGACCACACGTCCCTGAGAGACAACGTTTATATATTTCTGTTTTATTTAATATAATTTATATATATTAAAGATGAGAACTGACTGGGACCACACGTCCCTGAGAGACAACGTTTAGATATTTCTATTTTATTTATTATCATTTATATATATTTAAGATGAGAACAGACAGACAGACAGACAGACAGACAGACAGACAGACAGACAGACAGACAGACAGACAGACAGACAGGCAGGCTGGCAGGCAGGCAGGCAGGCAGGCAGGCAGACAGACAGACAGGTGACCACTTACTGTCCACCATGGAGATCGTCTGGTAGGTGGCGCTGAAGCCGCTGTCAGCCACGCCCTCATCTGCTACAAACACCACAGTCATCTGGGGTCCTGTGGAGGTCAGGTCCGGGGGCAGGCCGCTCCCACAGAACCTAAAGCCATCATTCACCAGAGTAGGAGATGGAATACGGAAGAAGGAAGGAAGGGAGGGAGGGAGGGAGGGAGGGAGGGAGGGAGGGAGGAAGAAAGGAAGGAAGGAAGGAAGGGAAGGGAAGGGAAGGGAAGGGAAGGGAAGGGAAGGGAAGGAGGGAAGGAAGGAAGGAAGGAAGGAAAGGAGGGAGGATAATGATTGATGTGAGTTTCCAGTCCCAGAAATGTTTGTAACATGATAGAGAGAGTGTAGAGGGGTCGTTACATGATAGAGAGGGTGTAGAGGGGTCGTAACATGATAGAGAGGGTGTAGAGGGGTGGTAACATGATAGAGAGGGTGTAGAGGGGTCGTAACATGATAGAGAGGGTGTAGAGGGGTCGTAACATGATAGAGAGGGTGTAGAGGGGTGGTAACATGATAGAGAGGGTGTAGAGGGGTGGTAACATGATAGAGAGGGTGTAGAGGGGTCGTAACATGATAGAGAGCGTGTAGAGGGGTCGTAACATGATAGAGAGGGTGTAGATGGGTGGTAACATGATAGAGAGGGTGTAGAGGGGTGGTAACATGATAGAGAGGGGGTAGAGGGGTGGTAACATGATAGAGAGGGGGTAGAGGGGTGGTAACATGATAGAGAGGGGGTAGAGGGGTGGTAACATGATAGAGAGGGTGTAGAGGGGTGGTAACATGATAGAGAGGGGGTAGAGGGGTGGTAACATGATAGAGAGGGTGTAGAGGGGTGGTAACATGATAGAGAGGGTGTAGAGGGGTGGTAACATGATAGAGAGGGTGTAGAGGGGTGGTAACATGATAGAGAGGGGGTAGAGGGGTGGTAACATGATAGAGAGGGTGTAGAGGGGTGGTAACATGATAGAGAGGGTGTAGAGGGGTGGTAACATGATAGAGAGGGGGTAGAGGGGTGGTAACATGATAGAGAGGGGGTAGAGGGGTGGTAACATGATAGAGAGGGGGTAGAGGGGTGGTAACATGATAGAGAGGGGGTAGAGGGGTGGTAACATGATAGAGAGGGGGTAGAGGGGTGGTAACATGATAGAGAGGGGGTAGAGGGGTGGTAACATGATAGAGAGGGGGTAGAGGGGTGGTAACATGATAGAGAGGGGGTAGAGGGGTGGTAACATGATAGAGAGGGTGTAGAGGAGTGGTAACATGATAGAGAGGGGGTAGAGGGGTGGTAACATGATAGAGAGGGGGTAGAGGGGTGGTAACATGATAGAGAGGGGGTAGAGGGGTGGTAACATGATAGAGAGGGGGTAGAGGGGTGGTAACATGATAGAGAGGGTGTAGAGGGGTGGTAACATGATAGAGAGGGGGTAGAGGGGTGGTAACATGATAGAGAGGGGGTAGAGGGGTGGTAACATGATAGAGAGGGTGTAGAGGGGTGGTAACATGATAGAGAGGGGGTAGAGGGGTGGTAACAATATAGAGAGGGTGTAGAGGGGTGGTAACATGATAGAGAGGGTGTAGAGGGGTGGTAACATGATAGAGAGGGGGTAGAGGGGTGGTAACATGATAGAGAGGGGGTAGAGGGGTGGTAACATGATAGAGAGGGTGTAGAGGGGTGGTAACATGATAGAGAGGGGGTAGAGGGGTGGTAACATGATAGAGAGGGTGTAGAGGGGTGGTAACATGATAGAGAGGGGGTAGAGGGGTGGTAACATGATAGAGAGGGTGTAGAGGGGTGGTAACATGATAGAGAGGGTGTAGAGGGGTGGTAACATGATAGAGAGGGTGTAGAGGGGTGGTAACATGATAGAGAGGGGGTAGAGGGGTGGTAACATGATAGAGAGGGTGTAGAGGGGTGGTAACATGATAGAGAGGGGGTAGAGGGGTGGTAACATGATAGAGAGGGTGTAGAGGGGTGGTAACATGATAGAGAGGGGGTAGAGGGGTGGTAACATGATAGAGAGGGGGTAGAGGGGTGGTAACATGATAGAGAGGGGGTAGAGGGGTGGTAACATGATAGAGAGGGGGTAGAGGGGTGGTAACATGATAGAGAGGGTGTAGAGGGGTGGTAACATGATAGAGAGGGTGTAGAGGGGTCGTAACATGATAGAGAGGGTGTAGAGGGGTGGTAACATGATAGAGAGGGGGTAGAGGGGTGGTAACATGATAGAGAGGGGGTAGAGGGGTGGTAACATGATAGAGAGGGGGTAGAGGGGTGGTAACATGATAGAGAGGGGGTAGAGGGGTGGTAACATGATAGAGAGGGTGTAGAGGGGTGGTAACATGATAGAGAGGGGGTAGAGGGGTGGTAACATGATAGAGAGGGGGTAGAGGGGTGGTAACATGATAGAGAGGGGGTAGAGGGGTGGTAACATGATAGAGAGGGTGTAGAGGGGTGGTAACATGATAGAGAGGGGGTAGAGGGGTGGTAACATGATAGAGAGGGTGTAGAGGGGTGGTAACATGATAGAGAGGGTGTAGAGGGGTGGTAACATGATAGAGAGGGGGTAGAGGGGTGGTAACATGATAGAGAGGGTGTAGAGGGGTGGTAACATGATAGAGAGGGGGTAGAGGGGTGGTAACATGATAGAGAGGGGGTAGAGGGGTGGTAACATGATAGAGAGGGGGTAGAGGGGTGGTAACATGATAGAGAGGGTGTAGAGGGGTGGTAACATGATAGAGAGGGGGTAGAGGGGTGGTAACATGATAGAGAGGGTGTAGAGGGGTGGTAACATGATAGAGAGGGGGTAGAGGGGTGGTAACATGATAGAGAGGGGGTAGAGGGGTGGTAACATGATAGAGAGGGGGTAGAGGGGTGGTAACATGATAGAGAGGGTGTAGAGGGGTGGTAACATGATAGAGAGGGGGTAGAGGGGTGGTAACATGATAGAGAGGGTGTAGAGGGGTGGTAACATGATAGAGAGGGTGTAGAGGGGTGGTAACATGATAGAGAGGGGGTAGAGGGGTGGTAACATGATAGAGAGGGTGTAGAGGGGTGGTAACATGATAGAGAGGGGGTAGAGGGGTGGTAACATGATAGGGAGGGTGTAGAGGGGTGGTAACATGATAGAGAGGGGGTAGAGGGGTGGTAACATGATAGAGAGGGTGTAGAGGGGTGGTAACATGATAGAGAGGGGGTAGAGGGGTGGTAACATGATAGAGAGGGGGTATAGGGGTGGTAACATGATAGAGAGGGGGTAGAGGGGTGGTAACATGATAGAGAGGGTGTAGAGGGGTGGTAACATGATAGAGAGGGTGTAGAGGGGTGGTAACATGATAGAGAGGGGGTAGAGGGGTGGTAACATGATAGAGAGGGTGTAGAGGGGTGGTAACATGATAGAGAGGGGGTGGTAACATGATAGAGAGGGGGTAGAGGGGTGGTAACATGATAGAGAGGGTGTAGAGGGGTGGTAACATGATAGAGAGGGGGTAGAGGGGTGGTAACATGATAGAGAGGGGGTAGAGGGGTGGTAACATGATAGAGAGGGTGTAGAGGGGTGGTAACATGATAGAGAGGGGGTAGAGGGGTGGTAACATGATAGAGAGGGTGTAGAGGGGTGGTAACATGATAGAGAGGGGGTAGAGGGGTAGTAACATGATAGAGAGGGTGTAGAGGGGTGGTAACATGATAGAGAGGGGGTCGAGGGGTGGTAACATGATAGAGAGGGTGTAGAGGGGTGGTAACATGATAGAGAGGGGGTAGAGGGGTGGTAACATGATAGAGAGGGTGTAGAGGGGTGGTAACATGATAGAGAGGGGGTCGAGGGGTAGTAACATGATAGAGAGGGTGTAGAGGGGTGGTAACATGATAGAGAGGGGGTAGAGGGGTGGTAACATGATAGAGAGGGGGTAGAGGGGTGGTAACATGATAGAGAGGGGGTAGAGGGGTGGTAACATGATAGAGAGGGGGTAGAGGGGTGGTAACATGATAGAGAGGGGGTAGAGGGGTGGTAACATGATAGAGAGGGGGTCGAGGGGTGGTAACATGATAGAGAGGGTGTAGAGGGGTGGTAACATGATAGAGAGGGGGTAGAGGGGTGGTAACATGATAGAGAGGGGGTAGAGGGGTGGTAACATGATAGAGAGGGGGTAGAGGGGTGGTAACATGATAGAGAGGGGGTAGAGGGGTGGTAACATGATAGAGAGGGGGTAGAGGGGTGGTAACATGATAGAGAGGGGGTAGAGGGGTGGTAACATGATAGAGAGGGGGTAGAGGGGTGGTAACATGATAGAGAGGGGGTAGAGGGGTGGTAACATGATAGAGAGGGGGTAGAGGGGTGGTAACATGATAGACAGGGGGTAGAGGGGTGGTAACATGATAGACAGGGGGTAGAGGGGTGGTAACATGATAGAGAGGGTGTAGAGGGGTGGTAACATGATAGAGAGGGGGTAGAGGGGTAGTAACATGATAGAGAGGGTGTAGAGGGGTGGTAACATGATAGAGAGGGGGTAGAGGGGTGGTAACATGATAGAGAGGGTGTAGAGGGGTGGTAACATGATAGAGAGGGGGTAGAGGGGTGGTAACATGATAGAGAGGGTGTAGAGGGGTGGTAACATGATAGAGAGGGGGTCGAGGGGTGGTAACATGATAGAGAGGGGGTAGAGGGGTGGTAACATGATAGAGAGGGGGTAGAGGGGTGGTAACATGATAGAGAGGGGGTAGAGGGGTGGTAACATGATAGAGAGGGGGTAGAGGGGTGGTAACATGATAGAGAGGGGGTAGAGGGGTGGTAACATGATAGAGAGGGGGTAGAGGGGTTGTAACATGATAGAGAGGGGGTAGAGGGGTGGTAACATGATAGAGAGGGGGTAGAGGGGTGGTAACATGATAGAGAGGGTGTAGAGGGGTGGTAACATGATAGAGAGGGGGTAGAGGGGTGGTAACATGATAGAGAGGGGGTAGAGGGGTGGTAACATGATAG
>CM030182.1:18364894-18459894 GCA_017639675.1 Aplochiton taeniatus
AGAGAGAGAGAGAGAGAAAGAGAAGGCGAGAGAGAGAGAGAGAGAGAGAGAGAGAGAGAGAGAGAGAGAGAGAGAGAGAGAGAGAGAGAGATGAGAAGTGGATGGTGATGACAGAGATGCAGAATATTAAACTAAAGACTGTGTTAGTGACCATGGTTACCTGTAGTGTTAATGTCAGTGTGTTAATGTTACCTGTTGGTGTGGTTACCTGTAGTGTTAATGTCAGTGTGTTACCTGCAGGGTTAATTCTGTGTTACCTGTAGTGTTAATGTCAGTGTGTTAATGTTACCTGTTTGTGTGGTTACCTGTAGTGTTAATGTCAGTGTGTTACCTGCAGGGTTAATGCTGTGTTACCTGTAGTGTTAATGTCAGTGTGTTAATGTTACCTGTTGGTGTGGGTATGGGCCGGGGTGGTCTGGACTAGACAGAGAGCCATTAGGCCCGGTCTTTTGTCCCCCACATTCTGCTCCACTCAACAACAACAACAACAACAACAACGTACAAAAACAAACAATAAAGACAATATAAACACAGGAATTAATTTAAGTTCTACATGGATAGCACCCTTACAGTATGTACAATTTTGTTGACGTGTGTGTGTGTGTGGCTGTGTGTGTGTGTGTGTGTGTGTGTGTGTGTGTGTGTGTGTCTTACCCTTGTGTTTGTGGCTGCAGTCGGCCTCGTCCGTGTGGTCCAGACAGTGATGCTGACCGTCACACACTGACACAGGCAGTAGACAACGGCCCTGGTCACACAGGAACTCCTCCCTGGAGCACGTCTCTGGGTACACACACACACACACACACGCACGCACGCACGCACACACACACACACACACACACATAAACACACACACACACACACGCTCACATAGGTGTAGATAAAGGTGCACTGTAATTGAATGTGCACTGCAAGTATGAAGATCTTCATTTCAATTATTTAAAGCACATACATATAAATGCATATGCACTAAAACACACACACACACACACACACACGCACACACACACATCTTACTCTGGTCAGGTGGTATGGCTCTGTACTGAGCGGAGAAGCCGCTGCCAGCGATGCTGGTGTCAGAGCGGAAGGTGACCCACACCGTGCTACTGTTGGTGTTGACTGTAGGGGGCGCCACATTACCACAGAACCTGTGAAACACACACACAAAAAAGAAAGATGAACCAAAAAATGCCACAACCGATTTAAACGGTTTGTTGAAAATAATAATAATAATAATTAAGATTCAATTTAATGTAACTTGTCATGCAAATCGAATCTCTCACAAAGGTTTAAAACTTCAATAGCAACATAAGCAAAGTTAAATGTTTTATTCTGTGCCATTTCAATATCCAATGCGCATTCTTCAGCATGTATTAAAGCTGAAACAACAAATCTGAGTGTAGTAGGATTATAGAACCAAACCGATTAGCTAATAGTTTAGAGGTTATTACATATTTCTCTCAGAGAGATTTGAACCCTGCTGGGGTAACTTTCAGAATGCGACCTTTGACCCTCTAAAGGATGGACTGCGCTAGGTGGATCTGGCGAGGTCACAACAGATTGCATTACATCATACGAGCCTCTTATTAGCCTCCCATAATCATTTGGAATTTACTCCTGACCCCAAAGGTTGCTTTGCAGTTGCTGTGTGGGATAGCTTTGGAATTTTGATTATGATGTCACATTGTATTCATGTTTTTGTCATAAGAAGGGCTAAGCATTTCGGTTAGTCTTGTAAAATGAAGGTAGAATTTTACAAACGTGACACTGGAGAGACACAAGCTAGCTTTCAGAGAGGGACCTTTTAGGAGCTAGATGTTTCATTTCTTACCCCATAATGTTCATCCCAGACTGTTGTGTTTTTTTGTCCAGTTAAAAAAAGTCACAACTAAGCAAATTTGGGGTAATGAATAACACATTTATGTTTTATATTTTTAATTCCAATGATGAAATGTGCCTCAAAATAAGACCTTGAGGTGAGGCTGTATAGACAGTAACGATTGGTCGACTCCACCTGGTCACCACTGCACTGTGCTCCGCCTCTTCCTGCACCTCCAGCCAATCAAACAGACAAGGGGAGGGGCCCTCCACAGTCAGAGAGGAAACGAAGATCTGGACCAGAGCCGGAGGGCGCACCCGGATCACCCACACACACACTGAGTCAGGAGGGTAGGACCCGGGATGGTTAGGGGAGCTGAAGCTACCCTCCGAGGCCGTTAGCACCCCTCCACAGCCTGACAGGGTATAGGGGGGGAAAGAGAGAGGGAGAGACAAGAAAATAAAATGTTGTGTGTAGAGAGAGAGAGAGAGAGAGAGAGAAAGAGAGAGAGACAGTGAGAAGACAGAAAAAAGGAGAGAGAAGGAGGGAGATGGAGAGAGAGAGAGAGAGAGAGAGAGAGAGAGAGAGAGAGAGAGAGAGAGAGAGAGAGAGAGAGAGAGTGAGAAGACAGAAAAAAGGAGAGAGAAGGAGGGAGGTGGAGAGAGAGAGAGAGAGAGAGAGAGAGAGAGAGAGAGAGAGAGAGAGAGAGAGAGAGAGAGAGAGAGTGAGAAGACAGAAAAAGGAGAGAGAAGGAGGGAGGTGGAGAGAGAGAGAGAGAGACAGAGAGAGAGAGAGAGAGAGAGAGAGAGAGAGAGAGAGAGAGAGCGAGCAGCTGAAGGGGGTGATAACACAGGTAGCAGATGACAGAGGGATGAGAGCACAGTTAAAGGGATAGATGACCGAGGGATGAGAACAGCTAAAGGGGTAGATGACAGAGGGATGAGAACAGTTAAAGGGGTGGATGACAGAGGGATGAGAGAACAGTTAAAGGGGTAGATGACAGAGGGATGAGAGAACAGCTAAAGGGGTAGATGACAGAGGGATGAGAACAGTTAAAGGGGTAGATGACAGAGGGATGAGAGAACAGTTAAAGGGGTGGATGACAGAGGGATGAGAACAGTTAAAGGGGTAGATGACAGAGGGATGAGAGAACAGTTAAAGGGGTGGATGACAGAGGGATGAGAGAACAGTTAAAGGGGTGGATGACAGAGGGATGAGAGCCACTGACGTGTGTCCGAGGTAGAGGTGGCTTCCCTGGCTGGCTGGGGTGACGTGGTGCCGGGGTTCAGACTCATGCTGCTCGGCATTGTGGGTAGGCTGTGGGAGGCTGCGTCTCCACTCAGCAGGTCCAAGGGGTTCACTGATACCACCTCTCCTTCTATTGCCTGACCTTTGAACTCTGAACCCCAGACAGACAGGACAGGAGGGGTCAGGGAAACACCACAGGCAGGGACGCTTGCAATAAACTACATATATCGGAAAGTTAAAAAGACAAAATAAATCCAAAAGCTTAGAATTAGAATTGGATAGTTAATAGCCAAAATAGACAGGGAAGGTTGTGGTCTACATTGGAAAGTTAAAAAGACAATATAATCCCACGCAACAAAAGTAATTTAAAATTACATTATTATCCCACACAAAAAGGTCATTTAAAAATACAATACAATCTCACCCCAAAAAAGTAATGATTAGTATTGGAACGTTAATAAGACATAATTAGACGGATTAGGAAAAGGAGCCTGTTGCTGAATGATAGGTGGAGTGCTTACGTGTGAGAATGAGGACCAGTGCTAGCCCCAGGGCCGCTAGGAGGAGCAGAGAGGCAGCAGACACCACCAGGGCCCCCCTCCCACAACGGGGCCCCCGCAGATGAATCAAACACACACCAAACACACCACCACCTTCAGGGATACACGGATAAAACATGTCAGACACAAAAATGTACTAAACAAATGAACATACATACAAGCATACACACACTGAGTAAAAAGGAGAGGAGAAAAAAAGTAAAAGTACTAAAGCATTTTTTCCAGAGATTATTTCAAAGAGTCATGACTGGCTTGTATAGATGATTAATTTCTGTTATACATTTAAATCTACAAATCTACAAAACAGTTGATGAACACAGTGATGCTATTGGCTGGCTCACTGGCGGCAGGTGGTTTGATTGGTTCTGGGGTCGGGGTGGGCGTGGTCCTGTAGCCTTCCACCCTCTCCTCTTGCTCTCCCTCCAGGTCAAATGCGGGGTTGCAGAACACATTCTAAGCACAGAGGAGAAAGACAACGAAATCTATTGAAAGATTTATTTCATAAAGAAACATTTTTTTTCAGACTCTTTGGGTGCCCCATTGGCAATGTGGGTATTTTTTTCTTCTAAATCTGTGACAACATAGGCAGTCGATTGTTTATGCATGTCAATTACGGTCCAGGCCGAGTTGAGGACATGGAAGTTCAACATTCCCCTTGTTAGTTGTTAGTTTGTTTGACAACATCTCAGTCTTTCCGTCCGTCCATCTAACTGCCTGTCTGTTTTCCTACCTGTCTGTCTGTCTGTCTGTCTGTCTGTCTGTCTGTCTGTCTGTCTGTCTGTCTGTCTGTCTGTCTGTCTGTCTGTCTGTCTGTCTGTCTCTGTCTGTCTGTCTGTCTGTCTGTCTGTCTGTCTGTCTGTCTGTCTGTCTGTCCGTCCGTCCGTCCGTCCGTCCGTCCGTCCGTCCGTCCGTCCGTCCGTCCGTCCGTCCGTCTGTCTGTCTCACCTTGTAAATGTCCTCTGGGTCCTGGTAGATCGATACTTCTGTCAGGTCAGCCATTTTCTAGTAACTTCCTCTAAGGAGGAGAATGGGTACGGACGGAGAATTCCATATCAATATTTCCGAGGAAGTTGCAAGGCCTGTATGTTCCCAATGTGGCAGAAATGCCATTTTTTTTAATCACAGTGCTGTAATCCTTGATGAAAAGAAAGTCCCACTAAGGTTCCATTAAAAACCAAATCAACTTTCTTTTAAAATGAGAGGAAAAAAACAAGTTACCATTTTGTAATGTATTCCTTTGAGGGTAGTGAGCTGTGAGGTGAGTTCAGTGTGAGCACTCAGGCTAGTTTGGGTCAGCGAGCACTAAAGGGTTCCCAGGCCGCTTCTAGGGTGTTCCACAAGACCAAGTCAGCTGAGAGGACTCAGCACTGAGAAAAACGAAGGAGATTAGGAGAGAGAGAGAGAGAGAGAGAGAGAGAGAGAGAGAGAGAGAGAGAGAGAGAGAGAGAGAGAGAGAGAGACAGAGAGAGGAGAGAGATTAGGAGAGAGGCAGGGAAGGAAAGAGAGAGAGGTACATGAGGTTGAACAACGGTCAGGGTGAGGGTCCTTTTTTAAATTCTTCATAATACGCATAATGACCAACTAATCTTCTTAAGAGTTTTACACACCTACACGTATACACACACACACACACACACACACACACACCTACACGTATACATACACACACACACACGCACACACACACACACATACACACACACACACACGCACACACAACCAAACAGACTCAAACACATACACACACACACTAGTTATAGGGGAAGGTGGGCCCAGTTCAGCCCCTGGTAATAAACATGCTACCCCACGAAATAACATATTAAACCAAAACATTGTGAGTTTTCACAATCACTGACCTTTTGTTTAGTTCTAAAACTGTCAGTTATAAGAATAAAACAAAATAGCTTTTTTTTCTCTGTAGATGCTTTTTCAAAAAATACTTTTAAAGCAAATGCCTCTTGCTTTTCTACTTTGTTTACATGTTACTGATTCCAAATATGCCCTATAAGCTGTTAACTGAGGTGAAAGCCAACCTTTTTCAATTTGTTTGGGGCTAAAAACAGCTACTCTGGCTACAGAAACCTTACAAATATAAAACAATCTGTTCGCGTGAAAGAGAAAGGGTGAAATAGAAAGGCCACAAAGTGAAACCAAACATTCAGGGAAAGGGTGGGCTTTCTAATCTATTACCCAATCTCTGCTTTTCCAACCCCTTTGCTGTTTGTTAATAGATAATCACTCATCAAATAGAAACACTTCTGTCTACACCAGCATAGAAGGACACATTCAGGGCTAATCTTATATTTCCAGTTATGAATACTCTGTCTCTGTCGTTGCTGTGTGGTTTTCTGTCCCTGTGTTTGATCCAGGAAGGTGAGTAGTTCGTAATTAGGATCTGGGAATCATGTTCCTTTTGCTTACTCATGTGCAGCATGATATGATATGATATGATATGATATGATATGATGTGATATGATATGTTAATACAGTTGTGTGTTTGTTAACGCATGTTTGTTTTCGGGGGGGGGGGGGGTTGACTGTGTGTGTGTGTGTGTGTGTGTTTGTGTGTGTGTGTGTGTGTACACAACAGTGTGTCTAAAGGAAGAAGACTACGATGAAGAGGACTTTGAGTATGAGGAGCCTCAACCTTTGAACTGCTCCATCTGTGAGGTCATCACTGGGGGACAGGTCTCCTACTCACAGGTCTAGTACTCACTCATAGACAGACAGAAGTACTGACAGACAGACAGACAGACAGACAGACAGACAGACAGACAGACAGACAGACAGACAGACAGACAGACAGACAGACAGACAGACAGACAGACAGACAGACAGACAGACAGACCGACCGACCGACCGACCGACCGACCGACCGACCGACCGACCGACCGACCGACAGACAGACAGACAGACAGACAGACAGACAGACAGACAGACAGACAGACAGACAGACAGACAGACAGGCATGCAGACAGACAGACAGACAGACAGACAGACAGACAGACAGACAGACAGACAGACAGACAGACAGACAGACATTGACTTTTCTGCCGTGGCATAGAGGATGGTGATAAAATGGTGGAAACATTGTGTGTGTGACAGGGAGGGGTGGAAGGGAGTGTTTTGACCTATCACTGTGGGCCAGGACAATATCCTTATCCTGTCAGCCATAGGCTGTGTAAAGCAGAAGGGGAGTGGTCTACCATGAGACAAGCCAATGGGAGGCGAGTGTCAACTGCCCTTTGTAAAGGTAGGAGTTCAGAAAGAATCACTACAGATACGGTCTTAATGATATGGTACTTCTGATTTGTAAAGTATTTTTTAAGAAGTTTTCACTGTGCCAAGTCGCAGGTCAAATGTCACATGGCTTTTCCCTGCAGTCAAGAAAAAAAAACTGAATATGCATTCACATTCCTGCCTTTCTGATTACGTTTTTTTAGGTAAAAAAAACAACAACATCTGTGTCTGTTTCTCTCCTCCTCTCTCCCTCTGCTTCTTTACCTTCATCTCTTTCTCTTCTCCTCTCTTCCTCTCTCCCTCTACTTCTTTACCTCCAACTCCATCTCTTTCTCTTTCTTTCTCCTTCCAGGGGTGTTGTGCCCAGGCCAGATCCAGCTGGAGAACGGTGAGCTGTGGCCCAGGAGCCATTGGTTTAAACTGGGGGAGAACCAGAGCTTCTCCTGCCAGGAAGAGTTCACTCTCATCGGGTCGGACTCCAGGAACTGCACCCTCTCTGGAGAGTGGACGGGCACCAACCCAGTGTGTCGCCAGCAAAGTAATCATTTATAATTATATCTGTAAAAAAAATCTAATATAAATCAATATTTATAGGATCTCCCATGTTTCCCAATGAAAAATATAACTATGGCTTATTTGAAAATTGGTTACAGACTTAACACAGCCTAATAAGGATTCAATGGAATTATTTATGGATTTTACGGAGCATAGTGAATTTACAGTGTAGTGTTCCCCGCCCAGTACCCAGATTAAGGATTCATAATCTGGTTTAGGACTACCTTGCACAGCAAGAGGCTTTACTCAACAGAAGCACACCTAAACACTGCTTTTGGTTTTACACATGTACATAGTCCCCAAACTTACGTAATATTAGTCATAAATAGTCCAAATTTACTTCAAATACCAACCACAGCTTAATATTTAGCGACTTCCCACCTCATCTTTTTCCTAATTTGAATCAATTCTTTCTTCCTCCAGGTGGTGATGACTGTAATGACCCTGGAGTTCCACCGGGGGCGCTGCGCACCACAAGTCGGTTCCGGACAGGGGAGAAGGTCCAGTACCAGTGCCAGTCTGGACTGGTTCTTCTGGGCCCTGAGGAACGGGTCTGTCTGGAGAACAGGGAGTGGAGCGGGTCAGAACCACGCTGTCAAGGTGGAGAGGAAGAGGGAGAGGGAGAGGGAGAGGGAGAGAGAGAGAGAGAGAGAGAGAGAGAGAGAGAGAGAGAGAGAGAGAGAGAGAGAGAGAGAGAGAGAGAGAGGGAGAGGAAGAGAGAGAGAGAGGAGAGGAGAGGAAGAGGAAGACTGAAAGGGGGAGAGGGAGAAAGAAAGGGGAGAGTAAGAGAGGGAGAGAGAAAGAGGGAGAGGGAGAGGGAGAGGGAAAAGGGGGAGGGAAAGGGGGAGAGGGAGAAGTGGGGAAAGATAGAGGAAGAGGGGTATGAATATAATTAAGAGAATTATTTATCCCTTAAATAATAAACGTATATAAGGATTTCTGATGCAAATGAGAAGAACAGAAATTGCCCCATGTACTTGTGAATTGCTGCGTAGGCCATATGTATGTATGTATGCTTATGCGTGTATGTTTGTGTGTATGTTTGTGTATGTGTGTGTGTGTGTGTGTGTGTGTGTGTGTGTGTGTGTGTGTGTGTGTGTGTGTGTGTTTGTGTGTGCTTGTGTGTGTTTGTGTGTGTGTGTATGTTTGTGTGTATGTTTGTGTGTGTGTCTGTGTTTCAGCGCCATACGCCTTTGACTCTCCCAGAGTAGTGACTGAGGCCATGGCTGGATCGTTAGCTGGAGTCATGGACGTTCTGTCTCCAGAGTTCAAGAAGACGAAGACACACTCTTCTACTTCCTGTAAGTTCTTGGAGCCGTCTGTTTGTACAAGAATGTTTGTGATTAGCTGAGTGACTGAATAAGGGTTGTGTTGTCATCATGCCGTGTGGTTGTGTGTGTGTGTGTGTGTGTGTGTGTGTGTGTGTCTTTAGCCCATGGGAGGATGCTATATATTAAGGAAGGCGGGATGAACGTGTTCATCCTGATGGACACATCCGGCAGTATTACCCAGAGGCACTTGCAACAGGCCAGAGAGGCCACAGAGGCCCTCATCCGGAAGGTAACCATGACATGTAAAGCCACTTTGAGTACTTAGAAAAGCGCTATATAAATAAAATGTATTATTATTATTATTATTATTAATAAAAAGGAGGAAGAGGAGTAGAAGGACGTGCTTAATTATGCAAAGAAACCGCAAATAGTACACCACTGTCATGAAAGAGTAACCAAACCTCTAGTTTCAGCTACACCACACATCTTTCAGTTGTAAAAAAAAATGCATTCAGCACCGAAAAAAAAAGTAATTAAGGCAGGCAGAGCTTTTGCTCTGGAGGTTGAATGTGTCATAGGCAACACTCATTACAGCACAAACCCCAGCCTGTTGACCAGTGGAAAGATTCAGGTGCAGTAGCATGCTTTTCACCACTAAAACTGCATAGTCATATTTACGTTACAAACAATAGATTTTTCTAGCTTTGGACTGACTTATTGGGATCATAATACATCTGTTTGGTTACACTTTAAAACACAGAAAAAGGCTGTATTGGAGCTAAATTAAGTAGCTGTAAATGTAAGTTTTACATGAAAAAAAATGGAAAGGAACTTAAATAATAGAAGATAAGTAACATTTACTGCACAAAAAACATAAACTCTCTCTCTCTCTCTCTCTCTCTCTCTCTCTCTCTTGCTCTCTCTCTCTCTCTTTCTCTGTCAGCTGGACAGCTATGAAGTTGATATCAAGTACCATGTGATGTCATATGCCAGCGAGCCCATCGATATTGTACAGATCACAGCTTTCTACAGCTCCGAAGCAGAAACAGTCATAAAAAAACTAAATGAGTTCAACTATAAAAGTACCCAAACATTTACGCTTAAACTAAACAACTTGACAAGACTCACTCACTCACTGATTCACTCACTCACTGACTGACTCACTCAAGGATTCACTCACTGACTCACTCACTCAATGATTCTCTCACTGACTGATTCACTCACTCACTGATTCACTCACTCATTGATTCACTCACTCATTGATTATCTCACTGACTGGTTCACTCACTGATTCACTCACTCACTCTCTCACTGACTCATTCACTCACTCACTCCCTGACTCACTCACTCCCTGACTCACTCACTCACTGATTCTCTCACTCACTCATTCTCTCACTCACTCATTCTCTCACTCACTGATTCACTCACTCACTGACTAACTCGCACTGATTCACTCACTCCCTCCCTCAATGTATTTTTAGTGTCATCCATTCACCAGCAGTGTTCCCTCCGACTCTTTCAGGTCACGGCAGGAAAACGGGCACCAACCTGTACGCTGCTCTGAACATGGTCAACACCAAGATGGCGGAACTCAAAGAACGGGACATCAGAAAGAAAAGGTTCAACCAAACTCAGAACATAATCATCATAGAGACCGACGGTAAACGGACGAGTCTCTCTCTCTCTCTCTCTCTCTTCCTCTCCCTCTCTCTCTCTCTCTCTTTCTCTCTCTCTCTCTCTCTCTCTCTCTCTCTCTCTCTCTCTCTCTCTATATATATATATATATATATATATATATATATGTATACATATATATATATATGTCTCTATCTCTGTGTCTCTCTATGTTACTCTGTTCCTCCTGTCAGTTAAGCTGTGTTGTATCTATATGATGTTACTCTGTGTTTCTCACGTCAGTTAAGCTGTGTTGTATCTATATGATGTTACTCTGTGTTTCTCCCTCAGGCTACTCCAACACTGGAGACAGCCCCCTGATTGCTCTAGCCAGGATCAGGCACATGCTGGGTTACCCCCCTACATCCAAAGACCACACTGAGGAGATGCTACTGGGTGACTATAACACCTGGCATAGCTAACAGTTAACACGTAGCATAGCTAACAGTTACAATAACACCTAGCATAGCAAACAGTTACCATAACACATAGAACAGCTAACAGTTACCATAACACATAGCATAGCTAACTGTTACTATAGCACGTAGCTAGGCTAACAGTGGATGTATGACGATATTGTATGTGTACATGCATGTGCGTGTGTGCGTGATATTTAGCAATTGTTACAATTCTATGCGTGTAGGATTTAAAATCTGTGTGTGTTGTGTATGTCTGCGCGCGCGTGTATGTGTGTGTGTGTTCGTGTGTGTGCTTGCGCGCGTGTGTGTGTGTGCGTGTGCGTGTGCGTGTGCGTGTGCGTGTGTGTGTGTGTGTTGTGTGCCTCCATCGTGCAGATGTTTATGTGTTTGGAGTCGGGGACAACGTGAACCGACTGGAGCTAAACGACATCGCTTCCAATAAGAGAAAGGAGCAGCACCTGTTCATCCTGCAGGACTACAAACAGCTGGGGGAGGTGTTCAACAACATGATCAGTGAGAGAAAACAACAACAACAACAACATGATCAGTGAGAGAAAACAACAACAACAACATTAGTAAACCTAACACTCTGAGAGATGAACGCCAGCTGGGGGAGGCCTTTCCAGTGAGAGAAACAAATACATAAATACATAAATACATAAATACATAAATACATATGAGACAGAATGGAGATGGAGAACACCCTGAGAGACTACACATTAGCTGGAGGTGTTGCTAAGTGATAAGGTGTTAAATAGCATATAATTTATCATTAGGTGATAAGGTGTTAAATAGCATATCATTTATCATTAGGTGATAAGGTGTTAAATAGCATATCATTTATCATTAGGTGATAAGGTGTTAAATAGCATATCATTTATCATTACGTGATAAGGTGTTAAATAGCATATCATTTATCATTAGGTGATAAGGTGTTAAATAGCATATCATTTATCATTACGTGATAAGGTGTTAAATAGCATATCATTTATCATTAGGTAATAAGGTGTTAAATAGCATATAATTTATCATTAGGTGATAAGGTGTTAAATAGCATATAATTTATCATTAGGTGATAAGGTGTTAAATAGCATATCATAGAAATCCCAGACTGGGTTTATCTTTGGGCAAAACAGAAGCTTGGATGGAAACACTCCCATTAAAAACATGGTCAAAACAGAAGCTTGGATGGAAACACTCCCATTAAAAACATGGTCAAAACAGAAGCTTGGATGGAAACACTCCCATTAAAAACATGGTCAAAACAGAAGCTTGGATGGAAACACTCCCATTAAAAACATGGTCAAAACAGAAGCTTGGATGGAAACACTCCCATTAAAAACATGGTCAAAACAGAAGCTTGGATGGAAACACTCCCATTAAAAACATGGTCAAAACAGAAGCTTGGATGGAAACACTCCCATTAAAAACATGGTCAAAACAGAAGCTTGGATGGAAACACTCCCATTAAAAACATGGTCAAAACAGAAGCTTGGATGGAAACACTCCCATTAAAAACATGGTCAAAACAGAAGCTTGGATGGAAACACTCCCATTAAAAACATGGTCAAAACAGAAGCTTGGATGGAAACACTCCCATTAAAAACATGGTCAAAACATGTCTAACAGAAACTCTAGTGGAGGCAAAACCATAGGCTTATTAGCTATTTTTACAATTTATACTAGAGGCTACCTTTGACATAATTAATGTAACTCACTGACTCACTCACTCACTCCCTATAATGCTAAATAAAGCAGATTGTGTTGTATCGTGTGTGTGTGTGTGTGTGTGCGTGTGTTGTCAAGGTGACACGAGTGTGACCATGTGTGGCATAGCTCAGGCCGATGTGTCTGAGAACCAGGAAGCAGGTCAACCAATCAAAACCGCCTACACCACGCCCTGGCACGTCACCGTAGTAACAGTAAGACCTGAAGTCACACAACCACCCAGCCACTGAACGTCACAACCATCACTGCAAATGATCTGTCAGACACACACACTACATATCACGCCGAAATACGGCACATACATACACACACATTCACACACATATACATACATATACACATACACACACACACACACACACACACACACACACACACACACACACACACACACACACACTCACTCACACACAAATGCATGCACAGACAGTACACATCCCATAGTCTTCATCATTCTGATAAGAATCAAACCCTGTTTGTCTGTGTGTTACCTCCTCTCCTGTCAGCGGGAGGCAGTGACCAGGTCTGAGGGGTGCCAGGGTTCTCTGGTGAGTCAGAACTGGGTTCTGACGGCAGCACACTGCTTCCCCAGCCTCACAGTGGACCCAAACATCGTCACCGTCAAACACAGTCGGTACCTTAACACAGAACTAACCCAAACACTTCTAGAAACATCTTAACACAGAACTAACCCAAACACTTCTAGAAACACCATTACACAGAACCAACCCAAACATTCCTAGAATATACTGCTCAGTCATAGGTCAACTACCTTAACACATAATCAACAACGTTGTAACATACAGTGGCATGAACACTGAACAAGTCCAACAAAAACCTTGTTGCTCCACTTTTGCAATTGCTTCAAATTTCCAAAATCTCCCCTGGCGGATCTTACTGTCGATATATGGAAATAACTTCACAACCACATGACCTTGACAAATACATTCACAATATATTTTCAATAACTATATGTAAAAAACTAATTAGTCTTTTTACAAAAGAGCTAAAAGATCTACATTGCGTTCGGCTTTCATACTTTCCTAGTACATTGCATTTTGTATTGTTGTGTTTTTCTTAGTACATTGCATTGTATTCTTTTGTTTTTTCTGGCAAAGTAACTCCCAGTTCTGGTTGTGTCCCTGTGACTTTCTGCAGAGGAAGGCGAGGTCCAGGCTAAGAGAGTGGTGGTCCACCATCTCTACAACCTCAGGCGACTGACTCACAGGAACGTGTCCGAGTTCTACGACTATGACATCGCTCTGGTCCAGCTGGAGAGGAGCGTCAACCTGTCCACCAAGGCAAGGTATGTTACAAAGCCACAGGAAAAGAATAAGGTAGGTTACAAAGCCACAGGAAAAGAATAAGGTATGTTACAAAGCCACAGGTAAAGAATAAGGTATGTTACAAAGCCACAGGAAAAGAATAAGGTAGGTTACAAAGCCACAGGAAAAGAATAAGGTAAGTTACAAAGCCACAGGAAAAGAATAAGGTAAGTTACAAAGCCACAGGAAAAGAATAAGGTAAGTTACAAAGCCACAGGAAAAAGAATAAGGTAGGTTAGAAGGCCACAGGTAAAGAATAAGGTAGGTTACAAAGCCACAGGAAAAGAATAAGGTAGGTTACAAAGCCACAGGAAAAGAATAAGGTAAGTTATAAAGCCACAGGAAAAGAATAAGGTAAGTTACAAAGCCACAGGAAAAGAATAAGGTAAGTTACAAAGCCACAGGAAAAAGAATAAGGTAGGTTAGAAGGCCACAGGTAAAGAATAAGGTAGGTTACAAAGCCACAGGAAAAGAATAAGGTAGGTTACAAAGCCACAGGAAAAAGAATAAGGTAGGTTAGAAGGCCACAGGTAATGAATAAGGTAGGTAACAAAGCCACAGGTAAAGAATAAGGTAGGTTAGAAGGCTGAAAACAGTTCAAATGTGTTCTAGTACGAGTCGAGTAGAACTGACAGGTTCTACTCATAGGTTCCACACACTGAAGCACTGTGCTGACAGACTTAAGGTGACAGCACAGTACAGAACACACTAGAATACAGACTAGAACATCTGAGGGGTTAGGGTTAGAACATCTGATGGGTTAGGGTTAGGGTTAGAACATCTGATGGACAGACCATCTAGGTCATTTAGTCAGAGGTCTTCACTGACTCTTTCCTTGTGTGTGTGTGTGTGTGTGTGTGTGTGTGTGTGTGTGTGTGTGTGTGTGTGTGTGTGTGTGTGGGTGTGTGTGGGTGTTTTCTTCTGCCAGACCCATCTGTCTGCCATGCACCAAGGCTTCCAATCGAGCCATGAAGATGAGCCCCAACTCAACCACCTGTCAACAACACAGTAAGACTCAACACCAACACCAACACCAACACCAACAACAGTAAGACTCAACACCAACACCAACAACACAGTAAGACTCAACACCAACACCAACACCAACAACACAGTAAGACTCAACACCAACACCAACCCCAACACCAACAACACAGTAAGACTCAACACCAACACCAACCCCAACACCAACAACACAGTAAGACTCAACACCAACACCAACCCCAACACCAACAACACAGTAAGACTCAACACCAACACCAACACCAACACCAACAACACAGTAAGACTCAACACCAACCCCAACACCAACACCAACAACACAGTAAGACTCAACACCAACAACACAGTAAGACTCAACACAAACCCCAACACCAACACCAACAACACAGTAAGACTCAAAACCAACAACAACAGCACAGTAACACAGGACTCATAGATTAATAAACCCTAACCCAACAACACAGTAAGACTCAACACCAACACCAACACCAACTGCACAGTAAGACTCAACCCTATCCCTTACCTCAACCCCATCCCTAGCCCCAACACCAACACCAACCCTATCCCTAACCCTAACCCCTAACTCAACCCTATGCCTTACCCCAACCCCATCCCTAATTGGGAGATTGGGGGAGCATGTTTCATCATTTACATATGTTGACTCTCACTATATTCTCTTAGTGTTAGTGATAGTGTGTCTGTGCGTACGTGTGTGTGTGTGTGTGTGTGTGTGTGTGTGTGTGTTATAGTGAAGGAACTACTGCCAGTCCTTCAGGAGGAAACCATCGCCTACTTCCTTCACAAGAGGCAGCCCAAACATAAACAGACCCACGTCATTACGGGGAGCAAGGTGAGTGAAAACACAGCAGACACACACCCAGGGAGCTTCAGAGGTGAAAATCCAAGTGCCCTAACCCTATCACATATCAAATCGAACCGTTGAGGTCTAACCAAAAGATTAGGGCTGTGTTTGGACACTGTCTGGCTCACCCACTCCCTGTTCACTCCCCATTTGGTGAGAGTTAGGACATTTTGCTGAAACAGCCATTTACTGGAACAGAGTCTAGATGTATTACACACACTGAGCCCCATCCACGTCCATGGAGAAACATATCGATTTCAACCCCTCCTCCCTCTCTCTCTCAACAACTCCTTCTTTTATCTTCTTTGTCATTCCTTTTTCTCATCTCTCTCTCTCTCTCTCTCTCTCTCTCCCTGCACCCCCACCACCACCGCCATGCACACCTGTCTCCCTCCAGAGGGCAGCCTGTATACTGCCAGCCCAGCAGGTGCTGAAGCCTCCGAGGAACGTTTCGCTGGAGGAGTACGTTACTGACCGCTTCCTCTGCTCCGCGGGGTCTACAGGGCACCGGGACGCCGTCTCTTGCAAGGGTGGGTACACACACACACACACATACACACACACACACACACACACACACACAAATAGACTCACCTTGAAACAGATTAAAAGAGTGATGGATACCTTGGCTCTGCTGGTGCTGAGGGCACTTCACATGATACTGTGGAGTCACTCAGTCCACAGAAAGGAGTCCGACTCTTATGGCGTAATTCCAATTAAAACACAAGGCTCACCATGGTAGGATGGAGTGTTGCGTTATTATTAACGTCTTCAAGCCATGGGGGGAGATTAACCACAATGTATGCTTTTACCGATTTTTATTTTTTTTAATTTTAATATTAACATTTAATATTTATTTTACACATAGACAAATACACTGCTTTTGCTGTTTATAGTTTGGGAATGTCTTTTGTCTTATTAATTAATGATCGATGGTTTCCAGTTCCACGTCCGCGAACGCATGCGCGCGCACACACGCACGCAGGTTAATCTGTTAATTTTGTTCTTTTAGGTGACTCTGGTGGTGCTCTCTTTCTGCAAAAGAGAATGCGTTACTTTCAGGTAAAAGTTAACTCGGTTCAAAACGGATTAATTTGAAAACGAAAACAAAACTAAACAAAAAAAATCGTGAGGCAGCTCTATCAGCTGTTTTTCTTCTTTGACCACCAGGTGGGGATAGTGAGCTGGGGAACCAGGGACCTGTGCACTAAACGTGACCGTGGATACACCATCGACTTTCCTCCTCCGGACGCTCGCGACTTCCACATCAGCGTGTTCTCCGTGATGCCATGGTTACGGGAACACCTCGCTAAGGAGATGGACTTCCTTCCCGACGAAAGCTGATGCGACCATTGAAGATATTTCCAAAAAAATGTCGGACTTCGCATCTCGCCAGAATTGCATCCCTTCATACATAAGTCACATACATATTTCAAGATAGTATTTTAAATCATTTCAAGTATTACTGCATTTTTTGATTATATTTTTCCAGCTGATTTTCCAACCAAACAGCCTATTCAAATAGTCAAATAGAATACTTAGAAAATGATTTGAGAAACTTTATTACTCCTGCAACATTAATAAACTTTCTAACAGTCATGGACTGTACTCCCAGCATATAAAAGTATTTCTAAGTTTTGTTATTTAAAAAGGTCTTCATTCAATGATGTAATAACAGTGTCTTTTTGAATAACCGTCCAGCCAAGCAGTCTGTTATGTTAACACCAACACATCTAAAGTCATCTCTCCAAATATACCGGACCTTTTGACTCTTATTGAATTGGCATTGATTGACAACAGTCATATTTTTGCTGATCAACAATCAGAACTAACACGGTGGTTCAACAATAATTAATACTGGGATATTAAGACTTTGTAATGATATGAACCAATGATAGACACAATTATATCTGTTTCCCTCTGAGTGAGCTAATTATCTGTTGGTATCAATTTGCTCAAAGTAATCAGATTCCCAAGTAGAAAATAAGACTTGTTAAACAAACATACAATTGAAGTCTAATTAAATTATAATCTAATCCAATAGTCCCTTTTCCTTTAGATGATTTGAAGATGCAAAGACTCTCCCATTGGCTTATGCTTCAGCAGAAATCAAGTAAAGCACAGGATTGAATTCCAGCCGTCCAATCAGCCTTCAGAGAACTGTCGGTACAGGGTCTCTGATTGGCTGTCTGAGAACGTGGGAACGAAGTGGACTTGTAGGATTTCAGTGAAGCCCTCAGAAATGGAGGGAGTTACAAAGTGTTTTCTGTAGGGGGATGGGCAGAAAAAGACACACAGTTATATTTTAAATCACTATGTACCCCTTACTAGAACACTAATGTTCCAACAGCAACAGTGCGACGAGCTCACCTGTAGCTCATGAGGATCATGCCGTTGACTTTGACGTGTTTGGTTTCGGACGGAACCATCTCACGAAACTAACAACAACAAAAAGGGAAAAATGTAAAACCATTGGAAAGGACTGTTGGACATGGCCTTTTAAAATGGCTGCTGCTAGCTAAGAGACAAAATGAGTATGACAAAAAACACGGACAAAAAAAGGAGCAGGAGAGGTGGAAAAGAGGAGGTGGTACAGAGGAGAGTGAACAGAGGAGGTGGAACAGAGGAGAGAGAACAGAGGAGAGAGAACAGAGGAGAGAGAACAGAGGAGGTGAAACAGAGGAGAGAGAACAGAGGAGAGAGAACAGGGGAGAGAGAACAGAGGAGGTGGAACAGAGGAGAGAGAACAGAGGAGAGAGAACAGAGGAGAGAGAACAGAGGAGGTGAAACAGAGGAGAGAGAACAGAGGAGAGAGAACAGGGGAGAGAGAACAGAGGAGGTGGAACAGAGGAGAGAGAACAGAGGAGAGAGAACAGAGGAGGTGAAACAGAGGAGAGAGAACAGAGGAGAGAGAACAGAGGAGAGAGAACAGAGGAGGTGAAACAGAGGAGAGAGAACAGAGGAGAGAGAACAGAGGAGAGAGAACAGAGGAGGTGAAACAGAGGAGAGAGAACAGAGGAGAGAGAACAGAGGAGAGAGAACAGAGAAAGGTCTCACATTGTTGTTGTGTTTGGCCTGTCCCAACGTCGCTGTGAACTGGAAGCAACGACAGGGTACGCCCGCTGCCATGGCAACGTCCACATATCTTCAGGAGACCAAAACACACACACACACTTATGTTATACAAGGACGGCTGGAGGTCGTATGTATGTGACACACACAAACTACCACGCTGAGCAGAAAAACACACACTCACTCAGTCACTCACTCAGTCACTCAGTCACTCAGTCACTCACTCACTCAGTCAGTCACTCACTCACTCACTCACTCACTCACTCACTCACTCACTCACTCACTCACTCACTCACTCACTCACTCACTCACTCACTCACTCACTCACTCACTCACTCACTCACTCACTCACTCACTCACTCACTCACTCACTCACACACTCACTCACTCACTCACTCACTCACTCACTCAGTCTAACCATGAACCCCGTAAAAAGTTACCGTTTGCGAGACTCCACGTCAGGGTTGGTGTTGTCAACGGCAACGCTGCGGCCCTCCTTCAGAGCGCGTTCACACTCGGACACACACTTCTGCCACGTGCCCAGTGTGTCCTAACACACACACACACACACACACCAAAGAGAGATGACTTAGGTGGTCCTTTCGACTACTGATTCATAGTGTTGTATAGACACCCTGGTTGATGGGGGGGACAGATTTGACTGTTGAATCTAAATGTACTAATGAATAGATGAAGTGTCTAACTATCCTATGACTTGACTGTTGAATCTAAATGTACTAATGAATAGATGAAGTGTCTAACTATCCTATGACTTGACTGTTGTATCTAAATGTACTAATGAATAGATGAAGTGTCTAACTATCCTATGACTTGACTGTTGAATCTAAATGTACTAATGAATAGATGAAGTGTCTAACTATCCTATGACTTGACTGTTGAATCTAAATGTACTAATGAATAGATGAAGTGTCTAACTATCCTATGACTTGACTGTTGAATCTAAATGTACTAATGAATAGATGAAGTGTCTAACTATCCTATGACTTGACTGTTGAATCTAAATGTACTAATGAATAGATGAAGTGTCTAACTATCCTATGACTTGACTGTTGAATCTAAATGTACTAATGAATAGATGAAGTGTCTAACTATCCTATGACTTGACTGTTGAATCTAAATGTACTAATGAATAGATGAAGTGTCTAACTATCCTATGACTTGACTGTTGAATCTAAATGTACTAATGAATAGATGAAGTGTCTAACTATCCTATGACTTGACTGTTGAATCTAAATGTACTAATGAATAGATGAAGTGTCTAACTATCCTATGACTTGACTGTTGAATCTAAATGTACTAATGAATAGATGAAGTGTCTAACTATCCTATGACTTGACTGTTGAATCTAAATGTACTAATGAATAGATGAAGTGTCTAACTATCCTATGACTTGACTGTTGAATCTAAATGTACTAATGAATAGATGAAGTGTCTAACTATCCTATGACTTGACTGTTGAATCTAAATGTACTAATGAATAGATGAAGTGTCTAACTATCCTATGACTTGACTGTTGAATCTAAATGTACTAATGAATGGACGAAGTGTCTAACTATCCTATGACTTGACTGTTGAATCTAAATGTACTAATGAATAGATGAAGTGTCTAACTATCCTATGACTTGACTGTTGAATCTAAATGTACTAATGAATAGATGAAGTGTCTAACTATCCTATGACTTGACTGTTGAATCTAAATGTACTAATGAATAGATGAAGTGTCTAACTATCCTATGACTTGACTGTTGAATCTAAATGTACTAATGAATAGATGAAGTGTCTAACTATCCTATGACTTGACTGTTGAATCTAAATGTACTAATGAATAGACGAAGTGTCTAACTATCCTATGACTTGACTGACTGATGGAGGGTTCTTACCCTGTTGACATACGCGTAGCCCTTTGGGAGGACATGGGAGTGGAAGAAGGAGGACTTCCCAGCTGGAGAGGAGAGAGACGTTAACGAGAGAGAGGGAAGGAGAATGTAACGATAGAAGAGAGAGAGAGAGAGAGAGAGAGAGAGAGAGAGAGAGGAAGAGGGAGAGAGATAGAGAGATGGAGAAAGAGAGACAGAGAGAAACAGAGAGAGAGAGAGAGCTAAAGGTAGAGTAAAACGAAGATCAAATGTAAGCAAATTAAATCAAATCTAAAAAATAAATGATAAAAGATTAGAGTATAAAGATGATGGTGAGACCAAAGAAAACGTACAAGCAGGGTAACCCACGGCAACAATGACTTCCTGTTTAGGTGAGGTGAGTGAGGCGGTGGGCGGGTCGTAAAGACGGCCGTTGGAATCAAGCTTCCTCTGTGGATGGACACACACACACACACACACACACACACACACACACACACACACACACACACACACACACACACACACACACACACACACACACACACACACCACAGAGCAAAACATCATATCATCAACATTCCACCCGTTTAAAGCCTGAAGTGCAAAAAGTGCTGATTGGTTTGGCTTCTCTTACAGGGTCGAACTCTGGCAGACTGTAGGGGGCGCTCTTCCAGCCCAGGAAATACTCCTCAGGGGTGTGGAACGGCAGGCCAATGTTCAGAGCAAACTACACGCACACACACACACACACACACACACACACACACACACACACACACACACACACACACACACACACACACACACAGGGAAGAGAGAGCGTCGCTCTGGTAACAGACGACTTACATGGAAACAAAGACAGGAAGGTCAGGAGAGAAAGAGACAGAAAAAAGAGGTTGGACCATGTTGATTTCCCTCTTCTCCAAAGGGTCTGGGCCAGATAGAAGACGTTGCTAGAGAACTGCTGCCAGTATCTTCCCTCTTAAAGGTGCAGACAGCATAGGTGGGTATGGAGTATGGCTTATGAAAAGGGAGGTAGGTAGAAGGAAGGGGTGTGGTTTAAGTCAGAGTGAGGGGCGTGGAGGGATCGAGGCAAAGGTCGAAGGTCGGGACGGGTCTCACCAGTCTGTCGCTGCAGGAGAAGTCCTTCTTCTTCTTCCCTGGAGCCCAGTTCACCGGTCTACCAGCTGCATCTGGGGAGTAGAGGGGGGGAGAGAGATAGAGAGAGAGAGAGAGAGAGAGAGAGAGAGAGAGAGAGAGAGAGAGAGAGAGAGAGAGAGAGAGAGAGAGAGAGAGAGAGAGAGAGAGAGAGAGAGAGAGAGAGAGAGACTCGTCCGTTTACCGTCGGTCTCTACAAAACACCAGTATCAACTCCTAGCCTCCAACAATAGCCATAAGTTTGTGTTTTTGTGCAGGTCTTGGAATCCTAACGGCTATACAATAACAGCTATTACAGAGTCCATAGATGCCAAAGTACATACTGTACAGAAACGTGGAACTATGGGATGGGCTTCACCATGGCAACGTCACGCCAGTGATAAATGGTTGACTTACCTCCCACATACAGACTCTGCTTCCTGTCCACAGTCAAACCCTCATTAGCCTGGGGAGAGACAACACAACAGAAAACTACATTAGCCACGTTTAAAACTACACTGCCCACGTTAAGAACTACATTAGCCACGTTTAAAACGACACTGCCCACGTTAAGAACTACATTAGCCACGTTTAAAACTACACTGCCCACGTTAAGAACTACACTGCCCACGTTTAAAACTACACTGCCCACGTTAAGAACTACACTGCCCACGTTTAAAACTACACTGCCCACGTTAAGAACTACATTAGCCACGTTTAAAACTACACTGCCCACGTTAAGAACTACACTGCCCACGTTTAAAACTACACTGCCCACGTTAAGAACTACACTGCCCACGTTTAAAACGACACTGCCCACGTTAAGAACTACATTAGCCACGTTAAGAACTACACTGCCCACGTTTAAAACTACACTGCCCACGTTAAGAACTACACTGCCCACGTTAAGAACTACACTGCCCACGTTAAGAACTACATTAGCCACGTTTAAAACGACACTGCCCACGTTAAGAACTACACTGCCCACGTTAAGAACTACATTAGCCACGTTTAAAACTACACTGTCCAGGTTAAAACGACATTAGCCACGTTTAAAACTACACTGTCCAGGTTAAAACTCCAAAAGCCACGTTTAAAACTACATTACTCACATTAAAAACTACAATGCCCACGTTCTGAATGAGATGTGTGTGTGTGTTCGTGTAAGTCTCACTTTCTCACACAAGTGATTCCACATTCCCATAACCGGCTTCCTGTAGATGCCAGGACCAGTCGATACAAACACCTGAAAACAAAAGACATAATTAATCCAGAAGATATAAAGGGCTACGCTTTATTCAGAATGCTCTAGTCCTGCCACAGTGCCATTAGTTTGTCCATTCCAGTGACATAAATTCTGCTCATTTCTATCTCCATGGCTACCACTCACCTGAGCACGCATCTTATGGTCTGTTCTACTGATTCTAGCTCTATAGCTACCACTCACCTGAACAGGCATCTTATGGTTCATTCTACTCATTCTATCTCTATGGCTGGCCACTCACCTGGATAGGTAACTTGTGTATATTCTACTCATTCTATCTCTATGGCTGGCCACTCACCTGGACAGGTAACTTATGTATATTCTACTCATTCTATTTCCATCGCTGGCCACTCACCTGGACAGGTAACTTATGGTTAATGGTTCATTCTACCCATTCTATTTCTATGGCTGGCCACTCACCTGGACAGGTAACTTATGTATATTCTACCCATTCTATTTCTATGGCTGGCCACTCACCTGGACAGGTAACGTATGTATATTCTACTCATTCTATCTCTATGGCTGGCCACTCACCTGGACAGGTAACTTATGGTTAATGGTTCATTCTACCCATTCTATTTCTATGGCTGGCCACTCACCTGGACAGGTAACTTATGTATATTCTACTCATTCTATCTCTATGGCTGGCCACTCACCTGGACAGGTAACTTCAGCGTCTTGAGGATGTCCTCCACTTTGGATTTGAAGACCTCAGGTCTCAGTTTGCCCTTAGCAATCCCCATCTGATTGGTGAAGAACACCACCTGGAAAAAAAGAGGCAGTTTAGAATAATCCGGCATGTTTCTCTTTTTCCTTTGCTGGTGTGGTTTTCCTGTTTTAAGTATTAAAGAGTTCTTTCTGTGAAAAGGGACATTTCAATAGAATTTTTAAATGTATGACTGCTCACTGTCTTAAATAAGTAACAACATGTTATCAAAAGGAACATTGTTGTTTTTCTTTCTCTTACTTTGTAGCCTTTGGTCAACAGACTGGCCAATCTTGGCTGGATCTCCGGGAAAAGAATCCTGATCCACAGGAAAATCAACTTAAGACATTGCTAAACGGGCAGAATAGTGTTACAATATGAATGTGAATATAATTTGATAACTTGTGATCACCCAGATCTTTTTTAATTCATAACGAATTTGGGTTGAGAGCAGATATCTTATTGGGGGCTTCAAGTGGAGGCCATCTTGTTTTGGTAAATTACTAATTATATTATTTTATTATTTATACAGGGTTGACTGACTGAAACTGACTGAAGCTGTCTCATACTGCACTGTTTAGAGGGCATGTTATGAAAAATGACATTAAATAAAACAAAACAAAACTAAGAGATTCCAAATAAACAAATAATAAAAATGCTTTACAACCCAATACACAGTGTAGGTACGTATCCAATGAGAGACAGATATTATACAATGAGTACTACTACTACATTAATAGTACAATAACAAGCAAGCCTACCTCCAGTCGTCAGGCGACGTAGGGAACACTTTGCCTGACTTGGTGGTAATGATGCAGCCATCTATGTCAAAGCCAGCGATCTGGAGACGGAGAGGAAGAAGATCAATCAAGAAGGAGAAAGAAGAGGAGACATTTTATTTACCTGGTCAGGAACTAACTCCTGAATTCGTTGAGTGAAAACAGCCCGCACACACACACACACACACACACACACACACACACACACACACACACACACACACCTTGTTGCTTCCTTTGACTCCAGCTGCTGTGTAGAGCATCAGGTTCCCAACCTGCTGCCAGTGACTCTGAGCACAGGGCGATGATGATGATGATGATGATGAAGATGACTCCTGTGCCGTAGCAGTGCCAGCTCTCTGCTGGAGCTGCCTCAAGTTCTCCTCCGCCATCTTCTCCTCCTCATCATCTTCTTCTTCATCTTTCATCCCTCCGTCTGACTTCTCCTCCCTCTTCTGTCGCTTCACCTCGGAGCACTCTTTCTCTGGGCTGTGCGACCGCTTACATGTCAAGAGCACAAAAACACGATTGAAAATACAACGCTGACAAAAACAACCTAATCATCAATATACATCTTTATTTATAAGACCAGACCCATGTTGAGATTATAAATCTCTTTTGGAATTTGATCCGGAAATTCAAAAGAGATTGATAGGTTATATTCAACGCCGAGAGGAATTACAATTCATGAATGCTGATGATGAGGCTCAAGTAAGGTTAATCCAGACAAGGTTTATTAGGGCTGATCCCAGCGCAAAAGAGCAAGTAAGGTTAATCCAGACAAGGTTTATTAGGGCTGATCCCAGCACAAAAGAGCAACGACGTAAAACTTTAAAAATCAGGCCCCATAATGAGAGCTGTTTCACCAACTCTGTGAACTCAACAACCCTCCTTACCTTTTTGGGAGACACACAGAAGTAATCCATGATGTTGCGCTTGGGCCCTGGACTGGCCTGAGCGTCTCTCTCTTCCACGTTCCTCCCTCCTTTTCTCTCTCTCTCTTCCACGTTCCTCCCTCCTTTTCTCTCTCTCTCTTTGGTCTTTGGTCTTGCGGCCGGGGGAGCGGAGCTGTGTGCCGCTGTGGGGCCGTTGGGGGGGTCTGAATAGTGCACTCTGAACGGGTGCTTCTGTCTCACCAAGTACAAGTCTCCTCCGTGGGTCAGTTTACCAGACTGGCCCCTGGGTAGACTCTCACCGTCCAGGGAACAAGGGTTTGGACCAAGCTGGTGGGGAAAACAAGAGATGGTTGGATGGAGATGAAGTGAAAAGAGGGACAGAGAGAGAGAGACAAAAATTCGAAGCCTATAAAAACCAAATATATAATACGACACGGTCATCATCCATGAGTGTGCAGTCTGGAGAAAAAAAAGGTCTTGTTTTCAAGTTGACGTCCTTGCTAGCTCAACAAAACAAAACAACAGATGTTTCTGTTTCAATGACTGTAAAACCCCTTCAAGAAAGCACGGACAGGACAGCTATTTGGGGCTAACCAGTGAGCCAGCAAGTCCAGTCGACAGGTCTCAAGCAGACATCAATAACAAGATTCAGTACTGCCAGAGAGATTTTTTTTCCTGATTAAAGATATTGTACCTTTGACCTAAAACACCAACACTATTGCATGGGAAATACGACTGAATGGAATGATTACAATCCATACCTGGGTTACTAGTACATCACGGTTTTCATAGCAAGCGACCAGTTTTACTACAAAAAGACGAGGAAAACAAACGGTTGTTAGCAGCAATTCTTACCATATTGTAAGATATACAAAATACCGACACCAACTGTATAGAAGCAACAAACTGCAAGTTTAACATTCAGAAACCATTGAGAAATGCAGACAACTTTGATGACACACTTAAGGTGGGATATTTAAATGTATATTTATAGCACTCCTAAGCCATGCATGTGGATGGTAAGACAGACAACTGCAAGTAATACCTTGCTGTCTTGAGCAATCTTTGTCTTTAACCCCTGTCTCCGGACCGCGACCCAGAAAGACAGCTCGTCCGTCGGGCAGGGGAATACTATTCCCCAATACGCTCTCTAACGTGCATGCCATCTGCAAGGGGAAGAGCACGGTGAGCTTACGGTGGACCAAAAAAAGTAAAATGTTATCTAATTGTATCAAGTAAATAAAAAGTAACAATGTTAACTAAAATTTACCAAACGTGATATTTTCTTGATCAGTACACCTTCGGATCGGGTCACTAATTTCTTTGATAAAAGCCTGTGGGTTAAAAGGGTCCAATTCCAAAACATGTTCGATAGGAAACACGTCTGGACTAGTTAGTTCCGCTTTCTACTTGGGAGAAATATTGACGTTCCTTGCCTGACAACCAATGTCACTGGACCAGTAGTAAATGCGTATGGTACGGCTCAAATCAAATATCAAGGTAAAGTTACCTGTGTCACAGAAGGCCCCATTTATGCAATCACACAGCCAATATTTACAACCTGGTTTTTACCCAGTTATAAAAGAACAAAAGTGGGAGGGATGTGTCTACTCGCAGCTGTTTAGTATTTTAGTTATAATATACATACTCACTTGAATGGGAAAGAGTGTACAAAGTTTTGACTGGTATTGCGCACACACACACACACACTCACACACATACAAACACAAACACACATACAAATACATACACTGTATATACAATTACTTAAATAGCCTTTTTATTAATACATTATTCTCAATCAAACCCCTTACGTTCAAATCATCCAAATCAACTGTATTCTTCACACAATTACAGCAGGACTATTGAGCATGTTCTTTGTGCTGTAAATCAGCGTGTGGCAGAAACATGCAATTTAAGCGTGAGGGCTGTGAAAACTTGTAGGCATGCAGTCAGGAACCAAATGGTTTCCCCTATGGAAGATGTCATTGTTTTCTTGCTGTCTCCTCTTCTGTTGGTTCAGGAGACTAGCGTCCGCAGGGACAACAGAGTCACAGGCCACAGCAGGGAGGGGGCTTCATGGAACGGCAGCCCAATGGACGAGCACAACCTGGTACTTTCTGGAGGGACACAAACAGTTGCAATACATTTAAAGTCTAACTGGCTTTTTCACAGAATAGATACATGTACAAACTGAACTATCACAAACAGGAAATCAAGAACCTTTAGGAAGTAACGGTTAAAAATATTTTGTTACAATGTTAAAAACGTAAGTGACTGTTATGAGAACTACCAACTTTTTTTCAGCTTGTAGTTGATCGTTATACTGGCCGACTCTGTCTGGTCCAAGCGACTTAGTATGCATATAAATGTCTCCGTTTTGGCCTGATGTTGTATGGTGTGGTTGAGGAGGTAAAGGTTACATCTGCTTTTCTTTCTGTCAAATTTGATGTCTTTTGCGGTCCAGTTAGCCAAGGGAAGCTTAGAGCTAGCCAGCAGGACCCCATCGTCTGTCTTGAATTCACAGTGAAACGGTGGGCTACCCTCACACGGCGGGTACCAGCATCGCAGCCTCAAGCTGAAGCTTTTGGTGACGCAGGAAGTAAAGTGGCCGAAGAGGACAAGTCCTGGCTTCGTCTGGACATAGGCCACTGTATGGTAGAATGATACACAGATGATTACATCATCAACAGCAGAACATTACTATGACAGCCTGAGATGTTCATTATTACATCATCAACAGAAGAACATTACTATGACAGCCTGAGACGTTCATTATTACATCATCAACAGAAGATCAATATAAGAACCTTAGTACATAATCAACAGAAGAACATTTCTATGAGACTGATACATACATTATTACATCATCAACAGACTGAGACGTACATTATTATATCATCAACAGAGGAACATTACTATGGCAGTCTGATACATACATTATTACATCATCAACAAAGGAACAATAGCCTACTAAGTGATATCAAACATGTAACAGCATGTGTTTCCCTTACATATAACAGCTACAAACACACACACACACACACACAAACACACACACACACACACACACACACACACACACACACAGAGAGAGAGAGAGAGAGAGACACACAACCAGAGCTTAATCTAAAACCACATCATTAGAATGCATGATATGTTGTTGGACCATTTTCTTCCTGGCCAAGTGAGCGAGATACTAATGACAGAAAGCGTACTGTAGTCCAGCGTGGCCTAACCCAATCAGGGCTTTGATGAGATTACTTTGGTCATGTATCTGTTTGCCTGCAGTGCAAAGCCTATTGGGTTGTCTCAATCTGGGTCTTTTAAAGTTCAACTACATATTTTAGTGGTCTCACTCTGGATATGTTCCCACCCCGGCAAATTAGGATTTTGGGGAGGGGGGGCTCGATGTTGGCTTGTTTGAGTTCACATAGACGTACATGTTTGCTGTGTGTTTCTGTAGGACTGATCCGGGTTGTCTCAGGTCGACAGCAAGTAAGTACATTTTATTAATAAAGCGCCTTTCAAAACCAGAGTTACAAGGTGCCGTACAACGTAAAAACATGAAATGTAATAACATAAAAACTAAAATAAATAAGGGACCTTTAAAACTGCATAAAAGTAAAAAGCTAAAACACACATTACAAAATAAAGTGCTTAGGAAACAAGTATGTTTTGAACCTTTTTAATTTTTTTTAATGTCTTGCAAGACAGACTGCAGATAGCAACGTTTGCAGGCCAAAAGAATCACTAATACAAATCCAAAAGTGTAACACCATTAGCTGCCTTGTGAGATTCTGTGGCTGTCAGGCAATGTCGACAAGCTGCAAAATGGCTGTTTATTATATCAATTATAATATCATACTTTGTCCATCAAACAATATGCAAACCAACTGGAAATATGAGATATTACTTCACACTAATACTAGTTCATATACTAGCATCTATTATAATGGAATATATGATGATACATGATGTCCTAACATAAATGTTACCAAATAAAACGTTCAGGTTTGAATAACTAGGATATATCTCATACCCAGGAAGAAGAGGAGGAGGAGGAGGAGGTGTGAAGAGGAGAGGCACATCATTTTCACTGAACATTCCCTGGTCATACTTTCAAAGAAACAAGATAATAAAACCAGAGAGAGAGAGAGAGAGAGAGAGAGAGAGAGAGAGAGAGAGAGAGAGAGAGAAAGAGAGAGAGAGAGAGAGAGAGAGAGAGAGAGAGAGAGAGAGAGAGAGAGAGAGAGAGAGAGAGAGAGAGAGAGAGAGAGAGAGAGAGGAAGAGTTTAGTTTCCATACAACATTTTTAGTTGTGTTTGGATTTGACTCAGCTTTGATTCACAGGCCTTGATTAGTTTGGTAACAGCAACAGTTCTGAATGAACGCATCTCTAAATCTCTAAAACGTATACACAAAGGCATAATCTAAAAATACGTTTAGAGATTTGTAGATTTCACTACCCCCAGGTGGTCATGACAAATGTTTCAATAATGATAACTGAAGTTATAAAGAAAACGAACAGGTAATCCTTTGCTGTTTTTCTTGAGATGTGCAAATCTTTGGACATAAAGCTCACATAAAAACTTTCAAAGCTTTTTTAATCGTGGTGTTTTAATATGATGACCTTGTTTGACACATTTATAGTGATATTACCTCTGTTAGTAAAGGAAGGATATAATCTGGCAAAATGTGAGGAAAAGAAAAAAAGCAACTGACAAGGTCCACAAATACAAACTACAACTGTCAATCATCACATCAACAATGCGCTCTACAGGTAACCTCTCCTGCATTCAAAAAGGTTTCTTATTCTTTGGGTATTTCAAGATAATACATCTTTTTTCAAGGAACTCACCGTTTGCTTATTAGTTGTTGTTTATTTCTTTCCAAAAGGGTGTACTGAATGACCTGGCAGATGTCCTCAGCAATTCTGTCTGAAGTAATGGGGAGAGACAGGGTTCTACATCTGTTTCTATGGATAGTCTGGGTTGGGCTGGGCCTCTCAGAAGGAGAGGAAGACACAGAACACAGTGGATTGATAGGGGAGGGAGGGGACCATACTGGCTAGAGTGTGTGTGTGTGTGTGTGTGTGTGTGTGTGTGTGTGTGTGTGTGTGTGTGTGTGTGTGTGTGTGTGCGTGCGTGTGTGTGTGTGAGTGTGTGTGTGTGTGTGTGTGTCTGTAAGAAACAAAGGCGGGAGATAGTGTAAGTGTGTGTATGTGTTTGGGTGTGTGAGTGTGTGTGTGTGTGTGTGTGTGTGTGTGTGTGTGTGTGTGTGTGTAGGAAAGAGAGAGGGCAGGAAATATTCTAAATGTATGTGTGCAACAGAGAGAGAGAGAGAGAGATTCTAATTGTGTGTGTGTAACGGATAGAGAGAGAGAGAGAGAACGTTTGTGTCTGTGTGTGTGTGTATGTGTGTAACAGACGGATAGAGAGAGAGAGAGAGAGAACGTTTGTGGTTGTTCCGCCCTGAAAACCAAGTGCATTAGCATGACAACTGAAACATTTATTTGACCACTATTGGAATAGAGCCATTACATTAACACTGCTGATTACTATGTGATATAGGAAATATATCTAGACATTGATTGTGCGATCCCAGCTTATAAGATATACTGAACTTTGTGAATTACCAGTAAAATAAAATCTGTTTGTAACACATGACATATGATGTACTAATATGTATGTATGTATATGAGGATGCACATGTATATTTGTATAGTATTTTTATAATACTATATTTATGTTCATTTGTGCCTCTCCCCTTCAATTGTGAGATATTGTGTGTAATAGTACTACTAGTACTAGTCTTGGTATCTGATAAAGACAATATATTCAGCCATGACAAAAACACATCGATGATAACCATGTGTCTCCCTTGTAGGAGAGGATGCCCCACTTTGAACTTAATCAGCAAGTTAAATATGAAATAGGGCCTCTTTTGTAATCATATTTTCTTATACTTTAAATAACGTAGAAGAAATGTATGTCCTCTAAACACATAGTCTTTGGATGTGTGTTCTTAAACGAGATCATATGACAGATATGACTAGAGACACTTTATCTCGTCATTTAAATGACTTAAGGTCATGACCTAGGTACTTTGTTCCATTCAGAACAAATGAAGAGTTAATATACAATAGGCAGCATCAAGGTGACGTTATAGAAACCTGACATTGGTGGTCTTGGAGACTAAAAGTGATGCCTTAACCGGTACAGCCCTCACACACACATGCGCACGCGCGCGCACACACACACACACACACGCAATTATCATCATTGTTCTTCGACACTGGGAATATATTCATTGCTAATGGAGATTCAAAGAGTGTTGGATGTCCAGGGCCATGTTAGATGTAAGATATGATGTTGATGGGATTTAAAGTGTCTTCATTTCCTGGAGACCTGTCCCTGGAGAGATTCTGCTAATTGGCAATGTTGTCATGGGTGATGCATGAGGATTGAGATCTGTGGCTTAGGCAAAAACAAACGTATAGGCCTAGGCCTGGCGAAAAGTGGATGGGCCTTCCCTAAAATGTCGTAATTATGAGCTCGGTGAAGTTGGTTCGACATTCGATTGTCAGATTTGAAACGTCTATAGCTTCGTAACATAAAGTCACAAGATGTTTGCAACGGTCTCATTTGAATCAGGGGATGAAGACAAACAGTGAAGACAAGGGATGTTGACAGGAATTTCATGATTGTACACCCCATAATGAGGAAGCTATTGACATTTAACTTGTTTTTTCATAAGAAAAATATTGATAAAAAATCTGTACAGTGTTATTTCACCCAAATAACGCCTGTACACAAGACAAGGGATGTTGACTGGTGCATGACAGGAGTTTCATAATTGTACACCTCATAGTGAGGAAGCTATTGACATTTAACCTGGTGGGCGTTCAGACTATCGCCCAGGACTCATGTGTGAGGAACAAATTCATCCAATCATAGTGGTTTACTCTCTAATCAAATGTTTACAGTTAAACATAGCTAACTATCACACAGAAGTCACTAATGTGTTATGTGTTTTGTTGTGCCTTTTTTTTTTATTGTTAGCAAATAACGTAATAACGTGTACCGTGCCTTGCTAGCATTGCGCAGCATCACCAAACAGGTAGTGGCCAGCTCAAGCCTCTTCATCGAGGACTGTGTTACCAGATTGGACGGTTTTCCTTCCTTAATGGGCTACTTTTGATTACATTAGGCTGGGAAAAATAGCACAACCACTGTCTTCACAACACAGTTGCTTACAAGACTGGGGTCCGCATGACACTCTGCTGTGCGAGCCAATCGCATTTGCATTCACTCACAGAAATGCATTTCCAGTTCATTATTAGAAACCTGTGGCCTCTAAGGGTCCAATTCCATGTTCGATAGGAAACACATCTGGAATAATTAGTTCCGCTTTCTACTTGGGAGAAACATGGATGCTCCTTGCCTGACATCCAGTGGTAAATGTGTTCTTGCCCGAGTCAAATATCAAGGAAAAGTTACCTCTGTCACGGAAGGCCCCATTTATGCAGTCACACGGCCAATGTAGCAAACAAGCCCTAAATTACAGCTTGCTTTTTACCCAGTTATACTAAACAAAAGTGGATGAGAGACAGAGGGAATGAGAGACCCTTGAAACATAATAACCAATCTTCCACACACACTCAGTGTATTACAAGACAAACTTAATGACCATGACAGTATTTAATGGGTGGGACAATCAGACATGATGTTCAGTCTTAAAAGCTGAGGTTAGCAGCTGTTGAGTATTTTAGTCGCAATATATACACATGTTCTGTATACAGGCCTTCCATAAGAAGACAATTGCATGAATAGCCTTTTTATGAAAGTGTTCTCAATTAAATCACTTACGATATTTTCAGAAATGTTGGCTGAAGTTCATTGAAAGCTTTGACTTGTTAAGCAGTACATAAACCAATTCCCTGTCTATGAATGGGATAAGTGGTGTGTCACTAGATTGACCTTTTCTGTGCTTACCAATGGGATTGAGGGATTTCCCAGCAAATCAACTGTATTCTTCACACAATTACAGCAGGACTATTGAGCATGTTCTTTGTGCTGTAAATCAGTGTGTGGCAGAAACATGCAATTTAAGCGTGAGGCCTGTGAAAACTTATAGGCATGCAGTCAGGAACCAAATGGTTTCCCTATGGAAGATGTCATTGTTTTCTTGCTGTCTCCTCTTCTGTTGGTTCAGGAGACTAGCGTCCGCAGGGACAACAGAGTCACAGGCCACAGCAGGGAGGGGGCTTCATGGAACGGCAGCCCAATGGACGAGCACAACCTGGTACTTTCTGGAGGGACACAAACAGTTGCAATACATTTAAAGTCTAACTGGCTTTTTCACAGAATAGATACATGTACAAACTGAACTATCACAAACAGGAAATCAAGAACCTTTAGGAAGTAACGGTTAAAAATATTTTGTTACAATGTTAAAAACGTAAGTGACTGTTATGAGAACTACCAACTTTCTTTCAGCTTGTAGTTGATCGTTACATTATTTTTCTCCATCCGGTCCGAGCGACTTAGTATGCAGGTGTATGTTTTCGTTTCGGCCTGGTGTTTTAGGGTGTCGTTGAGAAGGTAAAGGTTGCATATGCCTTGTTCTCTGTCAAATTTGATGTCTTTTGCGGTCCAGTTAGCCAAGGGAAGCTTAGAGCTAGCCAGCAGGACCCCATCGTCTGTCTTGAATTCACAGTGAAACGGCGGGCTACCCTCACACGGCGGGTACCAGCATCGCAGCCTCAAGCTGAAGCTTTTGGTGACGCAGGAAGTAAAGTGGCCGTAGAGAACGCGCCCCATCTTCCACTGGGTATAGGCCGCTGTATGGTAAACTGAAAATGACATTATTACATTATCAACAGCAGAACATTACTATGACAGACTGAGACGTTCATTGTTACATCATCAACAGAAGAACATTACCATGGCGACTGTATGGCAGACTGATACAGACATTATTACATCATCAACTGAAGGTCAATACTATGGCAGACTGAGACATACATTATTACATCATCAACATGAGAACATTACCATGGCGACTGTATGGCAGTCTGATACATACATTATTACATCATCAACAAAGGAACAATAGCCTACTGAGTGATATCAAACATGTAACAGCATGTGTTTCCCTTACATATAACAGAGCTACAAACACACACACACACACACACACACACACACACACACACACACAGAGAGAGAGAGAGAGATAGAGACACACAACAAGAGCTTAATCTAAAACCACATAATTAGAATGCATGATATGTTGTTGGACCATTTTCTTCCTGGCCAAGTGAGCGAGATACTAATGACAGAAAGCGTACTGTAGTCCAGCGTGGCCTAACCCAATCAGAGCTTTGATGAGATTACTTTGGTCATGTATCTGTTTGCCTGCAGTGCAAAGCCTATTGGGTTGTCTCAATCTGGGTCTTTTAAAGTTCAACTACATATTTTAGTGGTCTCACTCTGGATATGTTCCCACCCCGACAAATTAGGATTTGGGGGGGGGGGGGGGGGGGGTCTCGATGTCGGCTTGTTTGAGTTCACATAGACGTACATGTTTGCTGTGTGTTTCTGTAGGACTGATCCTCAGGTCGACAACAAGACAGACTGCAGATAGCAACGTTTGCAGGCCAAAAGAATCACTAATACAAATCCAAAAGTGTAACACCATTAGCTGCCTTGTGAGATTCTGTGGCTGTCAGGCAATGTAGACAAGCTGCAAAATGGCTGTTTATTATATAAATTATAATATCATCATTTGTCCATCAAACAATATGCAAACCAACTGGAAATATGAGATATTAGTTTATAAACTAGCATCTATAATATTGGAATATATGAGGAACATCTACCTAGTTAACCAGCAGTGATTTGTTCGATCATAAATGTTACCAAATAAAACGTTCAGGTTTGAATAACTAGGATATTTCTCATACCCAGGAAGAAGAGGAGAAGGAGGAGGAGGAGGTGTGAAGAGGAGAGGCACATCATTTTCTCCAAACATTCCTTGGTCATACTTTCAAAGAAACAAGATAATGCAACAAGAGAGAGAAAAAAAAGGATAGTTTACATACAATATTTTCATACAATTAAAAAAATAAAAAGTTACGGAAGAATTAAGGGAAAGGAGCGCCGCCTGGACTTCAAAAATAAAGTTATTATTTAAAATATTAAAATATTAAAATATTAATTATTGATTCATTATGAAATTATTGAGTCTGTTTGAGGTGCTCTTTGGATAGGGGAAAACTCGTAGACTTTAAAAAGAAAGACTCCAAGGCACACTCTTTTAAATCAATTAGAATGCATTGATTTTCATGGCATGGTCATATTTAGACTATTAAAAACATTTACCGATGTGTTTCGGCATGAAGCCTTCGTCAGGGAATACAAACAACATTTTCAGCTGTGTTTGGATTGGACTCTGCTTTGTTTCACAGGGTTAGGGTTAACATATTTTTTAATTCAGATTTCCATTTCATGGATTTGATTACCCCCAGATCATGACTAAGAATTCAATAATGATAACTGATGTTATGAAGAAAACGAATGGGTAATCCTTGTTTTACGTGAAATTTGTGTGCAAATCTTTAGACATAAAGCTCACATAAAAACTTTCAAAGCTTTTTTAATCGATGGTGTTTTAATATGAAGACCTTGTTTGACACATTTATAGTGATATTACCTCTGTTAGTAAAGGAAGGATATAAACTGGCAAAATATGAAGAAAAGAAAAAAAGCAACCGACAAGGTCCACAAATACAAACTACAACTGTCAATCATCACATCAACAATGCGCTCTACAGGTAACCTCCCCTGCATTCAAAAAGGTTTCTTATCCTTTGGTTATTTCAAGATAATACATCTTTTTTCAAGGAACTCACCGTTTGCTTATTAGTTGTTGTTTATTTCTTTCCAAAAGGGTGTACTGAATGACCTGGCAGATGTCCTCAGCAATTCTGTCTGAAGTAATGGGGAGAGACAGGGTTCTACATCTTCTTCGATGGCTGGGCTGGGCTGGGCTGGGCTGGGCTGGGCTGGGCTGGGCTGGGCTGGGCTGGGCTGGGCTGGACTGGACTGGTCTGGGCTGGTCTGGACTGGTCTGGGCTGGTCTGGTCTGGTCTGGGCTGGGCTGGGCCGCGCTTTTAAGAAGGAGCACGGGGGAGAAGCAGACAAAGAACTCGTTGCATTGAGAGGGGAGGGAGGGGACCCTACTGGTTAGGGTGTGTGTGTGGGTGTGTAAGAAACAGAGGACGAGAGATATTGTGTGTGTGTGTGTGTGTGTGTGTGTGTGTGTGTGTGTGCACCTGAGAGAGAGAGAACGGTTTTGGTTGTTCTGTCCTGAAAACCAAATGCATTAGCATGACAACCAAAACATTTATTTGACCCCTATAATAAGAGCCATTACATAAGTGCTTTGAGTTTATGAAAAGCACTATATAAATTAAATTAATTATTAATTGATTATCAATAATAATGAATGATTACATCGATATGGCTGGCTTCCATGTGATATGGGAAAAATTGAAATATAGAACATTTTGAATGTATGATCCCAGCTTATATGATAGACTGAACTTTGTGAATTACCTGTAAAATAAAATCCATGTTTGTAGGACATGATGTACTAATATGTATGTATGTATACGAGAATGCAAATGTTTAGTTGTAATTTAATAGTATTTTTATACATGTATGTTTGTATAGTATTTTTACACATGCATATTTGTAAAGTACAGTATAAACCACCTGTGATCATCTCCCTTGTAGTGAAAATAGGACCTCTTTTGTTATATTTTCTTATACTAAACAAAGTAGAAGATACTTCCTCTAAATTATGTCCCCTAAACACATAGTCTTTGGTAGTGTGTTCTTAAACGAGATCATATGACAGATATGACTAGAGACACTTTATCTCGTCATTTAAATGACTTTAGGTCATGACCTAGGTACTTTGTTCCATTCAGAACAAATGAAGAGTTAATACACAATAGGCAGCATCAAGGTGACGTTATAGAAACCTGACATTGGTGGTCTTGGAGACTAAAAGTGATGCCTTAACCGGAACAGCTCTCACACACACACACACACACACGCATGCATTTATCATGGAGATTCAAATAGTGTTGGGTGTCCTAGGCCATGTAAGGGAGATGTTCTGTTGATGAGATGTAAAGTGTTTTCATTTCCTGGGTATAGCTGTCCCTGGAGAGATTCTGCTGTTTGGCATTGTTGCCTTGGGTAGTGCATGAGGTTCAGCATCACATAAAATACACTCAATAAAGTACACACAAACCAATAGTAGTTTGGAGGGAAGCAATGCGTTCTCAAGTCTAGGATGAATTCAAAGAATGCGCGATGGTAATACCGGGGAAACAGTACTCTTTTAACTCTGATAAAGCAGAGTTAAAGCTTTTTTATTCCATAAATGTTTCTGCGTCACAGTAGCTAACTTCATCAGCCAGGGGCTCTGACATTCATCCATATTTTGCAATAACCAGAACATCAGCCTAAAGTTTGCATGTGTTGCAGCCATTTAGCACATTAAGTTAAATCACTTATTTTTCTGTACCGTCTGATTGGTTCACTTGTCCATATAAAAGCCAGTGATACGCTGCCTGTATGTCTCTATAATGTCACCCTCTCCTGAGGAGAAGCACATACAAATACAAATACTTTGAAACACTGTCCACGTATTCATGACTGATAAAGTAAAACCATGCATGCTATTTAGAATACTTGCTCAATAACACGGTTTATTATTATTGCCACTTTGACAGCCCCCATAATATACGACCACTACAAAGCATTACTAAAAACGACCACGATTCATTTCATCTTGATTTCATATAACTACGCTTATTTGGTTCAGACAACAACTCTCGTCCATTTTCGTCAAAGAAGATCCACAAAACGTTGAAAAAGACAAAATAACAAAAACATGGATTTGTTTAGACTTTGTGTTTATTATATTTTTTTTCCTGTCTATGAGAAGTGTTTTTATGGCATAGTGAAAAGGCAGCAACTAGCTTACTGGACACACACACAGACGGATATAGCAGAGGCCTGTTCCAATCACTTCAATTTTCTACCCCATTGCTCAGGATTTCTTCCTCCCCACAGCAGGTTGAATGGGAAATGGGGCTGCATCTGAATCAAGAAACTGTAGAAAAAGAAAACGTCTTCATTTATTATTATTTGAAACAAAAGATAAAAATCCCTATCTAATCTTTCCAGTAATTTTCAAACAATCTTCTAGCTAAGAATTCCACTAATCTGATTCGCTGTCAGTGCAGGTATGGAGTTACCTGCGGCACAATGGAAGGTGTATTCTGTCTTCGACTGGTCACCTGAAAGACAAACAACGGAGTGGTAATGTCTTCCCTAGTCACCACACATCTTCTCCACATGCTAATAACGCCACAGGAGGCTGCCAGTGCTGCATTAGCGCATTATTGACGTGTTAGCATTTTAGCGCTGTGTACTTTGCTTTCAGTAATATCATTAAATGTTTTATTAAAGTCTGGTTTACTTGGGTAGTAGTAACCTAGTTATGTAACAAAGTGTGTTTTACTGGGCTAGTGGAAGTAATTTGAATAAAAATGTAGTTTACTGAGCTGGTAGTAGTTTTAATAAAAAGGTAGTTTACTGGGCTGGTAGTAGTTTCATAAAGGTAGTTTACTGGGCTGGTAGTAGTTTAATAAAGGTAGTTTACTGGGCTGGTAGTAGTCATAGATCTGGACCACTGCTGGCTTCAGGTTGTTGATTGGGAGTTCCTGGACGATGTCTAGACAGTGGTGAAGGGGAATCCCTGCTGGCAACTGTTGACAGAATCAAACAAGTCGCCCCAAATTTGTAGCATCCATTAAAATGGAAAAATTACATTTACATTAAAAACATTTTGCACACACTTTTATCCAAAGCGACCTGAGTGCCTTGCTCAAGGGAACACTAGTGGTGGTGTTCCCAGGTGGGACTTGAACACACATCCTTTTTGTCACCAGGTTGCAGTCCTACCCACTAGTGGTGGTGTTCCCAGGTGGGACTTGAACACACATCCTTTTTGTCACCAGGTTGCAGTCCTACCCACTAGATCCCCACTATCCCCCAAAAGAAGGCTATTTACATACATACATACATACAGTACATACATACATACAGTCCATACATGCATACATACACATATACATACATGCATACATGCATACATACAGTACATACATACAGTACATACAGTACATACATGCATGCATACAGTACATGCATACCATACATACAGTACATACATACATACATAGAGTACATATTCTCATCTGGGACATTGATGTGATCAACACAAGGTAGGGTCACTTTTTACTCACCTCTCTCAGGTAAATCAGAACGTGGTCATCTTTCTTGTCCACTCGATCCACCAGAAGTGAAAACTTCAGCTGTGGAGAAATTAGATTGTCAAGACTAACCCTAACCCTTCAGCTGTGAAGAGATGAGGTCATCAAGACTAACCCTAACCCTTCAGCTGTAAAGAGATGAGGTCATCAAGACTAACCCTAACCCTTCAGCTGTAAAGAGATGAGGTCAAGACTAACCCTAACCCTTCAGCTGTAAAGAGATGAGGTCATCAAGACTAACCCCAACCCTTCAGCTGTAAAGAGATGAGGTCATCAAGACTAACCCTAACCCTTCAGCTGTAAAGAGATGAGGTCATCAAGACTAACCCTAACCCTTCAGCTGTAAAGAGATGAGGTCATCAAGACTAACCCTAACCCTTCAGCTGTAAAGCGATGAAGTCATCAAGACTAACCCTAACCTTTCAGCTGTAAAGAGATGAGGTTATCAAGACTAACCCTAACCCTTCAGCTGTAAAGAGATGAGGTTATCAAGACTAACCCAACCCTTCAGCTGTAAAGAGATGAGGTCATCAAGACTAACCCTAACCCTTCAGCTGTGGTCAGATGTTATAGAAACTCACATTTGACAGAGACTCAGGCTCTGGGGCAAATCCAGACAGCATCTTCAGGTCCACTATAACCATATTAGTAGTTTTCTCCTTTCCGCTATATCTGCACAGTGGATAGGAAACAAGGCAACTGTTACATTGAATAATGATCCCAAAACAGTTCATAAAGTATCTCAAAAGTCTATAAAATACTTCAGAAATAAGAGGTAGAGAATTGTTGACTAATCGAGGGGGAAGGCTAATTCCATTTTTAACGGCATTAAACACAAAACACTTTATCTGAAGGTAAAGGCAGAGTGTGAGTTCGACTCTATGTGTGTGTTGACCTGATGACCATATAATATGCTGTAGAACTCTGTTCTATAAAGCTGTCCTTAATAATAAGTTAAACACTTATTACAGGGCCTGTAATCTGAGGGTTAGGGTTACTTTAAACACTCTGTACGTTATCATATGGTAATGGCTGTGTGTGTGTGTGTGCGTGTGTGTGTGTGTGTGTGTGTGTGTGTGTGTGTGTGTGTGTGTGTGTGTGTGTGTGTGTGTGACCCTTACAGGGACTGGAGTTTGAGGGTGACCTTAGGTCTCAGAGAGTTGCTGCTGCAGTTTATCTCAGGGGTGACCTGGATGCTCAGAGTGCTGCTGGCAGTGGGAGTGGGGATGTTGTAGTTAACAGCCACCTGACCATCGGGAAGGAGGGACACCGCTCAGAGAACAATAACACCACACCAACATTACTAGTTCAACTATTTCATAAAGCTTATGACCTTATTGGAGGCAGTACAGCATAGATAGGAGGATTGGATTGCTATAGTGACAGTAACCCAAAGGAAGGGGGGTTGTGGGCTGGGTTGCTATAGTGACAGTAACCCAAAGGTAGGAGGGTGGTGGGCTGGGTTGCTATAGTCACAGTAACCCAAAGGTAGGAGGGTTGTGGGCTGGGTTGCTATAGTGACAGTAACCCAAAGGTAGGAGGGGTGTGGGCTGGGTTGCTATAGGGACAGTACACCAAAGGTAGGGGGGTTGTGGGCTGGGTTGCTATAGTGACAGTAACCCAAAGGTAGGAGGGGTGTGGGCTGGGTTGCTATAGTGACAGTAACCCAAAGGTAGGGGGGTTGTGGGCTGGGTTGCTATAGTGACAGTAACCCAAAGGTAGGAGATGTGTGGGCAGGGTCTTTACTGACCTGCACTGAGGCACAAGTAGTTCCCTTCACTTCCACGCTGTACTTCCCTGCCACGTCCTGCAGCGCCCTCTCCTGGTAGAGGAGCTTGTTGCTCTGGTTGATATCAAAGAGGCTGGGCGGGCCACTGGGAGACTGGACTGTTACAGTGCTGGAGCCCTCTGGACTGAACACCAGAGTAGAGTAGAGAGACAGAGCCTGCAGCGCCACCACTGTGTCCTATGGAAATAACATCTGCATTTACCATGATAGATTTGAAATTTGGCGTTTGACTTTGTGATATGTTAGTTCGATTTCAGATTGCGAATGGTGTGTACTTGTATCTCTCTAGGTACTGTAGCTCTATGGTGTGTATCGGTATCTCTCTACCTGTTGTAGCTCTATGGTGTGTCCCTGTATTTCTCTAGGTGTTGTAGCTCTGGGGTGTGAACCTGTATCTCTCTAGGTGTTGTAACTCTATGGTGTGTCCCTGTATCTCTTTAGGTGTTGTAGCTCTATGGTGTTTACCTGTACCTCTCTAGGTGTCGTAGCTCTACGGTGTGTATCTGTATCTCTCTAGATGTTGTAGCTCTATGGTGTTTACCTGTACCTCTCTAGGTGTCGTAGCTCTACGGTGTGTATCTGTATCTCTCTAGGTGTTGTAGCTCTACGGTGTGTACCTGTGTGGAGGAGAAGCCTCCGTAGGAGTTCTGCTGGCGGATCAGCCACCTGACGATGCTGGAGGCGTAGCCCAGCTGTGAAGCCTCCACAGGGGAGGTTGTGAGGGTGGCCAGCAGCACGTAGGAGCTGATCTCCACAGACAGAGAGGCCTGGGTTTCAGAGGAGGACTGGGACCAGTAACGCAGACCCCCTGGGGAGACACACACACACACACACACACACACACACACAGTACATAATCCCAAGGTTTGACACAGGAGCATGATGAAATAGAGGGTGACTTTGTATGGAATGTGCTGTTTGTGTGGTAGTGGAGTTGGTGTGAGAGTGTCATGTGTCTCACCCTGGTGCGTGGCCACCTTGTCCAGGTGCTGCAGCAGTGTGTCCCTGGTCTCCATGTCTCCTGCCAGACTAAAGGTGTAGGCCAGCAGAGCAGTAGCATAGGTGTTGCTCAGATCACTGATGGAGCCCCTCAGACAAGACAGGCTGCTTTTCACCACAGGGTGCTACAACACGCAGACAGACAGCTGTCAGTGAAGACAGGCTGATACTTGTTCAACATTGAGATCCTAAATAATATATGTAAGGTAAGTCATTCTCTATTGACAGTACAGTATGTAATAAACACAACCTGTTGAATAGAAATGTTAACGGCACAGAAGATCATGAATGGAAAATCTATTTAAATATGTCTATCCAGTACAGTACACATGATTTAAGGGTGAATGTGTTCTTACGTCTGCTGTCATGTTCATCTCCAGCATTGAGGCAGTGATGTAGGCACTCAGGGTCACTTTATCTGACACTCCTCCCTGGAGGAAACCAGCAGGAAAACTATTTAAGATTTAGACTACTACAATATTTAATTTTATACATTAACACCGACTGCCCTAACTATGTTTAACTAGTCATGTTTAGACATTAGGTTTTTTAATAGTTCTCTCCTCAAAAGAACTAGTGGATCATTTCTTCATCATCACCAACATTCACAGGATGACTCTTTAAATTCATATTTTCATGACCTTTCCTAAAATAACCAACCATCATTTCTTCCAGTACCTTCATTCTGTTGTTAAAGAGTTTCCCCAGCTTACGGAAACAGCCTCCATCTTGTTGTTGTTTCACCAGCCACTTCTCTGATTCCTCCAGTTTGTCTGGGTCAATGAACACGAAATGCTTGGCTCTACCAAACGACCTCCAGACAAAGGCCGTCAGCCTGAGAAACAACAGAAACCACTTGGTACACCTCAACTGTCATGTCGACCAGTACGACAGACCAAACGTACAACAGAAACCACTTGGTACACCTCAACTGTCATGTCGACCAGATCTTTGGTGAAACCTGTAACAAACCTCGGTCTGTGAAGCTCCGCCCATGTCAATACTTCATTGGATGTTTTGAATGGTAACACCTTGCTAGTTTCCACCTCTTTCATACGCACTTTCACAATCAAACTTCCCCAGGCTTTGGAACCAAACCCTGGAACCGAGGCTAAGTAAACTCAGACTGCTTACCAAGTGTTAACCACTACTGAGTAAACTCAGACTGCTTACCATGTGTTAACCACTACTGAGTAAACTCAGACTGCTTACCAAGTGTTAACCACTACTGAGTAAACTCAGACTGCTTACCAAGTGTTAACCACTACTGAGTAAACTCAGACTGCTTACCAAGTGTTAACCACTACTGAGTAAACTCAGACTGCTTACCAAGTGTTAACCACTACTGAGTAAACTCAGACTGCTTACCAAGTGTTAACCACTACTGAGTAAACTCAGACTGCTTACCAAGTGTTAACCACTACTGAGTAAACTCAGACTGCTTACCAAGTGTTAACCACTACTGAGTAAACTCAGACTGCTTACCAAGTGTTAACCACTACTGAGTAAACTCAGACTGCTTACCAAGTGTTAACCACTACTGAGTAAACTCAGACTGCTTACCAAGTGTTAACCACTACTGAGTAAACTCAGACTGCTTACCAAGTGTTAACCACTACTGAGTAAACTCAGACTGCTTACCAAGTGTTCCCATCTCCTTGTCCGAAGGTACTGTAGGCACCATCATGGTGCTTGTAGTTCAGCTGTCTCTGGTAACCTGTCAGGATAGGGACAATATCTATTAAGTAGGTATTCTAGATGTTGTATGATAATACTTAAATATATATAACCGTATATACAAGTATTAATGAAGTTAACCCATGGAACCACTAGGGGACATGTAGGACAATGTCTATTAAGTAGGTATTCTAGATGTTGTATAAATAATACTTAAATATATATAACCGTATATACAGTATTAATGAAGTTAACCACTAGGGGTCATGTAGGACAATATCTAATAAGTCTGTATTGTAGACACTCTATAGTAATACCAACTGAGTAGAGTATTCAACATATGATAGTACCTGATAAATATAAACAAGGCATGACACATACTGGAATGCTAAATGACATAGTGATTCTATTATTGTTATTATGAAGCAAATATCTGGAAACTACAACACAAGAGTGTGGGGCCTGGCGGAGATTAGTGCATTCCTATTGGCTGGAACACAAGCAATGAGTGTTACCTCCATCTCTATTGGACCAATTACAGAAGGGAGGGGGAGGGGCCTTTCTTACCATCGGTCAGGAAGGGCCTAGTCTTGTCCCTGATTGGTGAGGTGAGCTGCTGTGTGTTCTTCAGGTACTCCAGGATGTAGATGTTGGGGGCCAGCAGGGCCATGTTCTGTTCCCCACACCCATAGGGCATCTGCAGCAGCCCCTCCAGGTTCTGCAGGGCCCGGCCCAGGATGTCTCCTGCACACCAACACAACACAGTGGGGGGGAGAGGGAGGTGGGGCCATGTCAGAGTGGAGAGGTTCCTTCATTTATCTAACACGAGGGTAACTAGCTGAATTATATTTGAATAATCCCTGATCAAGTGAGAAAATCAAAATAGATTTGTCAGTAAGAAAAAGGGTGGTGAGGTCCATTACTACCCAGGACAGTGACTGAGGCCCTGGCTGATCCTGTGATCACGTCCTCTGGGAGTTTCAGCTCCAGCTCCTCTGTCAAAGCCTCTCCTCCTGCGTGGAGACACAGAGACAACAGGACCGTCAGTGAGAGACGATGAACAGATTCAGGAAGACATTCAAAGTGTGGTAACACTGACCAGTGGGACACAGTAGCCAGCTGTAGGCTTTGCTCTGCTCGGTGCCCTCAGCCTAACACAATGGAGAAAAAGACACAGCTTTGAGAAGAAAGCCTCTGTCAAACCAAAGCTTTCCTCTGGGGGAATATGATTATGTTTTAAATGTATTTATTATTGACGAGGCTCTGGCTGCAGTACCCACCTTCACCAGGAGAGGGCGAGTGACCACGTCGATGCGTCCCCTGTCTGGAACGCTCACTATCTCATTGTCACATGACCCTTGACCCAAAGCCTCTGCACTAAACGTTACATTCACCTTTCCTGCAGATGGATGTACATATAATAGAATCAGTGAAACACATTCACCTTTCCTACAGATAGATGTACATATAATAGAACCAGTCAAAACACGTTCACCAAGCCTGCATATAGATGTACATATACTAGAACCTGTAAAGACATCACCTTTCTCACAGATATATGTATATATAATAGATCCAGTCACCCAAATTCTATATTATGTATCCAGTATATATATATATATATATATATATATATATATATATATATATATATATATATATTTATATATATATTTATATATTCTTTCATGAGTGTGTGGGGTATTCAATTTTGAACCAGTTTCCAAATGGCCATGGTTGTCGGTGCTGAGCTCTGCAGTGTAAACCAGGCTGTGTGTCCAGGAGGCCAGTGGTCTCACCTAGGACAGAGGGCTCCATGGTCCAGCTGAAGGTCTTGCGTCCGTTGGCACACAGACAGGAGGAGTCGTGGTCACCAGAGAGAGGTGTCAGGGTGTAGTCTGAAGAGGGAGTGGGACTCACCCTCACCTGACACACAGCAGCACAGGAGACACAGCAAACAAAACAGGTTTAATGTTCAATGTTGCCACGGGAACGACAAACTACTACTTCAGAATCAAAAATAATTGAAAAAATACAACAGACCGGAATAATTTGACTTCATATGAATATCATGTAATCTAAATGTATTTAAACATGTATTGTAAGAATCGGTTCAACTTCAATACAAATGTCAGATTTCAGAAGTACTGCGGGATGGAATACCATGATGCATTTGTCCAGGTAGTTGAAGACGGTGGCCTTGAGCTGCAAGCTCTCCCCCCGGATCATGGAGTAAGGCAGGCTGAGCTCCAGGAAGAAGGGCTGGAAGACCTGCAGCTCCAGAGGAGGAGCCAGGCCAAAGCCTCCAGGGGCCAAACAGAAGGCCTTGGTCACCCATGTGGTGATGGTGTCTGGGACTGTAAGGGCCATGTCTGCTGAGCCAGAGTCCCTGAAGACACCCACACACACAGGAATGCAACAAAATTGATGTTTCAGTGAATGTGAGGTAGGATAGTGTTAGCCTACTGATGATATGTTGGTACCATAGTAACCACTATGTTTCAGTGAATGTGAGGTAGAATAGTGTTAGCCTACTGATGATATGTTGGTATCATAGTAACCACTACGTTTCAGTGAATGTGAGGTAGGATAGTGTTAGCCTACTGATGATATGTTGGTACCATAGTAACCACTATGTTTCAGTGAATGTGAGGTAGGATAGTGTTAGCCTACTGATGATATGTTGGTACCATAGTAACCACTATGTTTCAGTGAATGTGAGGTAGGATAGTGTTAGCCTACTGATGATATGTTGGTACCATAGTAACCACTATGTTTCAGTGAATGTGAGGTAGCATTGTGTTAGGCTACTGATGATATGTTGGTACCATAGTAACCACTACGTTTCAGGTCTCCACTCCGCTCCTTACCCGACATCCACCAGGTCCCATATCCAGGTCTCAGGGAAGAAGGTGCGGACCGTCTGGATGGGAGGAAGAGGAGGAGCAGAACCACTGGAATCCATCGCCCCGCCCACACCAGGGTGTGCAAGACGGCTGTACATCACATTAGGGCTGGCCATCCTGTAGCTCACCATCACTGAAATCAGTAGAGGCTAGCTTTAGTTTGTCTAAACAAGAAAACAACGGTTGAAGGCTGGCTGTAGTTTGTCTAAACAAGAAAACAACGGTTGAAGGCTAACTGTAGTTTGTCTAAACAGGAAAACAACGGTTGAAGGCTAACTGTAGTTTGTCTAAACAAGAAAACAACGGTTGAAGGCTAACTGTAGTTTGTCTAAACAGGAAAACAACGGTTGAAGGCTGGCTGTAGTTTGTCTAAACAAGAAAACAACGGTTGAAGGCTAACTGTAGTTTGTCTAAACAGGAAAACAACGGTTGAAGGCTAGCTGTAGTTTGTCTAAACAAGAAAACAACGGTTGAAGGCTAGCTGTAGTTTGTCTAAACAGGAAAACAACGGTTGAAGGCTAGCTGTAGTTTGTCTAAACAGGAAAACAACGGTTGAAGGCTAGCTGTAGTTTGTCTAAACAGGAAAACAACGGTTGAAGGCTAACTGTAGTTTGTCTAAACAAGAAAACAACGGTTGAAGGCTAGCTGTAGTTTGTCTAAACAGGAAAACAACGGTTGAAGGCTAACTGTAGTTTGTCTAAACAGGAAAACAACGGTTGAAGGCTAACTGTAGTTTGTCTAAACAGGAAAACAACGGTTGAAGGCTGGCTGTAGTTTGTCTAAACAGGAAAACAACGGTTGAAGGCTAACTGTAGTTTGTCTAAACAGGAAAACAACGGTTGAAGGCTAACTGTAGTTTGTCTAAACAAGAAAACAACGGTTGAAGGACCATATGACTTAAATGTCGGCCATGAATTGCATTCTTTATCCTTCATACCTGTTTCTTGTTGTTTGTGCTAATATGCTATTATATATGAAGTTGTTTTAACTGATTTTGTGCTCAGATACCGAATGTATAATATATGTATTGTTTGTTCTCAAAGTCAAATCAGTTCAGATTCATCATTGTTAAGATATATGAAAACAAATAAAATCAAAAAAGTTGTTCTACTTTCTTTGTGGTATTCTTGTCCCTTAAACAGTACACAGTGCGGCTCTCTGATCACCATGTTGGTGGCCATCTTAAGTCCCAGCTCCTGGAGGAAGACAAATCACCAGTAATGATTTAATGACAGAATTATATTACCTACATATTGAACTATTCCTGGAAAATAAATTATGTATTTTTTCATTTGTTTAGTCAACAACAGCAAAGACAACAAACACATGGACAGAGGAATGCACCTGGAAAACTGAGAAGGCGTCTTTACTGTCTCCAGTGGGACGGGGTCGTCTAGGGGGAATCCAGACGGAAGACCTCCTTGGCCTCACGTGCAGACATCCAACAGGGTCTTCCACAATGTAAGAAATAGAGTCAAACTTCTTGACAGGCAATAAAGACAATATCTGGAGACAAAAAATTGTTGTGAAGATTAAAATATGTTGTAAATGTTGAGGAGTTAAAAAAAGTTGGTTAATTAGATTTTCAAGAAAAACACATACAATAAGAGGAAAGTAATAGAATTTGATTTGTAACATTTTTTTTGTTAAAAATGTATTTTCCATTAGTGTATCAAACACCATCCTATCCCAGAGTGTCTCTTTAAAGTGAGTGTGAGCTACAAACACCATCCTATCCCAGAGAGTCTCTTTAAAGTGAGTGTGAGCTACAAACACCATCCTATCCCAGAGTGTCTCTTTAAAGTGAGTGTGAGCTACAAACACCATCCTATCCCAGAGTGTCTCTTTAAAGTGAGTGTGAGCTACAAACACCATCCTATCCCAGAGTGTCTCTTTAAAGTGAGTGTGAGCTACAAACACCATCCTATCCCAGAGTGTCTCTTTAAAGTGAGTGTGAGCTACAAACACCATCCTATCCCAGAGAGTCTCTTTAAAGTGAGTGTGAGCCATCACCTTGTCCTCGTCCAGCTTGTTGTCAGGCTCCATGATGAGAACACTCTGGTCCACAGCACTGAGGCCACAGAGGGAGCCTGGCTGGGCCGTCAGCTGAAGGCTGCTCTTCTCTCCTGGGACTGCAGTGGAGGGAGAGAACGCCACCTTCACCTGTGACACAAACACACCGGGATGGAGAGAAACAACAGTGGAAACAAAAACCAGTCAGTTCAATTGAATGTTGTGTCCCTCTGACCTTGTGTATGAAGCATTTGTCTGCATCACTAAGTTTTCTCCGAATGGAGAAATTGTGAGCCATAATATAAATCGTATTTATTTTAAGCCTAGATGGAATGATCATGTCCACAATATAATCTGTTTACCTTATGTTTGAAGCATTTGTCCGTGTCAAAGTCCATGCTGTGAGCGATGACAGTCTCACTGGGCAGCACAGCGTAGACCAACACCTGGACCAATGGAGCCATCTCTGGTGACATCACCAGCTTCAACGACAGCTCTCCCTCAGTGACTGATGACAACAACAAACACAACAGTACCACATTTACATGACAACAACAAACACATCAGTACCACGTTGACATGGCAACAACAAACACATCAGTACCACGTTGACATGGCAACAACAAACACATCAGTACCACCCTCACACGGCAACAACAAACACATCAGTACCACCTTCACACGGCAACAACAAACACATCAGTACCACCTTCACACGGCAACAACAAACACATCAGTACCACGTTCACATGGCAACAACAAACACATCAGTACCACGTTGACATGGCAACAACAAACACATCAGTACCACGTTCACATGGCAACAACAAACACATCAGTACCACATTGACATGGCAACAACATCATACCATGTCAACATGGACAAAAACAGCACAAAATGACTATACAAACAATTAAATCACCAATACAATTCATAACTGCATTATACAAATAGTGTGTTAAGAGATACAACTTTACAGCAATATGAACCATAACATCACAGTTATGTGAACCATAACATAACAGTAATATGTACCATAACATCACAGCAATATGAACCATAACATCCCAGTAAATGAATAACCAAGAACATGGCAACATGCAGGCTCTGCCTGTGTACCTGGACTGTCTTGTATTTCAACCTGTGTGATTCCATGCTCGACAATCGCTCCTCTGGATAGAAACTAGATGAGAGGAGGAGAAATAATAGGAACAGTATGAGAAAAGAAGGAGAGAAAGAACAGTAATCGTTTGGAGTACTTACTCTCTGGTGGTTTGTAGCCTGGGTGTAGTGTTCTGCCAGGGTCTATGTGTTTCAATAGGACGGATCCATTCTAGGCGTTATTATTCTATGTGTGAGACCTACCATGTAGAACAGGTGTCCTGGTCCCTTGCTCTCTCCTACGATGGTGTACTGGACACTAAAGGCCACTTCCCCCTCACATGGCAGACGGCCCTCTCTCTTCTGGACCTCCAGCATGCTGACCGTTTTATCGAAAGCTGACGTGGGTAGGACCAGGGACAGTGTGTGTGATCCTCTCTCATGGTATGGCATGTTATGCGGATAGTAATCCATCTCAGGGGTGAGACTAGCCTAGAACGAACCACAAAAAAAGGTGCAGACATGTTTTATTAATTCACACAAAATATGTTTTATTATTTCACAAAGCAGGCAATAGTCCGGGGTAAAGGAGCCACCTGGACAGTGTGTGGTCTAATTACCCAGGTATTAAAGCATTAATAATAATAACAATAACAACAAACTTAATTTATATAGCATTAATATATGCACGTTTTCGTAAAAGAGATGCCCTTAACTAAACCCATTTTGGTGGTGGTGGTTAATAAGTCTCCTCTGAAAAAGTCCTCAAAAACAAACGTAATGTTCTGAATGTATTTGGCTCCAAACCGTAAGTTCAGTAGCCTCTTTGGGGAGTGTGGATGTGTCGAGGGAGAAGCTGGCGATGCCCTGGCTGTCTGTGGTCAGGTTCTGGATGCGCCGTGCCGACCAGCTCGGACCCACAAACACAAACGCTGGCTTGTCAGCCATGGGGGTGTCGTTGAAGTGGAGTGCTTTGACCTGTGGGATGAAACAAAGACATAGCAGTTTGAACTCTGTTTTTGACTACCAGGGGGGGTTGAAGTGGAGTGCTTTGACCTGTGGGATGAAACAAAGACATAGCAGTTTGAACTCTGTCTTTCATTGCCAGTGATGTGAATTTAAAAAGGAACGGTCCCAAACAGACAAATTGTAGATATAAATGCTAAGGAACCTTACCTTGCACTCGATGGTTGATCCATATTCATATATTTTGGGTGTTTCGATGAATGAGATTTTTCCAATGACATAGGAAAGACTTATGGTTTGATGAATTGAACGTAGAATTTCTGACGTGAGGAAAAATAGAAACAAAATTAAAACATAAATAAAAATACGTCACAATCCGTGACACCTTTAGTAAAAGGAGCTGGGTACAGGTTAGATAACAAAAATAACATCAAACACTACAATGTCTGTTCATCTCTACACCTAAATATGAGCGTTTCATTCTTCATTTAATTACCTACCTTTTTGATTATAAATACCAATTTGTAAGTCTTAATAGGTAACCTTGCTTATTTAAATAATCCCAGGAAACTCTTATATTTAGATAAACGTAAATAGCTTTGCATGATTTAAACGGGAAGCTTTTAGGATTGTCAAAATGAAGGTAAATAGCTTGCCTGTCCCTTCCTCCTCCACCTTGGCGGTGAGCTGCAGGTGGTTAGAAAGGATTTTCACCATGCCAGGAGGATTATGGAACACAGATGTGTCAAAGCTGTAGGTGGCACAGCCGCTTTTCTCCAACTGGGAACAGGAACAAAATAGAAAATCAAAAAACACCAACCAATAATGAAAACAACATTATGATAGTGATTATGAAACGATTTTTTTTTCATGACGGGGTAGGAAAAACATTTAAAAAAGTGTTCTCCAACTGAAAAGGAACATTACAGAACTGCAGAAAAAAGGCACCGATCTCTATAATGAAAACAACAGCATGATGTTTCATTTGTATTTTTGTGAACAAAAAGTTCTTCTTTTTCTTATTAAACAGGAGGATTTTTACCGAGTCCTTCGGGCGGTCCATCCCAATGCCAGTTCTGCTTACCCAAAGTGGCTAGATGGAGGAGGTAGAACCCGAGCTTGACCATACTCTATGTGTCCATCATCTACTCTGTGTGTCCATCATCTACTCTGTGTGTCCATCATCTACTCTGTGTGTCCATCATCTACTCTGTGTCTCTCCATCATCTACTCTGTTGCCCCACCAGCCACTCTTTAAGACATCAGTTTACCATCGGCGCTTACAGCCCTGCTAAGGTCGCGTGGATGGACGTGTTAGGACGTTAGCGCTGGTTGGCATTGCTACAGGAGAGCTTACCTGTATTGAGTGCTTGTAGCAGGGGATTGTGAACTCTGGGATCCCCTCTGGCTGTTCAACAGTTTTAATTAGGGGGATGAGGGAATAAGGTCCTAAAGGCCTGCACAGCTCCAGGTGAACAGTTCCCGGGACAGGCTGCCCATACGTGTACCTGATGGAAAGGATCATTAAAACAGGGATACCAGTGGCTCACTGGGCTAAGGTGCACCACTAAGGCTAGTCCTTGACACAGCTAAGGTGCACCACTAAGGCTAGTCCTTGATGCAGCTAAGGTGCACCACTAAGGCTAGTCCTTGACGCACCTAAGGTGCACCACTAAGGCTAGTCCTTGATGCAGCTAAGGTGCACCACTAAGGCTAGTCCTTGATGCAGCTAAGGTGCACCACTAAGGCTAGTCCTTGACGCAGCTAAGGTGCACCACTAAGGCTAGTCCTTGACACAGCTAAGGTGCACCACTAAGGCTAGTCCTTGACGCAGCTAAGGTGCACCACTAAGGCTAGTCCTTCATGCAGCTAAGGTGCACCACTAAGGCTAGTCCTTGATGCAGCTAAGGTGCACCACTAAGGCTGGTCCTTGATGCAGCTAAGGTGCACCACTAAGGCTAGTCCTTGATGCAGCGGCCTGGGTTTGATTCTGGCCCTTTGCTGCATGTCCTCCCCTCTCTCTCTCACACAACTTTCCTGTCCTGTCCAATTAAACATAAAATGCCCCCAAAATCTATTTTTAAAACAGGGATACAAATACAACGCAACACTATTTGTTTAAAACAACCGAACAATATTACATTGGATCTGAATTGGCACATTATAAGATAGTGATTAAATGATTATACACTATTTTTTCTACATCTCGATCTTTTTATCTTTTCAGTAAGCCAATCAACTTTAATGGGATGACTCTTCAGAAGAAATACATACTTACGTTGCACACACTTTTACTTTGAACTCCTGTTCATAAACGCTGATCTCTGTCCTTGAATCCAACTTCACGTCAAACTTTGGCAAAACTAATAAGACAAAATGTATAGATATATGCCTCACTGTTTCGGTTCAAAAAAAGTTAGGCTGTATAAAACACACTGTTAGTATGGATGTAATCCAACTTCACGTCAAACTTTGGCGATACTAATAACACAAAATATAGATCTAGGCATCACTGTTTCGGTTCAAGTTAGACTTTTTCAAACATACTGTTAGTATATATGTATCAAAGCACAAAACTTACCATATTTCTTTACCTTAAACGGCTGGAAAGTTTTTTCCCCACGGATTGAAACCGAGATAGAATAGACACCCTCAGCTGCTTCAGAGTTCAGAGGGTGAGAGAGCTGCAGTATTCTCCCATTGGACGAGGTGTTGAGCCATTGGCCAATCCGGTTTTGGCTTACATCCTGCAGAGGTTTGACAGTTTTTTAGACAGCTTTATGAAAGGTCTAATTTTGGGTCATTGTATTAAAACCAATTGCCAGTTCAGTGGAAAGCAGCAAAATGTTTAGATTGATATAGAAAAATGATCTGAACGTTGTCTTGTCTTCATGCATGATATAATACAGATGTCATCTTACCTCAAGTTCCACAATAGCATACTGTGAAAAATAAAATCATATGATATAGGGGTGAGTTTTCATAATATCTGTATGAGATAAAAAAGAGCATCAAAATGGATAACCATGGATAATGCATAACCACTGTATATTGAGGACAGCAGTATTTTTTGCATACATATACATTCATGAGCTTCCTTCGATTTTGAGTCTCCAAAGGAATCCTACAAGATAAGACATACTCTTTGTATGCATTATAATTATATGTTAAAAAAAAAATGTGTTTTAAGAAAACTATGTGTGTATTAAGAAAACTATGTGTGTATTAAGAAAACTATTGGCCTTTAGATGGAGAGATTATATTAGCTCCGTTCATCTCTGTTGAAGTTTGAACTCTGCCATTCACAAACAAGAGTTTCAACTTTGAGCTGTTTGTTCAGTATTGATCAAACAGAAACAACAAGTCCAGAGGTTTATTAAAGGTTATAGTTCATATTCAGCGCTGTAAACTGCACGGTATACTAAGACAAACTGAGAGGTAGCAGCTACCGTCAGGCTAAATGAACTAGTCGTGCTTTGTTGAAGTAAAAGAGACAGAAAAAACATTTGTATGTTGTCTTTAGCAAATAAAGCTACATTTTAACAATGACCTACAAGGGCATTTAGATTTTTTTTAAATTACCATTTTTAAGATTTGAATGAATCTGGGGAAACCATACCTGCTCATTGACGAGTCTAAATTTCGTGTCCAGTGAAACGATTCTGAAATGGACTGCAGGGACAAGCAGGTTATATAGTATTTATATTATTTATTTATTTATTATTATTATTTATAAGGGGTTGACTGGCTGAGAGTATATTAACAATCTGTGGTATAGAATCAAGCAACACACAACATAAAACAGAAAATGTTTTTCTAAATAAAGATCCATACTCTTTGCTAATTATAACAGTCCCTCAATACGAAACTGAAAAAAGTTGAATATTTGCTTAATATTGTCCTCCAGTGTGGTTGGATGGTTGCTGTATAAAGTTACCTGTCTGTCCAGGGAGGTAGATAGGTTTATCTGTTTGGATGAATGTGAGGGGACCGTAGGATTTGAACAGGACTTTCTTGGTCTCCGTTGAGAAAAAGGTTTTTCCTCGTACCTCCACTTTAATGTTCTGCATCACGTCGGCCTGCACCACAGGAGCCTGCCAGGAGAACCACAAGCACCAATCAACACAAAGCACCAACGAAAAGCAGCTGCAGGTGAGGAGGGCCAAAACACAGAGTCCAGAGTGCTGGACTGACAGATCTGAGCATAGAAGCTACAAGAATACCGCTATGGTGAACAGAGCTACATTGACCAAGTAGACTGGTGCCATACAGACAAGGTGGTTTATGATGATATGTGGACACCACAGGGGTGTGTGACTGACAGACCTGGAAGCTGAAACAGCGGTGGAAGTGTGTGTCACTGGTCTCCTGAAAGAGGGTGGTGTTCTCCTGCTCAGAGAGCAGAGTCACTGTCATCACCAGGGTCTCGTTGGGCTGCAGGAGGCTGGCACACAGATTGACCTCCGAGCCAGCTTCCATCACTGCAGGAAAGGCCACCGTGTACAGCCTGCAAAGAAGAAGAAATTAACCAACAGATTTCTACTATAAGATGACCATGGTTGGTTTACAGTAAAAACAGTTTGGACGAGCAATAACCAAGCCAGTTCTCAGATTCTATATATATGGGGAATCAACTATATTTATCCCAAATATTTTAAATTATATTGGCAATTTATACAACAGTTAGTAGTTAGTGTGTAAAAATGTTTAGGTGTTGCTTTGCAACAGTTGCGGAACTGTGTGTGTTGGTGGAGACCCCCCCCCCCACACACACACACACACACACAGACACACACACACAGACACACACACACACACACACACACACACCCCTCTCTCTGTCCTCCTCATTAGAGGCCTACAATGAACAAATAGTCCTATCTTTAACCTCAGGATCAAACCTTAACTCAGGATTGAATAAAAAAACGAATGTATTTTTATATTGTTATTATTATTATTATTATTATTATTATTATTATTATAAGAAAACCTTAAATGAATGATACTTATTTATTATTTATATAACTATCTACATTTTGTGAAAGCAGGAAAAAAGTTTATGGACAGATTGACTATATTACTTACTCAAATTACTCTGGAAATGTTAAGTATTTAACTTCATTTCATATATTTTTCCCCAACCAGAGTCTCATGTTGGAATGTAACTCAATATGAAGTGTAATGCATTCTGTATATTAAATTTACAGTAGTAACATTACTATTAGGATCTTGTTATTTAATTTCCGAACAGATAATAAACATCGGCAATTGTTACACAATACATAAGGACAACTCACGGTCTAGGATCGCCCATGGTGTCCTGAGCGACACATAGGCAGCTGAAACAGGTCAGTAGCATCCATCTCCAGGGCTTACTCCTGAACGGAGACATGTTGAACCGAAGGAGGAGAAACTTTGGGTTCGTCGTTGTTAAATAAGCTCCAAATGCTCCTCCCACACTGTTCGTAAAAACAAATACAAGATGACCGACCTTCCGTACAGTTCTAAAGTCAAAGGGTATCGGCAGCCGTTATAGATTTGCCTTAGCTTGATTGGGAAAGTAAGAAACCGACCTATTGTGTCTCAGACCTCTGAAAACACCAAAATTAAAACATATTTTACATTATATTTATTCGGGGCTAATCGATACAATAGGGATGCAGTGGGCATTGTGAGATGTGATATGTGGGAGGGGTGTTAAATTACGCAAAGCAAGTAGGCAAAGCAGAAGGAAAACAACCGTTTCCACCTCCTACATCTTTGTTTTAAGATTAGCAGAGTATTTGCACATCTTTGAAAATAATGTAAATGTTACTGCAATTCCTCCCGTATTAGCACTCCATACTGTGAGCGGGCGTGAGACTTGTTTTTTTTCGCCCCCTGCTTGTAATTTCAAAGAATGCAGGTTTAAGGCACTTCCGCATAGGCTTCACTTTTCAGTGCCGGTGTCGTGTCCAATTCAGTTCCCCTTCGGATTCTTATTTCCCCTTGCGGAGCTAACCTTAGATTTCAGTAATCATTGGACAGCACAAGTACTTTTAAGTCACTGAACGAATGCTCGTGCGCACGTATAAATACATTGAATTAGAGGAAAATGCATTTGCACAACATCATGAATTATAATTAGAACAAAACAAACTACAAAATATAAATACATTGTAAGCTATCATATAAATAAATTCTAAGTTCAATACTTTCTGAATGCACTGTACCTCGAAGCTCTTTAATTTTCTTGCCTCAAACCTTTTAGTTAACTGGCAGGCCTCCATAGGTTATTCGAAGTCAAGTGGGAGAGAGTTTTGCAGGAGACTCCCGTTAGACTATTGTTCACGATTTGACCAATCAGATTGTTGTCTACTTATTTTTTCACATTTATTAGAATTTAGAACCAATCAAGTGTATAAAAAATTTGAGTACCTTTCTGTTGTGTTGTACTACAAATTTGCAGGAAATGGGATTTCATTCATATATTTAGAGGTGAGAAAATGTGATTGAGATTGAGAGGTAGTGGGCACAGTTTTTTTTCAAAAGTAATACACATTTCAAATCAGCAAATAACCTGAACCTAAAATATGTTTCACTGTAGCAAACAGTCTTTAGCTGACTTTTTAAATATAATGCAACCTTTACTGTATCAGGCAAGGGCCATGTACTAATAAAATTATTTCGATTCCTTGTGCAATAGCCTAATTTTTAAACAGAGGAAATAAAAAACCATACACCTTCCTTTTTAATATGAACACCCAGCCCACCCTAAACTCATAATTCCCCTTTTGATGTCCTGCATGCAGACGGATCAAACACTTTCTTTTTTTTGTTGTTCTTTGAAGTTCATTTGATTTCTTTTAAGGGAATTGGAGGGCTTTACACATATTCATACATTGTAGGGTGTAATTTAACTTTCCCAGGTTGGATTACAGTCGGTTTACGGAAAATCCTGCTTACTCATGGTTCACGCTTGTTTACCGTAATTCCTACACCCACAGGACTTCTTTCTGTGTTGCAACCCACTCATGACCTTTAACTCAGCCTAAGACCTTAAACTTTCAGCTGTTTGTCTAACTCCTAAGCAATCAGACCACTGGAAAAACAAGCTGTTGGTTCAAGTTTAAAATCTGGTTGATAGGGCAAAATCTAACCAGCACATTTTACTCGATGTAAGTTTTCAATCCAAAAATGCTCTGTTTTCATAAAATGCAAAGGAATTGTCCACAAATAAGACAGACATTGTGCTTTGCTTTCTTCTACAGAGTCAAAGCATGCTGAAACACGGCCAGTCCATCTCCAGTCCTCGTCCATGGAAGAACCAAACTCCATGCAGGAGAACATTATATTTGATCTGTGTGCTGTTGTGCAAGGAAAGCCGCACCGTCCACAAAAAAGAGAGCAACCCTAAACCAATCAACCCGATCAATCATTGATAGCCCTGAGTCAGTAACCTCCTACCATAACGTACTGCAATGTTGGAACAGCATAGAAAAGATCTCCACATCAATGGCATGTTGTTTGGAAGTCCACAGATACATTCTGTTGAAGTCTAAGCTTCTTCTATAGTGATTAGACTTGTTTGAGATTAAGTGTTTCTGTTGCACTCCCCATACAAATATTATGTGTTTCCGCTACTCTAATCAAAACAACACATTTACTTGCAACATAAAGAAATCAAAGAAATAAGCTAGCATCAACCTATGCTAATAATCTGTTTACCCTATATGAACGAAGATTTATGGTGGGACACTATTGTTTCCCTTTTCAACTGCAAAATTGCTGTAATACATGTATTACCTACCAATCATTGGTTCTATATATACATAGTACATGTACATATACAGTGGGGCCAAAAAGTATTTAGTCAGCCACTGATTGTGCAAGTTCTCCTACTTAGAAAGATGAGAGAGGTCTGTAATTTTCATCATAGGTACACTTCAACTATGAGAGACAAAAATGAGAAAAAAAAATCCAGGAAATCACATTGTAGGATTTTTAAAGAATTTATTTGTAAATGATGATGGAAAATAAGTATTTGGTCAATAACAAAAGTTCAACTCAATACTTTGTAACATAACCTTTGTTGGCAATGACAGAGATCAAACGTTTCCTGTAAGTCTTCACCAGGTTTGCACACACTGTAGCTGGTATTTTGTCCCATTCCTCCATGCAGATCTCCTCTAGAGCAGTCATGTTTTGGGGCTGTCGCTGGGCAACATGGACTTTCAACTCCCTCCACAAATGTTCTATGGGGTTGAGGTCTGGAGACTGGCTAGGCCACTCCAGGACCTTGAAATGCTTTTTACGGAGCCACTCCTTCGTTGCCCGAGCGGTGTGTTTGGGATCGTTGTCATGCTGGAAGACCCAGCCACGTTCCATCTTCAATGCTCTCACTGATTGAAGGAGGTTTTGGCTTAAAATCTCACGATACATGGCCCCGTTCATTCTTCCCTTAACACGGATCAGTCGTCCTGTCCCCTTTGCAGTAAAACAGCCCCAAAGCATGATGTTTCCACCCCCATGCTTCACAGTAGGTATGGTGTTCTTGGGATGCAACTCAGCATTCTTCTTCCTCCAAACTCGACGAGTTGAGTTTTTACCAAAAAGTTCTATTTTGGTTTCATCTGACCACATGATATTCTCCCAATCCTCTTCTGGATCATCCATATGCTCTCTGGCAAACTTCAGACGGGCCTGGACATGTACTGGCTTAAGCAGGGGGACACGCCTGGCACTGCAGGATTTGAGTCCCTCTCGGCGTAGTGTGTTACTGATGGTAGCCTTTGTTACTTTGGTCCCAGCTCTCTGCAGGGTATTCATCAGGTCCCTCCGTGTAGTTCTGGGATTTTTGCTCACCGTTCTCATGATCATTTTGACCCCACGGGATGAGATCTTGCGTGGGGCCCCAGATCGAGGGAGATTATCAATGGTCTTGTATGTCTTCCATTTTCTTACAATTGCTCCCACAGTTGATCTATTCACACCAACCTGCTTGCCTATTGCAGATTCACTCTTCCCAGCCTGGTGCAGGTCTACAATTTTCTTCCTGGTGTCCTTCGACAGCTCTTTGGTCTTGGCCATGGTTGGGTTTGGAGTCTGACTGTTTGAGGCTGTGGACAGGTGTCTTTTATACAGATGACGAGGTCAAACAGGTTCCATTAATACAGGTAACGAGTGGAGGACAGAAGAGCTTCTTAAAGAAGAAGTTACAGGTCTGTGAGAGCCAGAAATCTTCTGGGTGACCAAATACTTATTTTCCACCATAATTTACAAATAAATTCTCAAAAAATCCTACAATGTGATTTCCTGGATCTTTCTCTCATTTTTGTCTCTCATAGTTGAAGTGTACCTATGATGAAAATGACAGACCTCTCTCATCTTTCTAAGTAGGAGAACTTGCACAATCAGTGGCTGACTAAATACTTTTTGGCCCCACTGTATATATACAGTACTGTGCAAAAGTTTAAGGCAGGTGTGTAAAGTAAGAATGCTTTCAAAAATCTAAGTGTTAAAAGTTTGTTTTTATCAATTAACTAAATGCAAAGTGAATGAACAATGAAATGAAATCTAAATCAAACAATATTTGCTGTGACCACTCTTTGCATTCAAATTTTTGTCAGCATTTATTCACATCTGCCTAAAACTTTTGCACACACACATATACAGTGGGGCCAAAAAGTATTTAGTCAGCCACTGATTGTGCAAGTTCTCCTACTTAGAAAGATTAGAGAGGTCTGTAATTTTCATCATAGGTACACTTCAACTATGAGAGACAAAAATGAGAAAAAAAATCCAGGAAATCACATTGTAGGATTTTTAAAGAATTTATTTGTAAATGATGGTGGAAAATAAATATTTGGTCAATAACAAAAGTTCAACTCAATACTTTGTAACATAACCTTTGTTGGCAATGACAGAGGTCAAACGTTTCCTGTAAGTCTTCACCAGGTTTGCACACACTGTAGCTGGTATTTTGTCCCATTCCTCCATGCAGATCTCCTCTAGAGCAGTCATGTTTTGGGGCTGTCGCTGGGCAACACGGACTTTCAACCCTCCACATATTTTCTATGGGGTTGAGGTCTGGAGACTGGCTAGGCCACTCCAGGACCTTGAAATGCTTTTTACGGAGCCACTCCTTCGTTGCCCGAGCGGTGTGTTTGGGATCATTGTCATGCTGGAAGACCCAGCCACGTTCCATCTTCAATGCTCTCACTGATGGAAGGAGGTTTTGGCTTAAAATCTCACGATACATGGCCCTGTTCATTCTTCCCTTAACACGGATCAGTCGTCCTGTCCCCTTTGCAGAAAAACAGCCCCAAAGCATGATGTTTCCACCCCCATGCTTCACAGTAGGTATGGTGTTCTTGGGATGCAACTCAGCATTCTTCTTCCTCCAAACTCGACGAGTTGAGTTTTTACCAAAAAGTTCTATTTTGGTTTCATCTGACCACATGATATTCTCCCAATCCTCTTCTAGATCATCCATATGCTCTCTGGCAAACTTCAGACGGGCCTGGACATGTACTGGCTTAAGCAGGGGGACACGCCTGGCACTGCAGGATTTGAGTCCCTCTCAGCGTAGTGTGTTACTGATGGTAGCCTTTGTTACTTTGGTCCCAGCTCTCTGCAGGTCATTCATCAGGTCCCTCCATGTAGTTCTGGGCTTTTTGCTCACCGTTCTCATGATCATTTTGACCCCACGGGATGAGATCTTGCGCGGGGCCCCAGATCGAGGGAGATTATCAATGGTCTTGTATGTCTTCCATTTTCTTACAATTGCTCCCACAGTTGATCTATTCACACCAACCTGCTTGCCTATTGCAGATTCACTCTTCCCAGCCTGGTGCAGGTCTACAATTTTCTTCCTGGTGTCCTTCGACAGCTCTTTGGTCTTGGCCATGGTTGAGTTTGGAGTCTGACTGTTTGAGGCTGTGGACAGGTGTCTTTTATACAGATGACGAGGTCAAACAGGTTCCATTAATACAGGTAACGAGTGGAGGACAGAAGAGCTTCTTAAAGAAGAAGTTACAGGTCTGTGAGAGCCAGAAATCTTGCTTGTTTGTGGGTGAAATATTTATTTTCCACCATCATTTACAAATAAATTCTTTAAAAATCCTACAATGTGATTTCCTGGATTTTTTTTCTCATTTTTGTCTCTCATAGTTGAAGTGTACCTAAGATGAAAATTACAGACCTCTCTCATCTTACTAAGTAGGAGAACTTGCACAATCAGTGGCTGACTAAATACTTTTTGGCCCCACTGTATATATATATATATATATATATATATATATATATATATATAGGCCCATTTTAAAGGGATATGTGAAACCCTTTATGCATCATTCAGAGCGGAGAGTCATATTTGAATTGCCAAAGCAGCGTCAGTCTAATGTTGAGCTGTGTTTGCATCAGGATCTCCTCAGTGTTTCTGCCTTGCGTTGACAAAGGTCTAATCCTACCTGCACGAGCGGTTCTTATTTATGCATTAGTACAAAGGACATCCTAGATTAAGTAGCCTATGAACTATATGTTTTCAACGTTTGCCTATGAACTATATATTGTCAACGTTTGCCTATGAACTATATATTGTCAACGTTTGCCTATGAACTATATATTTTCAACGTTTGCCTATGAACTATATGTTTTCAACGTTTGCAAATGAACTATATGTTTTCAACGTTTGCCAATGAACTATATGTTTTCAACGTTTGCCTATGAACTATATGTTTTCAACGTTTGCCTATGAACTATATGTTTTCAACGTTTCTATTTAGTGGATGTGTTTATCAGGATTACAGGTCTTTATCACCATGTAAGGCACATTGCTTTGCAATTATTCTCTACCATGTGATGTACAAATACGTATTAGATTGATTCATTGATTCATAGTGTGGACTTTAGTATATACCAAGGGTAAACATTCAATCTTATTCAAACCCAATTCTGTGTCTATTTGTGGTTTCCTTTTTTTTCAATTCAACAAAATCAGAAACTTGATCTTCTTATGTCGTTGCCCTTGACAACAAGCCAACAAGTTCTCCATCAGGTCAGCACAGGCTTATTAGCATAGAGATAGAACACTAGCTCTAGTAATCTATCTCTATGCTCGTTAGATGCCACAGCATCAACCGCCTTGAAGCCTTGGCGCTCTGTCCATTCTAACCAGTCTAGATCTATTGTGTGGACTGTGGGGGGGAGGAGCCTGTCAGGAGCCTATTTAAATGAAGCAGCGCTCCTCACCCTCCAGTTCAACATGTCTCCGTTTGGGAGATGGATGCTGCTGGCCTGTTTCAGCTGCCTGTGTGTCGCTCAGGACACGGAAGAAACTCCAGGACCGTGGGTACCTTCTCATCGTTTCTCGGGTCAAAATATTTGATAAATACTTATGCAATCAATACCAATTTGGGTGATTGGAAAAGCTGGCCGAATAATAAATAAATACAGTACTACAGATGTTTTCACTGAATATGAAATGTGGCATTCCAAATAGATATGGATATATTTGTTTTAATTGTATGGCATCCCTCAGGTTAAACATTTTGATACAGTACTACTGAGGGGGTAATGGTTGGTAGTCGAAGGGTAAATCCTAACACAAACAGGATCGGAAAGTTGGTTGGATTTCTGCTCACCCAAATCATTTTTACTGTAAATCACCCATGATCATCTTATGGTAGAAATCTGTTGTTCAATTTCTTCTTCTTTGCAGGCTGTACACGGTGGCCTTTCCTGCAACTATGGAAGCTGGCTCGGAGGTCAATCTGTGTGCCAGCCTCCTGCAGCCCAACGAGACCCTGGTGATGACAGTGACTCTGCTCTCTGAGCAGGAGAACACCACCCTCTTTCAGGAGACCAGTGACACACACTTCCACCGCTGTTTCAGCTTCCAGGTCTGTCAGTCACACACCCCTGTGGTGTCCACATATCATCATAAACCACCTTGTCTGTATGGCACCAGTCTACTTGGTCAATGTAGCTCTGTTCACCATAGCGGTATTCTTGTAGCTTCTATGCTCAGATCTGTCAGTCCAGCACTCTGGACTCAGTGTTTTGGCCCTCCTCACCTGCAGCTGCTTTTCGTTGGTGCTTTGTGTTGATTGGTGCTTGTGGTTCTCCTGGCAGGCTCCTGTGGTGCAGGCCGACGTGATGCAGAACATTAAAGTGGAGGTACGAGGAAAAACCTTTTTCTCAACGGAGACCAAGAAAGTCCTGTTCAAATCCTACGGTCCCCTCACATTCATCCAAACAGATAAACCTATCTACCTCCCTGGACAGACAGGTAACTTTACACAGCAACCATCCAACCACACCGGAGGATTAAGCAAATATTCAACTTTTTTCAGTTTCGTATTGAGGGACAAACAATATTTTGGGTGGTTTTCATGATAGCATATTTCACTTTACAAGGTTGCATAGGGATGCACATTTATACAATATTATACCACATTCATTATTTTTGTTTGTGGTCTAAATTGTATCTTTGTATGTGTCTCCACAGTTCATTTCAGAATCGTTTCCCTGGATACCAAATTCCGCCTTTTCAATGAGCAGGTAAGCTTTAGGCGGGATGTCCCCTGCTGTTATATTAAAGATATGGTTTCAAAGATATTTTACTACATGCTCTTTCCTGGGCGTAGGTCACTGTTAAGCTGTTGGATTCATTTTTAAACGCTTTGTTGTAGCTTTTCTGAGCATTTCATTTCAGATTCACTAGTTCTACTGGATCAATGGTCATTTTAGCCCTGTTTGATTAGCACAAAAACACCACCAACAAAAAAAAAAACGCTCAAAGTTGAAGCTGGTATTGTGAAAGAGGTGAGGTCAAAAGCACAGCAGCAAAGTAAACTAACCCAGCAGAATCCCTCCAGTTAGAGCCAAGAGGGAGTGTTGTCCATGACCTCTGATCTTCACCAAAGAAAGTTCTGGTGCCAGTGAGGACATTTTGTGGTTCCAGTTTGTAGGCCTGTCCTAGGTCTTTTTATGATTCCAGTTTGTAAACCTGTCCTAGGTCTTTTTATGATTCCAGTTTGTAGACCTGTCCTAGGTCTTTTTGTGGTCCCAGTTTGTAGGCCTGTCCTATGTCTTTTTGTGGTACCAGTTTGTAGGCCTGTCCTAGGTCTTTTTGTGGTCCCAGTTTGTAGACCTGTCGTAGGTATTTTTGTGGTCCCAGTTTGAAAGGCCTGTCCTAGGTATTTTTGTGGTCCCAGTTTGTAGGCCTGTCCTAAGTCTTTTTATGATTCCAGTTTGTAGGCCTGTCCTAGGTATTTTTGTGGGTCCAGTTTGTAGGCCTGTCCTAGGTCTTTTTGTGGTCCCAGTTTGTAGGCCTGTCCTAGGTCTTTTTGTGGTCCCAGTTTGTAGGCCTGTCCTAGGTCTTTTTGTGGTCAGTTTGTAGGCCTGTCCTAGGTCTTTTTGTGGTCACAGTTTGTAGGACTGTCTTAGGTCTTTTTGTGGTCACAGTTTGTAAGCCGGTCCTATGTCTTTTTTTGGTCCCAGTTTGTTGGCCTGTCCTAGGTCTTTTTGTGGTCCCAGTTTGTAGGCCTGTCCTATGTCTTTTTAACCTGGAAGTCCAATTAACTTAATGGTGAACTCAGAAGCTCTATGATTAGTCCATAGGATCTTGCATATATTAACACTATTTAATGTCGGAGAGCATTCATCTATTGGGGGCAATATGGAGAATGCGTTCTACAGCCACCAACGAAAAGTGTCTTAGACCAAATAACCTTATAGAAAGAGCAGAATTTAATTCCATTTGGAATCACCCAACATTTCATAAAGAGGCTGTACAAACTAAAAACTCACCCACATATAACATTTGATTTTTCACAGTATGACATCGTGGAGCTAGAGGTAAGACAAATTATTTTTATTTCATGCCTATTGACAAGACAACAAATAATGTATTGTTTGGTGTACTTTTGTATTGCTATTGACTATACTGATTGCCTTTCATCATACCATTCATGTCTAAACTGTAATGCCTGGTTTTGAAAAGAAGGTTCCTCTAACGCTGTCAACCTTTCAAAAATACTGTAGGATGTAAACATGAACCGGATTGGACAGTGGGTTGAAACGTCGTCCAATGGGAGGATACTGCAGCTCTCTCACCCTCTGACCTCAGAGGCTCCTACCGGGACTTACTATCTCTCTGTATCGACTCAGGGACGAAAAACTAGACAGAAGTTCAAGGTAGAAAAGTATGGTAAGTGTGCTTCTTACTATCCATGTATTACCAACATATTCACTCTCTGAACGTTGTCTCGTGTTCCGTTGTCTATCTGTAACAGTTTTTTTTTATGTATGCGGCCAGGTCTCCTTTGAAAAAGAGATTATTAATCTCAATGGGAAAAATTCACAGTTAAAGGTGCAGTATGTAGTTCTATAGAGAATAGTGGAACAAATTGCTAGAATTTGAATCACAACTCGAAAATGCCAACCACCTGAGTCTTTGGTCCCTCCCATCCCTCTCAATGACCCCTCCCACCCCCGCACACGCTCTGACTTTATGAGCTTGAGTGTGCACGTGAGGTGATTGACAGGCCAGTAGCTGTGCCTCCTTCCAAAAACTCTCCTGATTGGTTAAGTTCAGGCGGTCACCCCTAGACTTTTGAAAAGCTGGAGACAGGGCCCAGGCCACTCATTTAAACGTCAGAAATTGAAACTTACATACTGCACTTGACTAAAAAGATATATTTTTTTTATGTAGTCTAACCTTGTTTAGACAGTAACAGTGAGGCCTATTCATTTATTTGGTTGTTAGTTTTGCCGAAGTTTGATGTGAAGTTGGATTCAAGAGAAGAAATAAGTGTCAATGAGGGGGTGTTCACAGTAAAAGTTTGTGCCAAGTAAGTTCCATCATGGCTTTATTAAGTTAGCAGAACATTTTTTTAACTCAATATTTCTTCCAAGCAATAGTTTAGAAATTACTATTTAAAAAAAATAGGTTTGTATTGTAGTCATAGCATTGTTTGTGATTAAATGTAAAGTTAATGATGATTTCCATCAGATATACGTATGGACAGCCTGTCCCAGGAACTGCTCACCTGGAGCTGTGCAGGCCTTTCAGACGCTATGCCCTCCTCCCCCTAATTAAAACTCCTGAACACCCAGAGGGGATCCCAGAGTTCACGGCCCCCTGCTACAGGAAGGCTGTGTCGGTAAGCTCTCCTGCAAGCTCCCCCGCCAGCTCTAACACAATGGGGGGGGGGGGGGGGGGGGGGTCATGCCACTGCACAGACTGAACCCCAGGGAAACGTGGCAGGCTTGCATACGTGGAAGGGCACGATTCAACCTCCACAGCCACCAGCACGAACACTAAAGACTGGCAGAAAGAAAGGGTTTCTTACCTTGTACCACTTCAAGACACACACACACACACACATACGCGCACACACACACACACACACACACACACACACACACACACACACACACACACACAAACAGTGTATCATTACATCTGAACAAGTGGAAATAAAGTTAATTATCAAACTGTGGATTCCTGTCTATAACACACAGCACAGAAACGGAAAAAAAAGATGCTACACTGAAATAAATACCCAAACAAATACATTTTAAATTGCATGTGATACATCATTACTATTACATTATACATTATTATTATTATTACATTATACATTATTATTATTATTACATGATACATTATTACTATTACATTATACATTATTATTACTATTACATTATACATTATTATTATTATTACATTATACATTATTATTATTATTACATTATACATTATTACTATTACATTATACATTATTATTATTATTATTACATTATACATTATTATTATTATTACATTACAGTAAATCCTCTTTATTACAAGGATAGTCACTATCATAATGTTGTTGTTTTCATTATTGGTTGGTGTTTTTTGATTTTCCATTTTGTTCCTTTTCCCAGTTGGAGAAAAGCGGCTGTGCCACCTACAGCTTTGACACATCTGTGTTCCATAATCCTCCTGGCATGGTGAAAATCCTTTCTAGCCACCTGCAGCTCACCGCCAAGGTGGAGGAGGAAGGGACAGGCAAGCTATTTACCTTCATTTTGACAATCCTAAAAGCTTCCTGTTAATATCATGCGAAGTGCCATTACCCAGTTGGCTCGCTAACTTAGAAAAAGAGGAACGTTGAATTCCAAGAGCTGATGATCATTATTTCAAATGAGTTCGGTAGACTTTTCTGGAGTTCACCTTTTCTCTGCATCTTGGCTTGTCAGTCAGAGGAAATGTGATCCATCGACTTGCGTTTTAACTGCGTGGCTTGTTTTGGGAAAAACAACTGACAAAGGAAGAAAGCAAAGCTAATTAGCTAGCCATCTTATGTATGCACTAATCTTCCATCAACATTTATACATACCCCAAAAATATATCGGGCAATTTTACAAGTATAGTGCACTCCAGTCCAGAAGAAAAGTCTAGACAAGTAGCGATTGCGTCTACCCCTCCCTAAATTAGCCCACATTCAATGCGTTAACAGAGTTGGGTTACGCCCAAACTTCATCCCCTAGCATGTAAACAAGACCTCATTGAATATTCAACTTTAGGGAAGACTAAAGTGTGTCATAAAAAAGCCAAAATGTAAAAAAAGTATTAATCAAAAAATACTTGTACTGTACCTTTTGAAGTTGCATAGACACTGCCATCCAGCACTTAATTGGTGTCAAAATCTTAAACAGGGCATCTGACCTTTAAGCAGCTTCCATCCACAAGCTACCACTGCAGAAAGAAACCTGTTTAGTGTTTCTAGGGTTTTAAACTATTTATTTCTTTATTTTTCCTCATTTCAGAAATTCACCAGTCCAAGGAAAAAACTGTAGCTCTGTCTAATGTCATCGGAAAGATCAATTTTATCGAAATTCCCCAAATATTTGAACACGGATCAATCATTGAGGGCAAGGTGAGTGAAGTATTGAACACAGAGGTTCCTTGATAGGTTGTTGATGAGCTGTCCAGATGTTTGTTTATTTAGCATTTTCAGCACATAGGAATCTAAGACACTGATCAGAATGAACGTTGTGTCTTTGCATCCTATTACAGCTGAAAGCACTCCACTTCAACCCCCCCTAGTAGTCAAAGACAGAGTTCAAACTACTATTTTCACTCCTAGTTGGCATCAGTGCAACCGCTCTCCATAAACTCCAACTTGTTCAGAACTCTGCAGCCCGTCTCCTGACCTCGACCAAATCCTCTGAGCACATAACCCCCATTCTCTCGTCCCTTCACTGGCTCCCAGTTAATCATCGTATTACTTATAAAATCCTTCTCCTCACCTTCAAAGCTTTACATAACCTGGCCCCCCCCTACCTTTCGGATCTTCTACAGCTCTATCTTCCCACCCGGACACTCCGTTCCTCCTCTGAAATGAAATTGGTCACCCCACAAGCAAAACTAAAAAACTTTGGGGAGCGTGCCTTTTCTAGGGCAGCACCTAAACTCTGGAACTCTCTTCCTCCTTTCATTCGGGATTCAAACTCACTTCCTATCTTCAAAAGCCATCTTAAAACCTACCTTTTCACCCTAGCCTACTCAAATTAACTCAAACGCCCCTTACCTCTACAACATTTCTGTCAAATTTTACTGTAGTTTGTATTGCTGTCTTGTCTCGACCTGTTCTCCTGTTCTCCGTTTGTCTTGTATTTCTGTTTTATTTGCCTGTTCTCTTGTTGTGAAGCGTCTTTGGGTGTAAGAAAAGCGCTATATAAATAAAATGAATTATTATTATTATTATTATGTCTTTGTTTCATCCCACAGGTCAAAGCCGTCCACTTCAACCCCCCCTAGTAGTCAAAGACAGAGTTCAAACTGCTATGTCTTTGTTTCATCCCACAGGTCAAAGCACTCCACTTCAACCCCCCCTAGTAGTCAAAGACAGAGTTCAAACTGCTATGTCTTTGTCTCATCCCACAGGTCAAAGCCGTCCACTTCAACGGCACCCCCATGGCTGACAAGCCAGTGTTTCTGCTTGAAGGCCAGAGATGGGCGTCCCACCATCTCCAGAACCTGACCACAGACAGCCAGGGCATCGCCAGCTTCTCCCTCGACACATCCACACTCCCCAAAGAGGACATCAAACTCAGGGTGAGAATCAAATGACATTTCATAACAATACATTCACATGATGCATCCATATAAGTAGTGCGTTCAACAAGCACAGTCTGGAAAACACTCGCTCACACAACGTTCATAAAACTAGAAAGATCACCTTTTGTATTTTGAAATACTGTTTACCGTAAAACGTCTTTCTTTGTATTAAGAAATCCACCAAAGACAATGGCTCTTTTTGATGGCCTTTTTCCAGGCTACTTTCACCCCCCAGGAAGGTTCCTATTCATATGGGACTTCGTACTATGAGTCAGGAACACACACACTGTCCCTGGTCCTACCCACGTCAGCTTTCGATAAAACGGTCAGCATGCTGGAGGTCCAGAAGAGAGAGGGCCGTCTGCCATGTGAGGGGGAAGTGGCCTTTAGTGTCCTCTACACCATCGTAGGAGAGAGCAAGGGACCAGGACACCTGTTCTACATGGTAGGTCTCACACATAGAATAATAACACCTAGAATGGATCCGTCCTATTGAAACACATAGACCCTGGCAGAACACTACACCCAGGCTACAAACCACCAGAGAGTAAGTACTCCAAACGATTGCTGTTCTTTCTTTCCTTCTTTTCTCATACTGTTCCTATTATTTCTCCTCCTCTCATCTAGTTTCTATCCAGAGGAGCGATTGTCGAGCATGGAATTACACAGGTTGAAATACAAGACAGTCCAGGTACACAGGCAGAGCCTGCATGTTGCCATGTTCTTGGTTATTCATTTACTGGGATGTTATGGTTCATATTGCTGTGATGTTATGGTACATATTACTGTTATGTTATGGTTCACATAACTGTGATGTTATGGTTCATATTGCTGTAAAGTTGTATCTCTTAACACACTATTTGTATGATGCAGTTATTGATTGTGTTGGTCGTTCAAATGTTTGTATTGACATGTGAACGTGGTACTGATGTGTTTGTTGTTGGCATGTGAACGTGGTACTGATGTGTATGTTGTTGCCATGTGAACGTGGTACTGATGTGTTTGTTGTTGCCATGTGAACGTGGTACTGATGTGTTTGTTGTTGCCATGTCAACGTGGTACTGATGTTTGTTGTTGCCTTGTCAACGTGGTACTGATGTGTTTGTTGTTGCCATGTCAACGTGGTACTGTTGTATTTGTTGTTGTCATGTCAACGTGGTACTGTTGTGTTTGTTGTTGTCATGTGAACGTGGTACTGATGTGTTTGTTGTTGCCATGTGAACGTGGTACTGATGTGTTTGTTGTTGCCATGTCAACGTGGTACTGATGTGTTTGTTGTTGCCTTGTCAGCGTGGTACTGATGTGTTTGTTGTTGCCATGTCAACGTGGTACTATCGTGTTTGTTGTTGTCATGTCAACGTGGTACTGTTGTGTTGCTGATGTGTTTGTTGTTGTCGTGTGAAGGTGGTACTGATGTGTTTGTTGTCATATCAACGTGGTACTGATGTGTTTGTTGTTGCCATGTCAACGTGGTACCGATGTGTTTGTTGTCATATCAACGTGGTACTGATGTGTTTTTTGTCATATCAACGTGGTACTTATGTGTTTGTCATTGCCGTGTGACGGTGGTACTGATGTGTTTGTTGTTGTCATGTCAACGTGGTACTGATGTGTTTGTTGTTGCCATGTCAACGTGGTACTGATGTGTTTGTTGTTGTCATCAGTCACTGAAGAAGAGCTGTCGTTGAAGCTGGTGATGTCACCAGAGATGGCTCCATTGGTCCAGGTGTTGGTCTACGCTGTGCTGCCCAGTGAGACTGTCATCGCTCACAGCATGGACTTTGACACGGACAAATGCTTCAAACATAAGGTAAACAGATTATATTGTGGACATGATCATTCCATCTAGGCTTAAAATAAATACGATTTATATTATGGCTCACAATTTCTCCATTCGGAGAAAACTTAGTGATACAGACAAATGCTTCATACACAAAGTCAGAGGGACACAACATTCAATTGAACTGACTGGTTTTTGTTTCCACTGTTGTTTCTCTCCATCCCGGTGTGTTTGTGTCACAGGTGAAGGTGGCGTTCTCTCCCTCCACTGCAGTCCCAGGAGAGAAGAGCAGCCTTCAGCTGACGGCCCAGCCAGGCTCCCTCTGTGGCCTCAGTGCTGTGGACCAGAGTGTTCTCATCATGGAGCCCGACAACAAGCTGGACGAGGACAAGGTGATGGCTCACACTCACTTTAAAGAGACACTCTGGGATCGGATGGTGTTTGTAGCTCACACTCACTTTAAAGAGACACTCTGGGATAGGCTGCTGTTTGTAGCTCACACTCACTTTAAAGAGACACTCTGGGATAGGATGGTGTTTGTAGCTCACACTCACTTTAAAGAGACACTCTGGGATAGGATGGTGTTTGTAGCTCACACTCACTTTAAAGAGACACTCTGGGATCGGATGGTGTTTGTAGCTCACACTCACTTTAAAGAGACTCTCTGGGATAGGATGGTGTTTGTAGCTCACACTCACTTTAAAGAGACACTCTGGGATAGGATGGTGTTTGTAGCTCACACTCACTTTAAAGAGACGCTATGGGAAAAGTTGACCTAGGATTAACTATACTACACTTTAATATTGGTGTATGAAAGCTATCATGTATTGAATGTTATCGTCTTACCAGAAACATAACATAACATAACATAACATAACATAACATAACATAACATAAGTAACATCTGAATGGAGAAAGTCAAGGATGCACGTCCTTCAAACTTTGCAGTGTTTTTTCGGACTTGTTAACTGCAATTCATGCTGTTCTTACAGCCATAAAATAATATCTATTGACTTTCAGTGCTAAATAATGAAAATATATATATGGACTTTCAGAGTGCTAAATAATCAAATTAATCTAGGGACTTTAGAGGTGCTAAATAAGTAGATCCTAACTTTCTTTTGCAATAATATTCCAGATATTTTCTTTGCTGCCTGTCAGGAAATATGACTTAATTCCTTATAATGTGCGAGACTATGTTGGATGTCTGCACGTGAGGCCAAGGAGGTCTATCTGGATTCCCCCTAGACGACCCCGTCCCACTGGAGACAGTAAAGACGCCTTCTCAGTTTTCCAGGTGCATTCCTCTGTCCATGTGTTTGCTGTTGTTGTACACATTTTATATTCCAGGAATAGTTCAATATGTAGGTAATATAATTCTGTCATTAAATCAGTGCTGGTGATTTGTCGTCTTCTAGGAGCTGGGACTTAAGATGGCCACCAACATGGTGATCAGAGAGCCCTCCTGTTTACTGTTCAAGGGAAAAGAATTCCACAAACAATGTATGTATAACAGCCTCCCTTTTCTCCTCTTACTTTTCCACCCATACATTGTTTTTTGTGTTGTATTGGGAAATAGTTTGGAATTTTTAAAGTTTGTTAAAGGAATTAAAACTAGAGCAACCCAGTATATTCTATGGTTCATCATTATGTTCTCTGTCCCGAATATATATATATACAGTATTGTGCAAAAGTTGTATGCAGGTGTGTAAAGTAAGAATGCTTTCAAAAATAGAAGTTTTATCAATTAACTAAATGCAAAGTGCAAATGCAAATTTTTCCCAGGATTTTTTCACATCAACAAAACTTTTGCACAGTACTGTATATATATTATATATATATGTATTGTAATGTAAATATTTGTTAATAATTATATTATATATTGTTATAAATATCTATATATACTGTATATAGTGTGTGTGTGTGTGTGTGTGTGTGTGTGTGTGTGTGTGTGTGTGTGTGTGTGCGTGCGTGCGTGTGTGTGTGTATATATATATATATTTATTTGTTTACAGCCTACATGATCGCGTACGATTCCCAGCCAGACAGAATGACAATGGTGGGAATGAGGGGAAGTGGTGGTTCTCCTCGTCTTCCTCCCATCCAGACTGTCCGCATCTTCTTCCCTGAGACCTGGATATGGGACCTGGTGGATGTCGGGTAAGGAGCGGAGTGGAGACCTGAAACGTAGTGGTTACTATGGTACCCACATATCATCAGTAGGCTAACACTATCCTACCTCCCATTCACTGAAATGTAGTGGTTACTATGGTACCAACATATCATCAGTAGGCTAACACTATCCTACCTCACATTCACTGAAACGTAGTGGTTACTATGGTACCAACATATCATCAGTAGACTAACACTATCCTACCTCACATTCACTGAAACATAGTGGTTACTATGGTACCAACATATCATCAGTAGGCTAACACTATCCTACCTCACATTCACTGAAACGTAGTGGTTACTATGGTACCAACATATCATCAGTAGGCTAACACTATCCTACCTCACATTCACTGAAACATAGTGGTTACCATGGTACCAACATATCATCAGTAGGCTAACACTATCCTACCTCACATTCACTGAAACATAGTGGTTACTATGGTACCAACATATCATCAGTAGGCTAACACAATCCTACCTCACATTCACTGAAAGGTAGTGGTTACTATGGTACCAACATATCATCAGTAGGCTAACACTATCCTACCTCACATTCACGGAAACATCAACTTTGTTGCATTCCTGTGTGTGTGGGTGTCTTCAGGGACTCTGGCTCAGCAGACATGGCCCTCACAGTCCCAGACACCATCACCACATGGGTGACCAAGGCCTTCTGTTTGGCCCCTGGAGGCTTTGGCCTGGCTCCTCCTCTGGAGCTGCAGGTCTTCCAGCCCTTCTTCCTGGAGCTCAGCCTGCCTTACTCCATGATCCGGGGGGAGAGCTTGCAGCTCAAGGCCACCGTCTTCAACTACCTGGACAAATGCATCATGGTATTCCATCCCGCAGTACTTCTGAAATCTGACATTTGTATTGAAGTTGAACCGATTCTTACAATACATGTTTAAATACATTTAGATTACATGATATTCATATGAAGTCAAATTATTCCGGTCTGTTGTATTTTTTCAATTATTTTTGATTCTGAAGTAGTAGTTTGTCGTTCCCGTGGCAACATTGAACATTAAACCTGTTTTGTTTGCTGTGTCTCCTGTGCTGCTGTGTGTCAGGTGAGGGTGAGTCCCACTCCCTCTTCAGACTACACCCTGACACCTCTCTCTGGTGACCACGACTCCTCCTGTCTGTGTGCCAACGGACGCAAGACCTTCAGCTGGACCATGGAGCCCTCTGTCCTAGGTGAGACCACTGGCCTCCTGGACACACAGCCTGGTTTACACTGCAGAGCTCAGCACCGACAACCATGGCCATTTGGAAACTGGTTCAAAATTGAATACCCCACACACTCATGAAAGAATATATAAATATATATATAAATATATATATATATATATATATATATATATATATATATATATATATATATATATATACTGGATACATAATATAGAATTTGGGTGACTGGATCTATTATATATACATATATCTGTGAGAAAGGTGATGTCTTTACAGGTTCTAGTATATGTACATCTATATGCAGGCTTGGTGAACGTGTTTTGACTGGTTCTATTATATGTACATCTATCTGTAGGAAAGGTGAATGTGTTTCACTGATTCTATTATATGTACATCCATCTGCAGGAAAGGTGAATGTAACGTTTAGTGCAGAGGCTTTGGGTCAAGGGTCATGTGACAATGAGATAGTGAGCGTTCCAGACAGGGGACGCATCGACGTGGTCACTCGCCCTCTCCTGGTGAAGGTGGGTACTGCAGCCAGAGCCTCGTCAATAATAAATACATTTAAAACATAATCATATTCCCCCAGAGGAAAGCTTTGGTTTGACAGAGGCTTTCTTCTCAAAGCTGTGTCTTTTTCTCCATTGTGTTAGGCTGAGGGCACCGAGCAGAGCAAAGCCTACAGCTGGCTACTGTGTCCCACTGGTCAGTGTTACCACACTTTGAATGTCTTCCTGAATCTGTTCATCGTCTCTCACTGACGGTCCTGTTGTCTCTGTGTCTCCACACAGGAGGAGAGGCTTTGACAGAGGAGCTGGAGCTGAAACTCCCAGAGGACGTGATCACAGGATCAGCCAGGGCCTCAGTCACTGTCCTGGGTAACAATGGACCTCACCACCCTTTTTCTTACTGACAAATCTATTTTGATTTTCTCACTTGATCAGGGATTATTCAAATATAATTCAGCTAGTTACCCTCGTGTTGGATAAATGAAGGAACCTCTCCACTCTGACATGGCCCCACCTCCCTCTCCCCCCCACTGTGTTGTGTTGGTGTGCAGGAGACATCCTGGGCCGGGCCCTGCAGAACCTGGAGGGGCTGCTGCAGATGCCCTATGGGTGTGGGGAACAGAACATGGCCCTGCTGGCCCCCAACATCTACATCCTGGAGTACCTGAAGAACACACAGCAGCTCACCTCACCAATCAGGGACAAGACTAGGCCCTTCCTGACCGATGGTAAGAAAGGCCCCTCCCCCTCCCTTCTGTAATTGGTCCAATAGAGATGGAGGTAACACTCATTGCTTGTGTTCCAGCCAATAGGAATGCACTAATCTCCGCCAGGCCCCACACTCTTGTGTTGTAGTTTCCAGATATTTGCTTCATAATAACAATAATAGAATCACTATGTCATTTAGCATTCCAGTATGTGTCATGCCTTGTTTATATTTATCAGGTACTATCATATGTTGAATACTCTACTCAGTTGGTATTACTATAGAGTGTCTACAATACAGACTTATTAGATATTGTCCTACATGACCCCTAGTGGTTAACTTCATTAATACTGTATATACGGTTATATATATTTAAGTATTATTTATACAACATCTAGAATACCTACTTAATAGACATTGTCCTACATGTCCCCTAGTGGTTCCATGGGTTAACTTCATTAATACTTGTATATACGGTTATATATATTTAAGTATTATCATACAACATCTAGAATACCTACTTAATAGATATTGTCCCTATCCTGACAGGTTACCAGAGACAGCTGAACTACAAGCACCATGATGGTGCCTACAGTACCTTCGGACAAGGAGATGGGAACACTTGGTAAGCAGTCTGAGTTTACTCAGTAGTGGTTAACACTTGGTAAGCAGTCTGAGTTTACTCAGTAGTGGTTAACACTTGGTAAGCAGTCTGAGTTTACTCAGTAGTGGTTAACACTTGGTAAGCAGTCTGAGTTTACTCAGTAGTGGTTAACACTTGGTAAGCAGTCTGAGTTTACTCAGTAGTGGTTAACACTTGGTAAGCAGTCTGAGTTTACTCAGTAGTGGTTAACACTTGGTAAGCAGTCTGAGTTTACTCAGTAGTGGTTAACACTTGGTAAGCAGTCTGAGTTTACTCAGTAGTGGTTAACACTTGGTAAGCAGTCTGAGTTTACTTAGCCTCGGTTCCAGGGTTTGGTTCCAAAGCCTGGGGAAGTTTGATTGTGAAAGTGCGTATGAAAGAGGTGGAAACTAGCAAGGTGTTACCATTCAAAACATCCAATGAAGTATTGACATGGGCAGAGCTTCACAGACCGAGGTTTGTTACAGGTTTCACCAAAGATCTGGTCGACATGACAGTTGAGGTGTACCAAGTGGTTTCTGTTGTACGTTTGGTCTGTCGTACTGGTCGACATGACAGTTGAGGTGTACCAAGTGGTTTCTGTTGTTTCTCAGGCTGACTGCCTTTGTCTGGAGGTCGTTTGGTAGAGCCAAGCATTTCGTGTTCATTGACCCAGACAAACTGGAGGAATCAGAGAAGTGGCTGGTGAAACAACAACAAGATGGAGGCTGTTTCCGTAAGCTGGGGAAACTCTTTAACAACAGAATGAAGGTACTGGAAGAAATGATGGTTGGTTATTTTAGGAAAGGTCATGAAAATATGAATTTAAAGAGTCATCCTGTGAATGTTGGTGATGATGAAGAAATGATCCACTAGTTCTTTTGAGGAGAGGGTTAGGGTTAGGGTTAACTATTAAAAAACCTAATGTCTAAACATGACTAGTTAAACATAGTTAGGGCAGTCGGTGTTAATGTATAAAATTAAATATTGTAGTAGTCTAAATCTTAAATAGTTTTCCTGCTGGTTTCCTCCAGGGAGGAGTGTCAGATAAAGTGACCCTGAGTGCCTACATCACTGCCTCAATGCTGGAGATGAACATGACAGCAGACGTAAGAACACATTCACCCTTAAATCATGTGTACTGTACTGGATAGACATATTTAAATAGATTTTCCATTCATGATCTTCTGTGCCGTTAACATTTCTATTCAACAGGTTGTGTTTATTACATACTGTACTGTCAATAGAGAATGACTTACCTTACATATATTATTTAGGATCTCAATGTTGAACAAGTATCAGCCTGTCTTCACTGACAGCTGTCTGTCTGCGTGTTGTAGCACCCTGTGGTGAAAAGCAGCCTGTCTTGTCTGAGGGGCTCCATCAGTGATCTGAGCAACACCTATGCTACTGCTCTGCTGGCCTACACCTTTAGTCTGGCAGGAGACATGGAGACCAGGGACACACTGCTGCAGCACCTGGACAAGGTGGCCACGCACCAGGGTGAGACACATGACACTCTCACACCAACTCCACTACCACACAAACAGCACATTCCATACAAAGTCACCCTCTATTTCATCATGCTCCTGTGTCAAACCTTGGGATTATGTACTGTGTGTGTGTGTGTGTGTGTGTGTGTGTGTCTCCCCAGGGGGTCTGCGTTACTGGTCCCAGTCCTCCTCTGAAACCCAGGCCTCTCTGTCTGTGGAGATCAGCTCCTACGTGCTGCTGGCCACCCTCACAACCTCCCCTGTGGAGGCTTCACAGCTGGGCTACGCCTCCAGCATCGTCAGGTGGCTGATCCGCCAGCAGAACTCCTACGGAGGCTTCTCCTCCACACAGGTACACACCGTAGAGCTACAACACCTAGAGAGATACAGATACACACCGTAGAGCTACGACACCTAGAGAGGTACAGGTAAACACCATAGAGCTACAACACCTAGAGAGATACAGATACACACCGTAGAGCTACGACACCTAGAGAGGTACAGGTAAACACCATAGAGCTACAACACCTAAAGAGATACAGGGACACACCATAGAGTTACAACACCTAGAGAGATACAGGTTCACACCCCAGAGCTACAACATCTAGAGAAATACAGGGACACAGCATAGAGCTACAACACCTAGAGAGATACAGGTTCACACCATAGAGCTGCAACACCTAGAGAAATACAGGGACACACCATAGAGCTACAACAGGTAGAGAGATACCGATACACACCATAGAGCTACAGTACCTAGAGAGATACAAGTACACACCATTCGCAATCTGAAATCGAACTAACATATCACAAAGTCAAACGCCAAATTTCAAATCTATCATGGTAAATGCAGATGTTATTTCCATAGGACACAGTGGTGGCGCTGCAGGCTCTGTCTCTCTACTCTACTCTGGTGTTCAGTCCAGAGGGCTCCAGCACTGTAACAGTCCAGTCTCCCAGTGGCCCGCCCAGCCTCTTTGAAATCAACCAGAGCAACAAGCTCCTCTACCAGGAGAGGGCGCTGCAGGACGTGGCAGGGAAGTACAGCGTGGAAGTGAAGGGAACTACTTGTGCCTCAGTGCAGGTCAGTAAAGACCCTGCCCACACATCTCCTACCTTTGGGTTACTGTCACTATAGCAACCCAGCCCACAACCCCCCTACCTTTGGGTTACTGTCACTATAGCAACCCAGCCCACACCCCTCCTACCTTTGGGTTACTGTCACTATAGCAACCCAGCCCACAACCCCCCTACCTTTGGTGTACTGTCCCTATAGCAACCCAGCCCACACCCCTCCTACCTTTGGGTTACTGTCACTATAGCAACCCAGCCCACAACCCTCCTACCTTTGGGTTACTGTCACTATAGCAACCCAGCCCACCACCCTCCTACCTTTGGGTTACTGTCACTATAGCAACCCAGCCCACAACCCCCCTTCCTTTGGGTTACTGTCACTATAGCAATCCAATCCTCCTATCTATGCTGTACTGCCTCCAATAAGGTCATAAGCTTTATGAAATAGTTGAACTAGTAATGTTGGTGTGATGTTATTGTTCTCTGAGCGGTGTCCCTCCTTCCCGATGGTCAGGTGGCTGTTAACTACAACATCCCCACTCCCACTGCCAGCAGCACTCTGAGCATCCAGGTCACCCCTGAGATAAACTGCAGCAGCAACTCTCTGAGACCTAAGGTCACCCTCAAACTCCAGTCCCTGTAAGGGTCACACACACACACACACACACACACACACACACACGCACACACACACACACACACACACGCACATACACACAGCTTTAGATATCTAAATGATGGGCATCAATCTCAGAGGAAAATTATTAGACAGGTTTTCAATTCACAATACATTAGAATAAACACTGATTTAAAAAAATATGTGATCTTGCAAGCTGCTTTATAAACTGTAATGTGACGTTTCCATGTTGAATTTCAGATATAACGGAGCAGAGAATGGAACCAACATGGTTATAGTGGATCTGAAGATGTTGTCTGGATTTGTCCCAGACGCCGACTCTCTGTCAAATGTGAGTTGTTTTTTCTGTAGTTTCTTTTTTTTTAAACGATAACCTCTGATGTAATTTAACTGATGAGTTTCGCTGAGTTTAGTCTCAATGACCTAATCTCTTTACAGCTGAAGCGTTAGGGTTAGTCTTGATGACCTCATCTCTTTACAGCTGAAGGGTTAGGGTTAGTCTTGATGACCTCATCGCTTTACAGCTGAAGGGTTAGGGTTAGTCTTGATGACCTCATCTCTTTACAGCTGAAGGGTTAGGGTTAGTCTTGATGACCTCATCTCTCCACAGCTGAAGGGTTGGGGTTAGTCTTGATGACCTCATCTCTTTACAGCTGAAGGGTTAGGGTTAGTCTTGATGACCTCATCTCTTTACAGCTGAAGGGTTCACTTCTGGTGGATCGAGTGGACAAGAAAGATGACCACGTTCTGATTTACCTGAGAGAGGTGAGTAGCGTTGATCACCTGCCAACATCCACTTTTATGTTGATGATGATGATTGCTGGGAGTGACTTGTTTGATTCTGCCAACAGTTGCCAGCAGGGATTCCCCTTCACCACAGTCTAGACATCGTCCAGGAACTCCCAGTCAACAACCTGAAGCCAGCAGTGGTCCAGATCTATGACTACTACCAGCCCAGTAAACTACCTTTATTAAACTACTACCAGCCCAGTAAACTACCTTTATTAAACTACTACCAGCCGAGTAAACTACCTTTTTATTAAAACTACTACCAGCCCAGTAAACTACCTTTATTAAACCACTACCAGCTCAGTAAACTACCTTTTTATTAAAACTACTACCAGCCCAGTAAACTACCTTTTTATTAAAACTACTACCAGCCCAGTAAACTACCTTTATTAAACTACTATCAGCCCAGTAAACTACCTTTATTAAACCGCTACCAGCCCAGTAAACTAGCTTTTTATTATACTGCTTCCAGCTCAGTAAACAAAACCTTAATAAAACATTTAATTGAATTACTGAAAGCAAAGTACACAGCGCTAAAATGCTAACACGCTAATAATGCGCTAATGCAGCACTGGCAGCCTCCTGTGGCGTTATTAGCATGTGGAGAAGATGTGTGGTGACTAGGGAAGACATTACCACTCCGTTGTTTGTCTTTCAGGTGACCAGTCGAAGACAGAATACACCTTCCATTGTGCCGCAGGTAACTCCATACCTGCACAGATAGCGAATCAGATTAGTGGAATTCTTAGCTAGAAGATTGTTCGAAAATTATGGGAAAGATTAGATATAGATTTTTGCTGTTTATGAAAACATTAAATATTTAGAAATATTTCAATTTTATTTTTCTACAGTTGCTTGACGCATACGCATCATTTCTACATCCAACCGGCTCTGTGTTCCCAAACAGTGGGGTTGAAGGTTAAAGTTCTTCAGTGTGGGTGTCTGTGTGCCTGTGTGTGTGTGTCTAGCGCTGGAGTTGGTACATTTTAACATTTCCATAGTCTACATTATTGTATGGACAGGAAAATCCATAAGCATGAAAAAGCAATAAACATAACTGTGTTGACAATCTGCGTTTTTATATTTTGTCTTTTTATATTTTTTGGAAACTCTTAGAAGTAGAAACGTTAAACAGGATTTATTTTCCTATCAAGCCCAGATGTAGCCTACGTTAGCCTGGTTGACCACTGACCGGCTGCTCCAACAAGACCACACCCATATGCGCGCTCGACATTTCTCTGGTGTTAAATTGGGATTTGTAGAAATATTCTCATCTGACCCCAAGAGGGTGCTGTTGATCCATTTCTAAACTTTGTACTCAGTTACCTAGGACGTCGTTACAGTAACATCATTTTCTCTCTCCTCTTTCACCCCCACGTTTCTCTAATTCGTCCCCCTCCCCCTTCTCTTCCTCCCTCTTTAAAATATACTTCACATGGTCCCTCTGAACTGCAAGGGACAAAAAAAACTCCACATCAAAAATAATTTCTGATATTTATTCAAAACAATATACAAGCAATTACAACTCATTGGCCTACGACTACAAATGTACAAACCTTGTTAAAAAACATTTTTATATATAAAACAAAACAAAAGGTTATTAAGAAACCTCATTCTTCCTGATGCTCAAATAGGGCAGTCAGCGGTCATATTTATGTATTATTAATAATAATAATAATAATAATTTAAGAGTGCCTTTCTAAAAATCCTTTACCCTTTACAAGACACTTTACAAAACATAGTGTTGGGTAATAAATCATTTTGTTGGACTTATAACAATAATAGTTGGTTTAAAAATAAATCATTTGACTTTGACAAACCATGTGTGGTTTCCCTTTTAATCAAGTGCATTGAGCCTGTGCTGACACGGTATAGTACCCCGATCCAATCAATCCCTTTCTTCTTTATCTTTATCAGTCTACGGCTTTGTGCATCAGGGACCATCACACAATTCTGATGTTGGTCCTCCGTCCCAAATCCATACTTTTGATGTGGTCGTCACCACGCACCAAGTTCGATGACACTTTACTGGAGGTTGATATGATGACAGTTATATGGTAACAATTATGGACAACCTGTTATGAATTGATCCACATATCTTATTTGATAGATGATTAATATAATATTTTATATTAATGAGCGAGAGAGAGAGAATCACTTCCTGGTCCAGATCATGCGTTGATGGACACAACTCAGAATTGTAACCTCATCCTTACAGAAGGGATCATGAAAATCTTAACACGTTTCACTGGACCACACTGAAGCATTGATATGAGTATAAAAGAACAAGGAACAACATCTTATACATGGTTTCAAAACATTATGACTTAATAACTTAGAATATTTTACCGACATCTTTTCTCGCCGTGTGTGTGACCATAGAATTATTGTGTGTGTGTGCGTGTGTGTGTGTGTGTGTGTGTGTGTGTGTGTGTGTGTGTGTGTTTCTGTGTGGGCTTGACTTTGTCAACAGCTGTGTGTGAATGTGTGAGTGTGTGTGTGTGTGTGTGTGTGTGTGTGTGTGTGTGTGTGTGTGTGTGTGTGTGTGTGTGTGTGTTTCTGTGCAGAATCACTGTCCTTCATATAGCATGCTGACCCAACAACGTCCACAGCATTTGATTGGTCGGTTAGGGCAGACACAGGCCAGTGTGTTTGTTTCCGACTGCAGCTCCACCCTTTTGGGTGGGCTATGGCGTTTGGGTTTGGCGGGGGTTACAGGGTAGGGAGATTTTCAGTGCTGCAGCTCCCTTTAAGGTTGGGGTAGAGGTGTTGCTAGACGCTAAACATCAGGTGTCTTTGTTTCAGAGTGCAGAACCTCCCTGACAACTGAAATCTGGCGACATGGCTGGGCCGTATGATGGGGGTGGGCTTGGTTCTTAATGCAGCACCTCCCTGTCGGCTGAGGGGGTGCGGTTGGAGTAGATGTGGAGTTGGGGATGCTCAATGCCGTTGTTGTGAAGGTCCTCTTGTTTCTGAAGACCTTGGAGTTTCTCCACCAACTCTCTGATGAAGAGCTGAAGAGGGAGAGACCAAATGAGAGGAGAGACTGACAGAGACTTACAAATATTTGATTATTATTATTGTTGTTGTTATTATTATTATTATTATTATTATTGTTATTATTATTATTATTATTATTGTTGAGTATGACGAAGAAGAAGTTCGTTCTGACCTCTGTGTCATTACTGCAGGTGTGAAGAATTTCCTGTAAGAGCAGTTTAAGACATGTAGTTATTGGCATTCAAGTCAGTAAATCTATAGTATTTGGTCTGGTGTATTACCTGGAGTCTGTGTGCGTAGGTCCATGGGTTTTGATCTGGTGTTTTAACTGGAGTCTCTGTGTGTAAGTCTGTGGGTTTGGGTCTGGTGTATTACCTGGAGTCTCTGTGTGTAAGTCTATGGGTTTCGATCTGGTGTATTACCTGGAGTCTCTGTATGTAAGTCTGTGGGTTATGATCTGGAGTTTTAACTGGAGTCTCTGTGTGAGTCTATGGGTTTTGATCTGGTGTATTACCTGGAGTCTCTGTATGTAAGTCTGTGGGTTATGATCTGGTGTTTTAACTGGAGTCTCTGTGTGTAAGTCTGTGGGTTTGGGTCTGGTGTATTACCTGGAGTCTCTGTGTGTAAGTCTATGGGTTTCGATCTGGTGTATTACCTGGAGTCTCTGTATGTAAGTCTGTGGGTTATGATCTGGAGTTTTAACTGGAGTCTCTGTGTGAGTCTATGGGTTTTGATCTGGTGTATTACCTGGAGTCTCTGTATGTAAGTCTGTGGGTTATGATCTGGTGTATTACCTGGAGTCTCTGTATGTAAGTCTGTGGGTTATGATCTGGTGTTTTAACTGGAGTCTCTGTGTGTGAGTCTATGGGTTTTGATCTGGTGTATTACCTGGAGTCTCTGTGTGTAAGTCTATGGGTTTTGATCTGGTGTATTACCTGGAGTCTTTCCGTTCTTTCCTTGTCACTCTTCAAGTCCAGTAACTCATCGATGTTGACCTCCTCTGGCATCTCCTCCTCCTGTGATAGGACACACAGACTGTCCATCAAACTAACATCCAGTCCACACACAGCATCATTGCATTTGGAACTCTGAAAATAATTTATTTTGGGAGTCATTGGTAAGCCAAATAGCCAGCCCCCCCCCCCCCCCCCACACACACACACATTTGTATTTGTCCTGATGATCGTTGATGAGTGTCTTCATTTTGAGCCTTTTGTATGCAGACAGGCAGAGAATCACGTGTGTGTGTGAGTGTGAGTGTGTGTGTGTGTGTGTCCAGGGGGTCTACGCCCCTGGTCCCAGTCCTCCTCTGTGTTTATTCATCCATACAAGTGAGCCACAGAGTCCTGCTGTGAGTATGTGGGGTGGTTGGTAGTTGCCAGACGGACTGTTTTGAAAAGGTAATTATTAGTATTCTACCAGAGTGACATCATGGGCTGTTATTTGTCAACGCTCAGCGGGGGGGATTTCCTACATTGTTTAGGAAGGAAACACTTTCGCTCTGGCCTGACAGACGTCTTTTCTGGAAAACAATTGATCGCTAAACAAACAACAGGCAGGTGTAGGGAGGAGAATGGCTGACACAGGGAAAGAGGCACAAATAGAGTGAGACTGTGAAAGAGGGATGGGGGAAAGAAGAGATTAGAGCATGCCGGTCTTTAACAGGAAATAGATAACCGAACTGCAGGCCAGACATTCTTCTCAGAACAGATCAGAAGTCACCAGACGTTTCTCACAATCTTAATGTCTACATATCTCTCTCTCTGTCTCTCTCTCATATTTTTTGCCGTCCGCATAACTCTCTCTCCCTTCTTATAAATCTCTTTGCTCTTTCATACTCCCCCATTTGCCCTGAGGTCCTTTACTAAGGGTCTCCGTGGGAACCAGACTGTTTGCCTACCAGTCTCATTATGGGGTGTTTGGCTGATGTTTTCACGAGTCATTAACTAAAATGGCAACCTTGAGGCCCCATATCGTTCCAAATACCAAGAACACAAGATGGCCACTGGCCAGAGCTCCAGCTTTCCACAAATAATACACATTTTGTAGACACTTTTCAGAACAAACATTACAATTTATTTGTGTGTGTGTGTGTTTAGGTCTAAACCATCAAACAGCAGATACAGGAACACATTCTACTGTCATTTAGGGCCACAGTCAAACAACAGACACAGGAACACATTAAACTGTCATTTAGGCCTACAGTCAAACAACAGATACAGGAACACATTCTACTGTCATTTAGGGCCACAGTCAAACAACAGACACAGGAACACATTCTACTGTCATTTAGGGCCACAGTCAAACAACAGATACAGGAACACATTCTACTGTCATTTAGGGCCACAGTCAAACAACAGACACAGGAACACATTCTACTCTCATTTAGGGCCACAGTCAAACAACAGACACAGGAACACATTCTACTGTCATTTAGGGCCACAGTCAAACAACAGACACAGGAACACATTCTACTGTCATTTAGGGCCACAGTCAAACAACAGACACAGGAACACATTCTACTGTCATTTAGGCTTACAGTCAAACAACAGACACAGGAACACATTCTACTGTCATTTAGGGCCACAGTCAAACAACAGACACAGGAACACATTCTACTGTCATTTAGGGCCACAGTCAAACAACAGACACAGGAACACATTCTACTGTCATTTAGGGCCACAGTCAAACAACAGACACAGGAACACATTCTACTGTCATTTAGGGCCACAGTCAAACAACAGACACAGGAACACATTCTACTGTCATTTAGGGCCACAGTCAAACAACAGACACAGGAACACATTCTACTGTAACATAATAGGGTTAGGGTTAGGGTTAGGCTTAACTATGCTGTTATAAGATGCCTGTAACATAATAGAGTTAGGGTGAGGGTTAGGCTTAACTATGGTGTTATAAGATGCCTGTAACATAATAGAGTTAGGGTTAGGCTTAACTATGCTCTTATAAGGTGCCTGTAACATAATAGAGTTAGGGTTAGGCTTAACTATGCTCTTATAAGGCGCCTGTAACATAATGGAGTTTAGTTAGCCTTTTAAGGAACACTGACAGAAAGAATTTGAATATCATAAAAATAGAAATGAGAAAAACATGGTAAATGGCAAAGCTGAAAGAGATTACATTCTCCTTTCAGTAAAGTTAATGTGATTTTGTGTGTGTGTGTGTGTAGGTGTCTGCCATAGGCTGAGTGTGTGTGTGTGTGTGTGTGTGTGTGTGTGTGTGTGTGTGTGTGGGTGTGTGTGTGTGTGTGTGTGTGTGTGTGTGTGTGTGTGTGTCTGTGTGTGTGTGTAAAGGTCAGTGTGCAAAATGGATTCCAGCCTTCGTCAGTTCTGTGACTGTGGATTCAAAGCCACCAGGGAGACCAAGACCTTTCCTTCAACATGAAGCACACACACATACACACACACACACACACACACACACACACACACACTGGGAGACCAAGACCTTTCCTTCAACATGAAGCCCACACACACACACACACACACACACACACACAGCTGAGAGTATGTGGATACAAACCCAAAGCAGGAACACAAATCCACAGGCACACACTGTGAGGCTGACACAACTAAAATACGAAGTGAGACAGACAGACAGACAGACAGACAGACAGACAGACAGACAGACAGACAGACAGACAGACAGACAGACAGACAGACAGACAGACAGACAGACAGACAGGCAGACAGACAGGCAGACAGACAGGCAGGCAGAGAGAGCCCCACTCTCTCCCTCTTTGTTTGAACCTAACTGTCACATTCAGTTACTGACAGACAAAGGTTGCGTGACAGCACAACAGCTGCTTACTTGAAATAACACTCACAACAAGACATGTTTTAATGAATATAACACTATAACCAATACACCTGACATTTGTCTAATAGATATTAGATATATCTAGATATTAAGATAAGTGTTATAGAATTAAACTGTAGATAAATTAAATTGGGTCAAAGTGTAAAGGATTTCTTTCTCTCCCTCTGTCCTCTCTTCTGTCCACTCTCTCCTCTCCCTCCTCTCTTCTCTCTGTCCTCCTCTCTCCTCTCCTCCCTCCTGTTTGTCATCCTCTCACTTGCCTCCCCATGGCTCTTCTATGAGAACTGTCTGGAGGAGAAAACGGAATTCTAGAATATTCATTCATTCGTTTAAATCTTATTTAATTATAGAACATTCTGAACAACATTTAAATCTTATTCTAGAATATTCAGGAAATGCTAGGATCACGTAAAACATCTACTTTGAAACCGTTAGGTGAAATTTGATGTTACACTCTGTGTGTCCACCTAACAAAAAGGAAATGAGGTGTGTAAGTTACACACAGTGTCCACCTAACAAAAAGGCTTTATAAACCACCATCTAAGTTACACACTGTGTCAAGCTTACAAAAAGGCTTTATAAACCACCATCTAAGTTACACACAGTGTCCACCTAACAAAAAGGCTTTATAAACCACCATCTAAGTTACACACAGTGTCCACCTAACAAAAAGGCTTTACAAACCACCATCTAAGTTACACACAGTGTCCACCTAACAAAAAGGCTTTATAAACCACCATCTAAGTTATACACAGTGTCCACCTTACAAAAAGGCTTTATAAACCACCATCTAAGTTACACACAGTGTCCACCTAACAAAAAGGCTTTATAAACCACCATCTAAGTTATACACAGTGTCCACCTAACAAAAAGGCTTTACAAACCACCATCTAAGTTACACACAGTGTCCACCTAACAAAAAGGCTTTATAAACCACCATCTAAGTTACAGACTGTGTCCACCTTACAAAAAGGCTTTATAAACCACCATCTCAATTACACACTGTGTCCACCTAACAAAAAGCCTTTATAAACCACCATCTAAGTAACGCACTGTGTCACCTAACAAAAAGGCTTTTACAAAACGCCATTTAACTCAGAGGTCAAACATTACTCAACGTGGGAGAACCGAATGCAGCATAACAAAACATTACGCTGACCGATGTGCCAGACAGAGGTCCAGACATGACTTAACACGATGTACAACGATAAGACTATCGCTAATTGTGTTTTCAAAACAGGCTGTGTTTTGTCAACAGACGCATATTTACAACGATAGAATGGGGATGAAAAGAACAGACAGACATCAAAAGAATGGAATTATAGAATAGAGTAGAATGAACAAGCCCATTATCAATTCCTAAGAGTCAAACTGGTAACAGATGACTAGGCCACTTTTGTGTTATGTTTACAAACACTTTTCTGCGATTTTAACAGATTTGTAAAGTGTGGTGACTGAACTAACCCTAACCCTAACCGTAACCCTGAAACATAACGTAGTTGTTAAATTGAGAAATGCTTTACCAATCATAACGCATAGTTCTATATCCCATTGAGAAATGCTTTACCAATCATAACGCATAGTTGTGTATCCCATTGAGAAATGCTTTACCAATCATAACGCATAGTTGTGTATCCCATTGAGAAATGCTTTACCAATCATAACGCATAGTTGTGTATCCCATTGAGAAATGCTTTACCAATCATAACGCATAGTTGTATATCCCATTGAGAAATGCTTTACCAATCATAACGCATAGTTGTGTATCCCATTGAGAAATGCGTTGCCTATGATACCGCTTAGACATATGTGATCTTCGTTACCACGTAAACGCAATTAAATAATACCATGTTCAATGGACACGTAGCAGACACAGCTGGGCAGAGCTAGCTGTCATTTCTACTCAATCTACATCTACTCTCCTTCCTGTGGGCCTTATTTTGGTTTATGAAGAGGACGGCACAGCTTGCAATCCTATAGGATGGTCCCCCAACACTGCCCGGCGGGTAGTGATGATGTCACCTTGAGTCAACATCAAGGTGATGGTGGTGTCGGATAGTGATGATGTCACCTTGAGTCAACATCAAGGTGATGGCGGTGTCGGGTAGTGATGATGTCACCTTGAGTCAACATCAAGGTGATGGCGGTGTCGGGTAGTGATGATGTCACCTTGAGTCAACATCAAGGTGATGGCGGTGTCGGGTAGTGATGATGTCACCTTGAGTCAACATCAAGGTGATGGCGGTGTCGGGTAGTGATGATGTCATGAATGTCGCCATAAATAGAACAGCTTTAGGAGCCAAAGACATCTTTGATATTCTGAAACGTGACCTTTCTTTGGAGACATGGCCACAGTATGGGACCAACGAATGCTGAGGATTTATGTTATCTAATGTTGCTCTCTGAATGAGGACAACTCAGAACATGTTTCACAAGTTTACAGATTACTTTACATTCTTCCTGTGGCAAGATACATTATTACCCAGTCAGCCAGTCAGCCAGCCAGCCAGCCAGGCAGCCAGCCAGCCAGGCAGCCAGCCAGCCAGGGAGGCAGTCAGTCAGTCTGGCTTAGTGTCACCTCAGGCCTTCAAGGCAGCAATTTCATGCACATTACTTCCAGGCCAATGCCTTATGGGTAATGTGGTTTTTGTTCGCTTGGACTCTCGGGTTGTTAGTTCTCTGATCTGTTCAGCTGATTGAGTGAGTGAGTGAGTGAGTGAGTGCGTGCGTGCGGGCGGGCGGGCGTGCGTGTGTGTGCGCATGTCTGTGTGTGTGTGTGTGTGTGTGTGTGTGTGTGTGTGTGTGTGTAATCATAATCGCTAAGTGCTACATGCACATGCTTTTATAAATCCCACGTATTATTTAACATGTTTTTTTTCTGGGAATTAATGCATGTCTGTTTGAGTGCATCTGTGTGTGTGTTGATGTGAATGTGTGTTTATGTGTGTGTGTGTTGATGTGAATGTGTGTTGATGTGTGTGTGTGTTGATGTGTGTGTGTGTTGATGTGAATGTGTGTTGATGTGTGTGTGTGTTGATGTGAATGTGTGTTGATGTGTGTGTGTGTTGATGTGTGTGTGTGTTGATGTGTGTGTGTTGATATGTGTGTGTGTTGATGTGAATGTGTGTTGATGTGTGTTGATGTGTGTGTGTGTCTAAAAGGGATTATGTGTGAATTTCACCGTGTGTTGGTTGCATGAGTGTGTGTGTGTGTGTGTGTGTGTGTGTGTGTGTTTTAAGCCTGTGTTTCCACCCTGAAAGAGCAGAGGGCCACACACCACAGCAGAGATCCGGGTTAAATACGCTCATCTCTCAGCTGATAGCAACACAACTCCAGTCAATCATCAACTACCATTGCTACCGTCTTTCACTGTGCACTACGCTTTGTATGCAACAACAAGTGTCTTACTCATCATTGTGACTTATACAAAATGGCTGGCCTCACTTCTTTGGGATCCCGTAGACCCACTGGCACTTATTTACATCCAAAGCCATCACAGGGAAACATCCCAGCATTTCTCTGAAGCCTTCTCAAAATGCATCCAGCACATACGGCCTTCGTTCAAATGGCTTGCTGCTTTTGACTGTTCCTTGCACCATGTCTGTGTTTGGTAAAAAGGCTTTTAAGTTGTGTGCCCCCTGGTCCTAGAGTTTGGTAAAAAGGCTTTTAAGTTTTTTGCCCCCTGGTCCTGGAGTTTGGTAAAAAGGCTTTTAAGTTTTATGCCCCCTGGTCCTGGAGTTTGGTAAAAAGGCTTTTAAGTTTTATGCCCCCTGGTCCTGGAGTTTGGTAAAAAGGCTTTTAAGTTTTATGCCCCCTGGTCCTGGAGTTTGCTGCAAAAACAGAATAAGTTCACTTCCTTTGTGTCACTGCCAGAGTAAAAAAAAAAGAAAAATCGTATCAAAGAACTGATATTTGTACCTGCTTTAACTAATAACAGCCATGTATTTTATTTTTTACTTCTGAGACTGCTTTATTGGTTTCAATGTTTTTTTCTCCTTGTTTTATGTTTGTTTTGGTGATTTTATTTCTTGTTTCTTTGTTTATGTTTGTTTTAATGTAACGGACAAGATTGGCACCTTTAAGCTTCTAACACGAGCATATTTCAAAACCGCCAGAAAGCCTACTATGCTGTTCACATGTTCACACCCTAGCCCCAACCCCAACCCTAACCCTATCCCCAACCCTATCCCCAACCCTAACCCCAGCCCTAACCCTAGCCCCAACCCCAACCCTAACGCTAGCCCCAACCCTGACCCTAGCCCTAACTCCTATCCCCAACCCTAACCCTATCCCCAACCCTAACCCTAGCCCAACCCCAACCCTAACCCTATCCCCAACCCTAACCCTAGCCCTAACTCCTATCCCCAACCCTAACCCTAACCCTAAGCCTAACCCTAACCCCAAAATCCAGGGGTCTTAATTGCGTTTTGAATACGCTGATTAAGACCGTACCCCAACTATGGAAATCAGATAAATGAGCATTTGAATCGTCTCCTTATTACCATTATCGGGATAGCGTGCATGTAAACACACTCCATGTTGACACAATCATATTTCCACACATCAAGACTAAGCGTGACTAAGCTCCCTGCTTTGTGGAACTGCCAGAAAGACAAGCCAAGTCACAATGTTCAACTCTAACTTTGTTGCCTGGACAAAAAGAAAGAGAAAGAGAGAAAGAGACAGAGAGATAGAAAGAAAGAAAGAAAGAAAGAGACAGAGAGATAGAAAGAGAGAAAGAGAGAGAGAAAGAGACAGAGAGAGAGTGATGAAAAGAGAGTGAGAAGATAAAAATAGGAAAAAAGGTAGAAGGATAAAAAGATACAGAGAAAGAAAGAATGAGACAGCAAGAAAGAAAGAAAGAAAGAAAGAGAAAGAGAGAGGGTGTGTGTTGGAGGTGTGTATGTGGTTTGCATAAGAGCCTCTCCCTCTGTGTGTGTGTGTGTGTGTGTGTGTGTGTGTGTGTGTGTGTGTGACCGGGCTGATGTTGGTCTAAACTGACAACCTTCTGTCTCTTTCTTTGCTGCTACCATGTTATATAAATCCACAACACGTTAGCTTATCACATACATGTTACATAAATCTACAAGACGTTAGCTTATCACATACATGTTATATAAATCCACAACACGTTAGCTTATCACATACATGTTATATAAATCCACAACACGTTAGCTTATCACATACATGTTACATAAATCTACAAGACATTAGCTTATCACATACATGTTATATAAATGTACATCTACACATAGATGTTCTATAAGACAGCAACACACTAGCTTATCACATACATGTTCTATAAGACGGCAACACACTAGCTTATCACATACATGTTCTATAAGACAGCAACACACTAGCTTATCACATACATGTTCTATAAGACAGCAACACACTAGCTTATCACATACATGTTCTATAAGACAGCAACACACTAGCTTATCACATACATGTTCTATAAGACAGCAACACACTAGCTTATCACATAGATGTTCTATAAGACAGCAACACACTAGCTTATCACATAGATGTTCTATAAGACAGCAACACACTAGCTTATCACATACATGTTCTATAAGACAGCAACACACTAGCTTATCACATACACGTTCTATAAGACAGCAACACACTAGCTTATCACATACATGTTCTATAAGACAGCAACACACTAGCTTAGACCACGGGCCACAGTCTGAATCTAAACCATGCCTGATTAAATGCCCCTATAGTTGCTGTGCCAACACGCCACCACTTTGCTGATGGGAATAACGTGGGCTAGTCCCAAGCTGGTCAGGTGTTTTCTGACAGGATATCCTCCTCCTCCCTCCTCCTCCCTTCTCCTCCCCCCTCTTCCCCCCTCTCCCCCCTCCTCCTCCTCCCCCTCCTCCCTCCCTCTCCTCGCTCTCTGGGAGCCTGTAAACAGAGCTATGTTGCCAGACTTCATTTCAACATGACATTGACTGGTGACACAGCCATTCCTTATCAGGGTTCAGTCCTTTTGAAAAGCAACATCTGACGCTGTAAAGAAATAAGACGGGTTGTGTTCCATGTCCCCCTCCTCAGAGGGTTTTCTCCTTTGTCTCCTCTTCCTCTCGCCCTCCTTTACCTCTGCTTCCTGCTTCTCTCCATTTCACACCCAGTCTCTCTGAATTCATAAATCATTCATTCCGATGTTTTACTCTATCTCTCTCTCTCTTTCTCTCTCTTTTTATTACTAGCTGCACTCTCTCTTTTTCTATCCCCCCTCTCTCTCTCTCTCTCTCTCTCTCTCTCTCTCTCTCTCTCTCTCTCTCTCTCTCTTTTTTTTATTACTAGCTGCACTCTCTTATTTTCTATCCCTCTCTCCGTTGCACTCTCACTCTCTCTCTCTCTCTCTCTCCCTCTCTCTCTCTCTCTCTCTCTCTCTCTCTCTCTCTCTCTCTCTCTCTCTCTCTCTCTCTCTCTCTCTCTCTCTCTCTCTCTCTCTGTCTCTCTCTGTCTCTGTCACTCTCTCTCTCTCTCTTTTTATTACTTGCTGCACCCTCTCTCTCTTTCTCTTTCTCTTTATTACTAGCCGCTCCCTCTTTCTCTCCCCCTCTCCCTGTCTCTCTCTCCATGTCTCTCTCTATCCCTCTCTCTCTCCTCTGTGAAGCTGATATCAGCATTCCTTTCCTTCCTATTGCGTTGGGGGGGGTGTAAGGTGACTAACCTGTTTCCTGCTGTGTTGGGGTGGGGGTGGGGGGGCTTTCCCATTCTCCTTTCTCTTCCTCCTTTTTTATACCATCCTGATCATTGCTTTAC
>CM030182.1:18467394-18479894 GCA_017639675.1 Aplochiton taeniatus
ATACGCCTTAATTTTACCGGTCCAGTTTAGGCAGCTTCTTTCTATTATTTCGGGCATTGTATTTTCTTCAAATGGGAATACCGCATTTTTCATAGTGATATTAATTTTGTGCGTACATTTTTTTAATTTTGTCGAATAGCTCATACATTTTAGCTTCTTTGTAACTCCGTCTGCAGGCATCTAAGCGGTATATCGCACTCACCCTGCCCAGATAGAGTTGATCCAGACCGCAATCAATCCACTTCTCAACGTCTAGTCTTCGTTGGAGCTCTTTGCGGTTGTACTTCACCGTAACCCTTGCCTGTCGTTTCTGTAGGCTGATACCCGGGTCCCGACCTGGCCCTCGACTCGGTGAGTGGACTTTATTGTTACACCGCCTTCCAACCCGGTTTGCTGCCATTGTTTCGGAGAATGTCCTCTTATTGTGGTGTTAGGGTGCTCGGCGTGGCAAGTGCAGGCGGTCGTCCCGTAGAGAAAAAGATCAGGGCGGTTCAGTGGTGCGCGCTTACGGAAAGGCAAAGAGGAGATGTGCGCGCTGGTGGCGGCACTGGGATACAAGGTGGAAACCGTTCCAACAATACTGGAGGGTACTCATGATTGGTGTTAGTGCGACATCTATTGACTGGAAACGTACTAGTGCATGTCAGGCTACTGATAAATATTACATTCACTCTAGCGGCGACACTACAGGCGCATACTGCTGTACAGCTGGCGGCTATAATTTACATACAAACATTGCAAATATGGACATTTTTTTCAATTTTGATATTGATATATTGAAGCGACTACATGATTTTCGAACTGAACATTGAAAATATAATATCGGCAAAACAGGCCTAACTGATAGTTTTAGTTTGAAGCACTTTGTAATACATTTTGTTTATCAATGTTGGGGTCAATATTTTTCCTTGCTGCGTTGAAAATAACTTTAATAAACATTCTATTGTGGAGGAAATAAGTAAGCAAAAAGTGAGACATTAACCAGCTCTGTCTCCTTATTACACTAGCCTACTTTTGCCTCGACATTGTTTTTCAGATGCAAAAGGCTGATATAGCAGATCCACGGGGTTTTGAAGTTGAAACTAGATTCCGTAATTTTCTACAAGGAAAAATGTCAGATTAATTTGGATTTCGGAAAAGTAAAACTAACCTTGAGAAAATCTCCAAAACTATTTTTACGATATTAGTGTGAGTCCAAACCTTTTCAAACTCATTACAGAATGCTGTTATGTCTGATTTTAAGTTTATTGGACAAAGGAGCCTATTGGCAAATAATGCACCTTGACAACTTGCTATTCATTTATTTTTTTACTACTTTAATTTATTATAAAACGTACTTCTCTGTAGGCTACAATTATTATTGTAATAGGCCTAGTTATTACTTTTATTTCTAATTTAATCTAAAACTTAAATTTGCTATTCACTTGATTTATTGTCGACAGTTTCACAATCACTTGTAATAATAGGCTATATAGCCAATCGTGACTGATTAGATTGACTGATTGATGTGCAGGCTGTCATTAATCAATAACAGAACAGTAAGATGATCGAATATCCAACGAGCATTGTTTCAGTGGGTGGGGCATCCGAATGCCGCACCTGTCGCCGCTGTAAAACAAAGTACCTCGACACGGAAGTAGCCAACCACTCGCCTCTTGTAAGAGGTTTGTTGATATACTCGCACCGTTTCGAAAAATTATTGTAGGCAAGTTGTTTGGAAGGTTTGAGCATTTTTAGTTTATTTTACAGATAGGCCTACATTTTGAAATAGGAAACGCATTTTACCCCAACAACGATGCCACAGGTGTTGCTAAGAAGTATATTGTGTTCGCTGTTGTTTGCGGCGCTCGCTACCGCTCAGGTGAACGATGATGAATGTCTGTGGGATTCAATCACCGATCCTAAACAGGGTCTCGACCCGATATCTCTTGACAATGGAGCGAGGCACTTATTTAAGGGTCATCTGCCTGAAATAATCTCCAACGAGGGCTGCCAGAAAGCATGCTGCGAAAACGCTGACTGCCAGATTGCAATGGTTGGCATGCCAGCTGACGGGACAGCGGAGTGTTTCCTAGTGAGCTGCTTGAAGGACGGCCAAGACGTCTGCACTCTACGATCCGACTCTCAGTTCCGAGTGTTTCGTAAAGACACGCCGCCGAAATCCACCGGGAAGATTCAAGTTGCTGCATTAAGCGACGCAGAGAACACCGACAAAGCTGAACATAACTCTACAGGTAGGAATATGTTACCATAGAGAATGCGGAAGGGATCGGCTGTTGAATTACCTTTTGTGACAATAAATTTCCTAGTTACACAGCCCATTGAGAAATAGCAGGTGCGTCACAACTTTAAAATCTCCAAAATATAAGTCTTACATTTAAACCATACAGCGAACGATTGGATTTGTGTATTATTTAGGATTGATTGATGTACTGTCTGTTTGTTTTATTGATTCTCCATGTTTTAGTGTTCCCGAGTTGGAAGTCGATGGGATCTGTGATGATGTGTTTAACCGGAAAACCGCTCCACAATGCTTAAAGATTGTATTGATTCTATGGGTTGGTCCGCACTCAGACTAAAGAGACCATTAAAAAAAATAATAATAATAAATAAAAACGATTCACTTTTACTTCATGCTGTAGTCATGGTGAGGATGCCAATGATGTGACAAGTCCATCATGCACCCTCCTCCACTTTTGTGCTCCAGATAACACATAGAAACAATATATTTTTCCCCAAAATGGGTTATATAGTCTACTGGGTCATTTCCAATAAATGTGTATTACACTATACTGTGTAATGTGTATTACACTATACTTGAAATGTACTAGAACCCGAACAGCTCTTCCTATTTCACTAAAATGTGTCAAGTTTAAAATGTAGAATTAGTAAAGTGGGAAGGCTATCAAATTCATTGGCTTTAGGCTTGGCCTTTGTAAAGGGAGGCACTCGATTTCTAACGTCACTGTTTATTGTTTTAAATGTGTTCTGCCCACATTGTGTTATCACTGCTACCTCAGTGATACATTAACAAGCCGTGTGTGTGTGTGTGTCACATTCTGTTAAGTCTACTGGGGGATTTACTCATATTATACAAATAGTCACTGTGTGGTTTTAAGTTTTGTTTAGGCTGATGCAAATGGAGGAGAGGGAGTTCATTTAGAGTCTGCTGCTCTTACACAGTCTGTCCATATGAAGCTGCTGCTCTTACAGTCTGTCCATATGAAGCTGCTGCTCTTACACAGTCTGTCCATATGAAGCTACACCAGTCTTTAGTCGAGGTGGTCTCTAATACAGTCTTAAGGGCTTTGTTGGAGGTGAATGTTAGGGTTAGGGTCGCATCGAGTCACTAGCATTCTTAGAAGTATTGTTGGAGCTTTCCATGTTCCAGTTTTATAAGAGTAGTCAATACTAGTAGGTAGCTATATCGACCTAGCAAGCTAGCTTACAACAAAGGCTATTAGCATGATCATATTATGTTCAGTGTTTATAAGAATAAAAATGTTAGATAATTATCTTTCTTCTCGAACAGAATCGGCATACATAGCAATCATGACGAGCAGCACAAAATATATTGGACCAGTCGTGTTTGGATGCTAATGCAGGCTCACAAAGCCAGGCACAACACTTGTAAAGATATTGTAGTTTTTTTGCAGTTGTTTATATTAAGCATTAATTATATTAAGTTGGTGCTAGCACTGCTAATAAAGTGGAGGTGAACAAAATGACGTAATGATGTGGCTCTCTAGAACTGTGGCGAACAGTTCCTGGAAGATTCTTAAACCAACTGCAAACCGGCTCTAGCAGCAGCCTGGAGCTGGCACCAGGTTCTTGTTCTTGTACGTGGAAAATGGCGAATTTCAGAGTCGAGTCATTTCTTGTGCAGAATCGAGTCTTTTGAAAGCATTTCCGAGTCAAGTCCGTACCGTTGTGGAGTCCAAATTGCCCTTTGAGTCGAGCCATTAGAGCTCGGGTACTCAGACTCTTTGTCTCTTAACAGGAGTGTGATGAGTCATCATCAGTCTTTAGTTAAACCAGACATCTACTCTTACTTCCCCCATCTCACTGACTTAAAAGCACTGTCATGGTCACCACACACATCCTCCTTACGTGAAAAACAGCTGACAGATCTATAACCTTATCTGTCTGGGGCCCTAGATTGTAATCGGTACAGGCTGACCCAGCAAGGGAAATGACCCCATAAGGGATGGGTTTCGAAGGGCCTATGTGGTCTTATGGACAGATGGTATGGTGGTAAAGGTAAGGGTAGCACGGTGTAATGTTCCACTCAGAGCTGACGTGAGGACTGACTGGACCGGTTTGGCCGGTTCCCCCTAAGCCTGGGAGAGGAAATAGAAGAGACTTCCAGCGCTTCAGAAATGTTGTCCCTTGTTTGATTTTGCCCTGATTGTTTAGCACTGTTCTCCCTTTTTATAGAACAGGAATTAAAAGAATTACTAGCATGCAGCAACAAGTTTGTGTTTTGGGATCTTTATTGATAAGTATGCTGACTTAACATGCTGTTCGCTGTGTGGACACTGTACTTGAAAGGACTGGTTTAGTCCCAGTGTGGACTGGAATTGTCCCTGCGTGGCCTGGTTTAGTCCCTGTGCGTGGCCTGGTTTAGTCCCTGTGCGTGGACTGGTTTAGTCCCCACTCTATTATTGCAGTTCTATCAGGGCTTAAGGTGTTATGTCTTTCCGTGCCCTCAGCCCTGCTCTGGGGTGTTACACTGATCTCTGTTAACGAGGTTGAATAAGGTTGCCTGCCACAGTAACGAGCCCCCACCACCAGCACCCCCCTCCCCCAGATCTAGGGTGTGTTGGGAGTTTGTTTGCTGTTGGTTTTGGTTCTTAAGGGATCACTAAGAAACCTAAGCGCTGTCCTTGAAGGAAACATGCCGAAGCTTCAAACTACCATAACAACTGCTGCACTATAGAAACATGTATATTATATTATATTATATTATATTATATTATAATTCCTTTGCTGAGTTGTGTTTAGGAGCCTTTCAGATATAGCGTTCCTAACACGGTTCCCTGTTGCAGATAGATGCACCGTTCCTAATGCGTTTCCCCTCTGGTCCCTGTTGCAGATAGCTGCACCGTTCCTAATGCGTTTCCCCTCTGGTCCCTGTTGCAGATAGATGCACCGTTCCTAATGCGTTTCCCCTCTGGTCCCTGTTGCAGATAGATGCACCGTTCCTAATGCGTTTCCCCTCTGGTCCTTGTTGCAGATAGATGCACCGTTCCTAATGCGTTTCCCCTCTGGTCCCTGTTGCAGATAGATGCACCGTTCCTAATGCGTTTCCCCTCTGGTCCCTGTTGCAGATAGCTGCACCGTTCCTAATGCGTTTCCCCTCTGGTCCCTGTTGCAGATAGATGCACCGTTCCTAATGCGTTTCCCCTCTGGTCCCTGTTGCAGATAGATGCACCGTTCCTAATGCGTTTCCCCTCTGGTCCCTGTTGCAGATAGATGCACCGTTCCTAATGCGTTTCCCCTCTGGTCCCTGTTGCAGATAGATGCACCGTTCCTAATGCGTTTCCCCTCTGGTCCCTGTTGCAGATAGATGCACCGTTCCTAATGCGTTTCCCCTCTGGTCCCTGTTGCAGATAGATGCAGTCATCCCAAACTGGTGGGTCCATGCCGCGCCGCCTTCCGCAAGTACTACTATGACGCAGCCAATCAGAGCTGCCAGATGTTCATCTATGGCGGCTGTGGAGCCAATGGAAACAACTTTGACACCCAGGAGGAGTGTGAGAGAGTGTGTAGCCCCGTAACAGGTGAGTGGGCACCGAACACACACACACACACACACACACACACACACGTAAATATTACCTGAAAGGTGAGCCCGGGTTGGGTGTAGTGTTCTTAAAGTCTGCACATGACTGTTGGCTATCTTAGATTTTTTTCAACACTGTTTTGTTTGGTCTATTTATAGTTGTCCTTGCCTTATTGTTTGCCTTTCTGTCCTAACTGTTATACTCTAGTGTGTTGCTCTCGGTCTGAGCACCTCAAATGTATTATATATAAAATGTATTATTATTTTAACAGTAGAAAAGATGGTCTTTGCTGCTGTTTGAAACCTTATAGAGTATATTTACTTCTTGTTCAACTCTAGTGTACACTTTAACTGAGCTACTATTCAAACTGTCTGGCATGGATTGCAGCTTCATGATATGGGTTGTAGCTTTCTGGTTTGTAAGTAAGTTTGTAAGTTTTGCTAGTTAATTCTCCAGGTATTTACTTTGTTGTACTTCAGTCGTGAACATGAATTAATTTATCCACACCATAAATACTAGATACAGAAGTCAAAGCTTCTTTTTACTTCAAAAGGCCGACTCCGGTGGGACTCGAACCCACAACCTTTGAATCACTCCACCAGTGCTTGTCTAGAAGTCCAATGCGCTATCCATTGCGCCACGGAGCCAGATGGTGTCAGGTGGCCTCAGGGCTAGTTTCACTCCCCTTATGGGGAGGGGCTACTTCTCTGTTCTCTGAAAGTTTAACTCATTTAGAGAGAACTTTGCAATTCAAAGGGAGCACTACTTGATTGTAGTGAATATCTATTGTTACTTTTGTTTATGTTTTTGTGAAGTTAAGGCTATTCTTGATTTGATATATAAGCTTTACAGTATTAAACTTCACTGGCTAAACCATTGGTGCCAGCTGTGTAGCATGGCAACTGGCAAGCTATCTGGTGTAATGCTTAGCTTAGATAATCCTAAAGCTCTTAGGCATAGCTTTGTAGCTTAGCCGTGTAGGATATCTTGTTGCTCAATTTACCTTCGAATTCCTTGATTTACATGCTAGTTGTGCTGAATGTTTCAGTCTGTTAGACAACCTTTTAAAGACTGTACTTTTTGATTAAATATTTAACTCCGGTGGGAGTCAAACCCACAACCTTTGAGAGAGAGAGAGAGAGAGAGAGAGAGAGAGAGAGAGAGAGAGAGAGAGAGAGAGAGAGAGAGAGAGAGAGAGAGAGAGAGAGAGAGAGAGAGAGAGAGAGAGAGAGAGAGAGAGAGAGAGAGAGAGAGAGAGAGAGAGAGAGAGAGAGAGAGAGAGAGAGAGAGAGAGAGAGAGAGAGAGAGAGAGAGAGAGAGAGAGAGAGAGAGAGAGAGAGAGAGAGAGAGAGAGAGAGAGAGAGAGAGAGAGAGAGAGAGAGAGAGAGAGAGAGAGAGATCCCACTCATTCCAGGTCACTCTACAGCTCTGAGCCCTCTGTGTGGGTGTTGTTTTAGTGGTTTCTGGGACGGCAGACCGACCAGTATTACCGACTTTTTGTGATGGTCATTGTTGTTGTTTGGATTGTTGGAAACAACCTTGATCCTCCAGCTGGCTCTCTCTCTGTGTGTGTGTGTGTTTCTACCTCAAACACACCCTGTTTTGTGGTCCGACTGGTTAGGTAACCTGGCAGCGCCACCCAGCTGGGTTATGCTGTGGGGGGGCGAGGGCGGGGGGGGGGGGTGGAGGCTTCACTAGGTGCACTCCCACGCTAAATCACACTGTTGACATGCTAATGTGTTCCATGATTGACTTTAGGAATTCAACAACAAGTAGGTCAGGGACAGACGGAGAGAGAGAGACTGGATTGAATGAGTTCATCTGGATTTAGGGTTAGGTTGATTTTGGTGAGTTCACGTTCGGTAGTGTAACGGTGTTACCTAGCAACAGGGCTGGAGTAAGGGTCTGAGCAGGCAGCCACAGTCGAGTGAGTGGTTCTGAACGGCTGGTTCTGAACGGCTGTTTCAGAACGGCTGGGTTCAACAAAGAAATCCACTCTCCAGCCCCAGCTGCTTCAGAACCAGGAGGAGCTGTGGCCCGGTGTCGACTTTCTTCCTGTAGTTATCGCTGCCTTTCTGTTCATAACAGGGATCTGAAGGAACCGTCCTGCACTAACTTTTCCATACAAGTCAAATATTATGTTAATGACCTCAACCAGTATTTATTGAATTTGAGTCTCACTCTTTCTGGCCTGTAGTTGTGTGTGTGTGTGTAATGAGAATTGTAGAGGTGTGAACAACTAAGGTAGCTATGGCGTCATAAGGTTGTTTTTTTTATTCCTGTGTGCCATGTTCATGGAATGTCTGTCTTTGTTGTCCTATGTAGTAAGAAGTATAGGAGGCCTTTGTCTAGGCAGTGCTGTTCTCCTCACATGGGTCTGAAGCCAACCATCACTCATCTGGTGTTAAGTTAGATAAAGCTACTGTCAATAGCAGTATTTGATCTGTTGGTATTTCCACAAAGCTGCCCCCAGTTGTTTTAGTGTGGAGACGAGTTTGTCCGTCAGTATGGGGGGGTTTGATGCTTTTGCTCTGTGTAAAGAGGGAGTTTGCTAAAGGTGTGTTCTGTGTTAAAGCAGACTGACTGTGAGTCCAAACTTCAAACACATTAACACCTTGTTCATTTCCCCAACGTCATTTATTTTGTCTAAGGATGTGCAGAGCAGCAGGAAGATACACTAAGTCACTTAAAGTCTTCATGTTGAGAAAACGTTTTTTCAACATTTAAACGCGACGGAAAAGTCCAACTTCTATTTAGCCTGAGCAGTAGTGGATAAAGGGAGAGTAAATCAACCGCTCCTTTGGAACCAATGGCCTGTCACCGTAGCGACAAGAAAGCTGTTCTGCCCATAGACTCTCTTTGACTTTATGATGTGCTGATTTTTGATTGTTTATTCAGGAGGGATTTCAGCTTGGTTAATGGATAATTCTCTCCCCTCCCAAAGCTACCCCTGTTGTTGCTGATGCGTCTTCGGACCCTATTGCCCAAATGCGAAGACTATTCCTGATCCAGGACCAAGGTAGGACCACACACACACACACACACACACACACACACACACACACACACACACACACACACACACACACACTGGTTTTTAAAGACCGATAGTTGCAGAAGGTAGATAATTTATGAGAAAACATGTGTCAATATTAGCACCAAGAGATGCTCCGGAGCCTAGACCTGTGGAAGTGGAAAGTCAGGAGGACCACGAGGAGGAGGAGGAGGAGGAGAAGGAGGAGAAGAAGAAGGTTGTTTATGAGGAGGAGGATAATAATGAGGAGGGGGTTTCAGAGCCAGAACCCATTAAATTGGTGTCGATTGACGATGAAGGTGGGATTCATGTAATCTTAACTGTTTTTCAGTTTCTGCACAATAAAACTGTGCCTGTCTGTCTCAGAGTGCCTGTCTGTCTCACATGCTGTCTCACTCTCCACAGACGTTCACCCTGATGTGCCACTTCCACAGCTGAGGGCTGATGAGTTTGCTGGTTAGTTCTGTCTGCTTTTCATCTCTCTCACACACACACACACACACACACACACACACACACACACACACACACACACACACACACACATTCACATTCTCTCTCTGTGTCTCTTAGAGTATTTGGTTTGTATAATTAAATTATAGAAATTACATTTAAACGTTTTTCTAGACTTATTAAACCTAATGAAACACCGTTGTACCTTGTTGGTCCCTCACTAAGCACGCAGCCCTGTTTACCTGTGTAGTATGAAAATACCTGACCACCTTCACCTGTGGTCTTGTCCAATCAGCTCGCTGTGAGGCGGCGCCAGAGGTGGGACCTTGCCGTGCCTCCATAAGACGCTGGCACTACGACAGCGAGAGCGGCAGCTGTCAGTCTTTCACCTACGGAGGTTGCCGAGCCAACCAGAACAACTACGTCAGCGAGGAGAGTTGCTTGGCGGCGTGCAAAGGTGAGGTCATCTGTGTCCTCTAGCCTTAAGGCCTTCCCCCTGTTTCTCCCAAATGACCCCTGACCCCTACTACCCTACTCTTTCTCCTTAGTAACCGTGATTCCAAAGTCCAGGAAGTTACCAGTGGGGGACCTAGAGGACGAGGTCCCCAAAGAGTACAGAGGTACACACACACACACACACACACACACACCCACACAGGTTCATTAAAGGATTCCTCTGTTTCTAGTTTTGATCATGTCCCTCACACCCTCAGTCCAGTAGTGTCACGATGACCTAACTAACTCTCCTCCTCCTCCTCTCAGAGGCCTGCATGGTGCAGTCTGACCCTGGTCCATGCCGTGCGGCCTTCCCCATGTTCTTCTACCGCCACAGCACCGGCACCTGCCAGGCCTTCATCTACGGAGGTTGTCACGGCAACAGCAACGCTTACACCACACATGAAGAGTGCATGTCCCGCTGTGGAGGCGGAGCCCAAGGTGACTCAGCTCTTTCTTTCTCTCTCTCTCTCTCTCTCTCTCTCTATTGTGTCTATCGCTCTCTTTCTCTATTGCTCTCTCTCCCTAGTTCTCTCTAGTTTCTCCATTGCTGTCTGTCTCTATTTATCTGTCATTCGATCACTTTCTATTAGTCCACCCTCTTTCCTGCTCTCTTTTTCTCTCTACTCCTCTGTTTTGGTTTTAACCATGGTGGTCTCCTCTCCTCAGGTCACATGAGCAGGAATGGAGGGAAGCGCTGGACTCCGGGTGAGGATCCGAACCCTACCCACCTCAGGGGTCAAAGGGCACTTTGGCTGAATCAGATTCAACACATACTATGCACTATACTAACATTAAGGAGTGTGAGTGTGAGTGTGAGTGTGAGTGTGAGTGTGAGTGTGAGTGTGAGTGTGAGTGTGAGTGTGAGTGTGAGTGTGAGTGTGAGTGTGAGTGTGAGTGTGAGTGTGAGTGTGAGTGTGAGTGTGAGTGTGAGTGTGAGTGTGAGTGTGAGTGAGTTAAACAACATTGTTTTAAGTGCTGTCTACTCTGTCAAACATACTAGTGTGTGTGTGCGGAGTAAATCAGCGTGTTTTAAAGTCTCTCAAACTTTGTAGAATATGGTTTTCCTTAACCTTACATACTGTTCGATTTTTTTTCTATTAATGTCATTATTACTAAATGTACAGTATTGAGATTAACGTGTGTGTGTGTGTGTGTGTGTGTGTGTGTGCGCGCAGCGTTCTTCCTGGTTGCCACCCTAACGGTGATCTCCGCCCTCCTCCTGACCTCTCTGATCGTCCTGACCCTGAGACGCACCAGACTGCACCGCAGCGCCTCCCTCAGCGACAAGGAGGAACTGCTCCCAGAGCCCTACGAGCAGCCCTCCGTCGACAGCCTGGCCCTGGAGGAGCCTGCCAAGGTGGCCAGGGCCTGAGGCCAGCCCCAGGCTTCACCCTCGGCCCTCCACGGCTCTCCAATAAATCTCCACTGATCAGGATGTGTTGTTTTCCCGTCGCTCTGAAGGAGCCTGTTTTATAGCCACGAGGATTTGAAGCGTTGGATGACAAAGGTGGCGGCCATTTTAAGTGTGGATCGGCAACCAACCAAATGTCTATCGCCTGTTGTTGTTGTTGTTCTATTGTCATTCAACACTTGAGTTGACTTGGATATAAAATAGGCTGATCTGGAGTCAGTTTTATGTATTGATTGATTGTGTGGGGAAGGGGCAGAGATGCTTTCACGCTGATCCCAGATCATTTCTCCTATTCGGGGATGGGTGAGGAAAGGGCGTACCTTTATCTGTTCATTCTGTTTTTAGAAAGTATGACTCCATTTTTATTTCTTTTTTCGTTGCTTTGTAGTGTGTTGAACATGAGATGGTGGGAAATATTCCATGTGCTTTTAGCTAATAAACTATGCAGCCAATTCTTTGTGTTTGCTGTCGACGTGTATGTATTGACGGTAAAACCAGAAGTTTTATTTCAACTGTGTGACAATTATGTGGGGGAATTATCTTTTAGCTACATTTAATCTGATCAATTTCCATTCATAATATCAGGATTTGGGCTTAATGTGATTGTTTTCTAATATACACTTTCTGTACTGATCAAGGAATCAAATATATTATTTTATTTATTTTAGTGTAAGGCTAGAAGGTGTTCTGTTTTAACAGTGCACTCACTAATAGTCTTATTGACTATTTCATCACACCTTTCCAAAGCAACCAATGAGGACACCTAAACACCCCAAACAAATCATTATGACAAAGCATGATGTTCATTATTCATACACACATGGGTTGTGAGGCTGATCCCATCATGCATTGAGAGCACATCATTTATGACCGGTTTGTGATCAGTTGAGGGCATATATTAAAGCTCTCTTTGCTTTGAAAGTTATGCACCTTCTGGTAGACTGTAGGTAACACTGTACTGACCTCTGAATGTCTTTTTGTAATAAAGGGTACTGGAACTGGATTAGTTGTCTCATTCTGTCTGTCAGTGGCCTCTGCTGATCACTGCACTGAATTCTATCTGGAGTTATGACTTTATAATCTAGTTGAGATTTTCTATGTTGAGTTCTGTTTATTCTAGTTATTTTCTATGTAGTTTTGACTTTAATCTAGTGTATGATATTGATATCAATAAATGTTTTTTCACTTGATAGCGAAGCAGTTCTCTACCAGGATCTATTAAAAGTAGATTGCGCAAAACATTATAAACCATGGCAACGTCACCTTATTTTTATCTTGTAATCTTTGTCATCCCTTTGTTTCTTTGAGGATGTATTGG
>CM030182.1:18482394-18484894 GCA_017639675.1 Aplochiton taeniatus
TGTGTGCGTGTGTGTGTGTGTGTGTGCGCGTGTGTGCGTGCGTGTGTGTGTGTGTTTGTTGCCAGGGACCCCTTCCATCAGTCGTCACTCCCCTCCCAGACTGACCTCCGGGAGACAAGTAGGAGTGGATACTATCCCCCCCCCCCCTCTCCCCCTAACCCCCCCCCCCTCTCCCCCTATCCTCCCCCTATCCTCCCCCCTCTCTTCCCCATCCTCCCCCTTTCCCCCCTCTCTCCCCCTAACCTCCCCCTAACCTCCCCCTTTCCCCCCTCTCTCCCCCTAACCTCCCCCTAACCTCTCCCTTCCCCCCTCTCTCCACCTAACCTCCCCCTTCCCCCCCTCTCTCCCCCATCCTCCCCCTTTCCCCCCTCTCTCCCCCTAACCTCCCCCTAACCTCCCCCTTTCCCCCCTCTCTCCCCCTAACCTCCCCCTAACCTCCCCCTTCCCCCCTCTCTCCCCCTAACCTCCCCCTTCCCCCCTCTCTTCCCCATCCTCCCCCTTTCCCCCCTCTCTCCCCCTAACCTCCCCCTAACCTCCCCCTTCCCCCCTCTCTTCCCCTATCCTCCCCCTAACCTCCCCCCTATCCTCCCCCTTTCCCCCCCTCTCTCCCCCTATCCTCCCCCTAACCTCCCCTCTATCCTCCCCCTTTCCCCCCCTCTCTCCCCCTATCCTCCCCCTATCCTTCCCCCTATCCTCCCCCCTCTCTCCCCCGTTTCTCCCCCCTCTCTCTCCCACTATATCTCCCCTTCCCTTTCTTTATCCTTCAATGAAGAGTATCTACCAGCTGATAGAGAGAGAAGAAGAGAGAGAGAGGAAAAATGGCAAAGAGGGGGAGAGCGGTGAGAGAAGGAGTGAAGAAAGAAGGGGTATGATGAAGTAAAACAAGGTGAGAAGAGAGAGAGAAGGAGGATATGTTGAAACAAAGGGTTAGAAATGGAGCGAGGAGAAATGAGAAGACCAGTGTTATCAGAAAACAGAGGGTGGGAAAAAGAAAAGACAAAAATAAGGAAATAAAATGTGGACAAAGAAGAGAGAGAATGACTCCCCACTACCTATTATGACATCACTTTGGCTCTCCTCCAGCGGAGCGAGGGGTGAGGAGGAGGAGGAGGAGGAGGAGGAGGAAGAAGAGGAGGAGGAGGAGGAATAGGAGGAGGAGGAGGGGAAGGAGGAGGAGGACGAGGAGGAGGAGGAGGAGGAGAAATAGGAGGAGAAGGGGGAGAAGGAGGAGGAGGAGGGGAAGGGGAATGTAATCTGAGTGACCTCTTCTGAAATTGAAAGCAGTTGTTACTGTTTGGAAGTTGAAGGAAAGGGGGGAAGGGGGGAGGGGAGGGGGAGGGGGAGGAAGGGGGAGGGGAGGGAGGGAGGGAGAAGGAGGGGAGGGGGAGGAAGGGGGAGGGGAGGGGAGGGAGGGAGGGAGAAGGAGGGGAGGGGGAGGAAGGGGGAGGGGAGGGGTGGGAGGGAGGGAGAAGGAGGGGAGGGGGAGGAAGGGGGAGGGGAGGGGAGGGGTGGGAGGGAGGGAGAAGGAGGGAAGGGGGAGGAAGAGGGAGGGGAGGGGAGGGAGGGAGGGAGAAGGAGGGGAGGGGGAGGAAGGGGGAGGGGAGGGGAGGGAGGGAGGGAGAAGGAGGGAAGGGGGAGGAAGGGGGAGGGGAGGGGAGGAGATCCAGACCCTAGCGTTCAGTTCCCACGACACCATCCGACCTCCACTCCCCTGGTTTTCCTCCTCACTTCCCTTTCTTCATCCCCCTTTCTTTCTACTTCTCTCCCATTCTCATTCCTAACTGAGTCGCTGTGACTATAAAAGGGACGTCTGGTCACAGTTAGGAAGACAGGAGGGAAAGAGAGAGGGAGGGAGGACCAGGATGTTTGATAGAGAAAGAGAGGGAGATACAGATGGAGATAGAGAAAGAGAGGGAGATAGAGAAAGAAAGAGCTACAAATGGAGATAGAGAAAGGGAGATGGAGAAAGAGAGAGAGAGAGGGATATAGAGAAATAGAGAGAGATAGAGAGGGAGAGAGAGAGAGAGAGAGGAAGAGAGAGACTGGGAAAATGGGAGGTTGCTGTTTTTAAAGCCTTAAAAATAAAACAGTTCTGACAAAAAAACTAGATTGAAATACTTTTAGTTGGAAGACTGAGTCTGTCACAGCTAATTATAGATGTGCGTGCACAAACCACAAATATATATAAAAAAAATCAATCTGTGTTACTTTACATCCTGGTCTTTTGTAGGAGCTGGTCTACAGTCAGCCTGGGGAGATTAGAATGTGATTGGATTCGCTTCATCAATCAATCAGCCCTTGATTTCAACCTCTGGTCCTATCAGCAGCCTGGCCTAATGGAATCTAGCCAATAGAAACAACCAGCTTCACATCACAGGCCACGGCCCTTACATTCGAGGAAGTTGTCCTTACCTCACATACACATGTACCAAACTCACATTAGAAATCAGGTTATCCAAACTCACATTAGAAATCAGGTTATCCAAACTCACATTAGAAA
>CM030182.1:18514894-18517394 GCA_017639675.1 Aplochiton taeniatus
CTCCCTCTCTCCCTCTTTCACTTTTTCTATCTTTGTTTCTCTTCCCTTCTCTTTCTCTCTCTCTCTCTCTCTCTCTCTCCATCCCTCTCTCTCTCTCTCTCTCTCCATCCCTCTCTCTCCCTCTCTCTCTCTCTCTCTCTCTCTCTCTCCATCCCTCTCTCTCTCTCTCTCTCTCTCTCTCTCTCTCTCTCTCTCTCTCTCTCTCTCTCTCTCTCTTTCTCTCTCTCTCTCTCTCTCTCTCTCTCTGTCTCTCTCTCTTTCTCTCTCTCTCTTCCTTTCTTCCTGCTGAGCCGGGGTAACTTTCCGTTCCTTTTAGAATGAAGTCATTCATTGTTTTCCTTGGACTCTGGCCAGTCCAGATAAACATTGGTCTGTGAGCACGGAATTACTTAGCTTAAATCAAATCTCAGACAATTCATTGTGCCAAAATGTTTTAGAGGTCTGAGCATTGTAGGGGTGGGGGGGGTGGTATGTGTGTGTGTGTGCTGGTGGTGGTGGTGGGGGGTGTAAAGCCAACTTACAGTTTAATAGGGGTAAGGACCGATAAGATGTAGAGGGGTAGCTCTCTGTCTCTCTCTCTCTCACACACACACACACACACACACACACACACATGCACACACGGAACACAGACACACACACACACATACACTGACCTCTTCTCTGAGGCAAGCCTGCAATCCGGAGGCTAAGCGTAGCTGCTTTGGCCTACATGTCCCATTAAGTGTTTCTGCAGCTGCCTACAGCATAGTTTGTAACAGGAAGTGTTTCTACAGCTGCCTCTAGTTTGTAACAGGAAGTGTTTCTGCAGCTGCCTCTAGTTTGAAACAGGACTTGTTTATGCAGCTGCCTCTAGTTTGTAACAGGAAGTGTTTCTGCAGCTGCCTCTAGTTTGAAACAGGAAGTGTTTCTGCAGCTGCCTCTAGTTTGAAACCGGAATTGTTTCTGCAGCTGCCTCTAGTTTCTAACAGGAAGTATTTCTGCAGCTGCCTCTAGTTTGAAACAGGAATTGTTTCTGCTGCTGCCTCTAGTTTGTAACAGGAAGTGTTTCTGCTGCTGCCTCTAGCTTGTAACAGGTTCACTCTGGTTCCAGGGAGGAGAACAGCAGGGGAGTGAGAATAATACATTCAACCAGCCAACAGCAACCGCTGTGTTTTTTTTTATTAAAGATGGCCTTCAGGTGAGCAGTGGATTGAAATGAGAGGGCAAGGCGGGGCCATTGAGGTCAGGTCAGGTCAGCTAGGCTCCCTCTGACCTCTGACCCCTGAGGGTGTAATGCTAGGGCCAGATTAGGGGCCTCAGACAATAACACCAGGACGGTTTTTGACCTAGTGATATGGTGGGGTCAAAGGTCACCGTGGTTCTGTCTAAAAGTGAAGCAGGAGATTTCACAGACGAGATCTCTATCTAGAAGGGCCTGAGCCAATCAAATCGATCCCCCCGCTCTCTCAATAATGACGCTAAAGCCAGAGAGGAAGTTCAGTGTTTCTGTTTCCTGTCGACTCCCCTTACAGCGGCCGGGTCCAGGGTTGCCATGGAGACAGTTGACATGGTAACGGCGTGTGAGAAGTGTTGTTTTATTTTAGTGAGCATGTGTTTTAATCAGGTCGCGGCACACACACACACACACACACACACACACACACACACACACACACACACACACACACACACACACACACACGGGCCGGCAGACTCCTCCTCTACTGGTAGTTCTGTGGGCTTCATAGACATAGATACTCAACAACAACAGGGCATATCCACAAACACACTTCATACTCTCTCCTTCTCTCTCTCACTCGCCGCCTCACACACACACACACACATACACACACACACACACACACACACACACACACACAGGGCTGTCCGTAAGTCAGGGTAGGCTTCCTGTGTTGGCAGTTCTGTGGCGAGGTGTTGTGAAAGACTGCCAACCGTTCTCTGGCTCTGACACACACACACACACTGTCTACGTACCTCCCACCCACACACACCTCACACACACACACACACACACACACACACACACACATCTCACACACCTTGCATACTCTTGCATGCACATCACATTTTGCAGCAAACCAATGATCACACCTCTAGCATGAATTCTTGCCTGTAAACCGACAAACAATCCAGCAGAAACACACTCTCATACACACGTATTTAAAGTAAGTGTTCAGAAACCTTCTCTCATACACACGTATTTATAGTTGAGAATGTTCAGAATGGAAACATATGAAACCTAATTTAAAGTAATGTTGTTGTTTTTTTATGTGCGTGGGGAGCTAGGTAGCTGCTATCTTAAGAAATTGTGTTTTTGTTCAAGGTCCTTCCACCTTGTCAATCAATGGTCATAATCCCAGTGTTTAGCTGCTCTGTGTTACTCTGTTTTTAAAACGTATTTAACCTCTTTATCTGTTTTTAAAATGCATTTAACCTCTTTATCTAGTTTGGTTCCAATAAAGAACAAGCAAAAGACCTGGTTTGTCCAACAGTAGAA
>CM030182.1:18522394-18524894 GCA_017639675.1 Aplochiton taeniatus
GTGTTAGGGGAATTCCGGCTGGTCTGTAACTGTCAGTAAATCTACAGTGATTACAGTGCCAGCGTTCTCTTTGCCTTTAAAAGGTGATGAATGTGGCAACAGCCTCTTATTTTACGCCTCATTCTGGCTGCCATAAACACACACACACACAGACACACACACACACACACACACACACACACACACACACACACACACACACACACACACACACACAAGGCCTGTTTGCTTTCCCCTGCTTCCCGCTAGCTGTGGAAACAAACATGGCTTGAGAAAGAGAAAAAAAAAAAGTCCACATTTGTGCCTCCAGGAATGTACCCTAGGATCGCACGTCAATTAGTCAAAGGGAAGGGTGTGTGTCTGTGTGTGTTTGTGTGTGTGTGTGTGTGTGTTTGAATGTATGTGTCTGTGTGTGTTTGAATGTATGTGTCTGTGTGTGTTTGAATGTGTGTTTGAATATGTCTGTGTGTGTTTGAATGTGTGTTTGAATATGTGTCTGTGTGTGTTTGAATGTGTGTGTGTTTGTGTGTATTTATATATATGTCTATTTTTCTGTCTGTATTTGTGTATGTATGTATGTGTGTGTGTGTGTGTGTGTGTGTGTGTGTGTGTGTGTGTGTGTGTGTGTGTGTGTGTGTACTGTGTTAAACAACATGCTGTCTATTTAGGTTAGAGGTCCGTTTTAGAGGCCCTTAAGAATCCAGGCCCACTGAAAAGCCCCCCACTCTCCTAGAACTCCATCCGGCTCAAAGTAGCTGTTCGCCAGCCCGGTAGAGCTGACTGCCCACTGAAGACACTGGGGCAGATATCCAGGAAGCCACAGCATTGCCACATAATCCCAAATCCAAACAAGATAAATATTATAACAGCAACAGATGAATCCTTCATCCAACACTTTCCCTGCCTCAGTTGTGTTTTCAGCCATGACTGTGGGAGAGAACGTGTTTGCATATTTTCTCCCAAAGTGAAATCCTCCCATAGTCATCAACAAGAAAAGCAGCACAGAAAGGCTGCTGGGAAATGTCGATTGTCGGTTTGAATTTGAATCTTGGTGTCCGTGTCTGATCTGTATGTCGCCATGGAAATACGTCCAGGGTCAGGGTCAGGGTCACATGTTTCCCTGGGATACTTAGTGCTGAATCTTTCAATGATTATGATTTAGAGTGACAGTTAATAACTATATGCGCTTATACAGATCATTCATATGATTATGTAATATATTTACTCTCCTCTTTTCTCTCTCTTTTTATATCTGCCTCCCCTCCCTCCTTCCTTCCCTCTCTCTCTGTTTTTATCTCTTCCTCTTCTCTCCTCCCTTTCTCTACTTTAATCACTCCTCTCCTCCTCTCTCTCCCTCTCTCTGTTTCTATATCCTCCTCTCCTCTCCTCTCTCTTTCTAGGACTACCTGGGCTGTATCATAGACAGTGGGGACTTGCCTTTGAAGCCCGATGAGGTCAGCACTTTGTTCTGCAACATTGAAGACATCTATGAGTTCAACAGGTGAGTTTATTGTAACTCTATGAGTTCAACAGGTGAGTTTATTGTAACTCTATGAGTCCAACAGGTGAGTTTATAGTAACTCTATTAGTTCAACAGGTGAGTTTATAGATCTATAATAACAGGTGAGTTTATAGTAACTCTATTAGTTCAACAGGTGAGTTTATAGATCTATAATAATAGGTGAGTTTATTGTAACTCTATGAGTCCAACAGGTGAGTTTATAGTAACTCTATGAGTTCAACAGGTGAGTTTATAGATCTATAATAACAGGTGAGTTTATTGTAACTCTATGAGTCCAACAGGTGAGTTTATAGTAATTCTATTAGTTCAACAGGTGAGTTTATAGATCTATAATAACTGGTGAGTTTATAGTAACTCTATTAGTTCAACAGGTGAGTTTATAGATCTATAATAACAGGTGAGTTTATAGTAACTTTATGAGTTCAACAGGTGAGTTTATAGTAACTCTATGAGTTCAACAGGTGAGTTTATAGATCTATAATAACAGGTGAGTTTATAGTAACTCTATGAGTTCAACAGGTGAGTTTATAGATCTATACGTGTAACAGTGTATGTGTATCTCATCAGGTGAATAAGTGCTGTTTGCTGAATGGTGAGGCCTTAGGGAGCTGAGACGATGGTTTCATGTGACATATGGGGTTTCCTACGTCTCTTTATTACATCACATAACCATAGTTTATTGAATTTAATACGTTACAGACTACAGTCCGTTCATCTTCCGGTGATGTTACTGTATTCGATATTGTTCTGCCAGCCAGGCGGTGTTGTTTTATGACACAGCTTTAGTGCAGGGAGCCAATGTGTCTCCTGCAGGCTGCCAGCAGTCTACAGAGCATTAACCCCACCCGTCTGGCACACAACGCAGACTAAAACAAAGGCTCCTTTGCTCCTGAGAAGGTTCAACTGTTCAAGTGAATTATCTCGGCATAGAATTTGGAGAAGTAGAATGGACTCACATATACAATACAGAGCTCCATT
>CM030182.1:18534894-18539894 GCA_017639675.1 Aplochiton taeniatus
GTCACTGATTTAGTTTCTGCTCTTCCATCACACCGCCACCCTCCCACCCTCCCTCCCTCCCTCCCTCCCTCCCTCCCTCCCTCCCTCCCTCCCTCCCTCCCTCCCTCCCTCCTCCCCCCCCCCCTCTTCCCTCCTCCAGTGTTGTAATCTCTTGCTAGTGGAGGAAATGAAGGATCCTCTCTGTTTCAAAGTGTCTGACCAGACCATCCCTAAACAACAGCACGTGGTACAGGTAGGAAAACACACACACACACACACACACACACACACACACACACAGCCAGACAGACACACTCACACACACACTCTCACACACACACACACACACACACACAGCCAGACAGACACACTCACACACACACTCTCACACACACACACACACACACACAGCCAGAAAGACACACTCACACACACACTCTCACACACACACACACACACACACACACTCACACACACACAGCCAGACAGACACACTCACACACACACTCTCACACACACACACACACACACACACACACACAGCCAGACAGACACACTCACACACACACTCTCACACACACACACACACACACACACACACACACACACACACACACACACAGCCAGACAGACACACTCACACACACACTCTCACACACACACACACACACACACACAGCCAGACAGACACTCTCACACACACACACACACACACACACACACACACACACACACTGTCACATCGCTAGACAGACACACACACACACACACACCCACCCTCACACAAATGAACTCCTCTCCTCTCTTCTCCTCTCCTCTCCTCTCCTCTCATCCAGACTAAGAATCAGGAGGAGAAGAGACTGTGGCTTCACTACCTCAAGAGGCTCATAGTAGAGAACCACCCAGCTTCACTGCCTCAGAAGGTAGGGGGGGGGGGGGGGGGGGGCAGGGAGGGATATAATAAGTATACAAGTATATAAGTATAAAATTACTATATACATATACATTATAGTATGTATACTACTATCCTGTCCTAGTATTGTCCACACTGTCTTTGTAATACCTGTCCATCCTGTCCTAGTATTGTATTGTCCACACTGTCTTTGTAATACTTGTCCATCCTGTCCTAGTATTGTCCACACTGTCTTTGTAATACCTGTCCATCCTGTCCTAGTGTTGTCCACACTGTCTGTGTAATACCTGTCCATCCTGTCCTAGTATTGTCCACCATGTCTTTGTAACACCTGTCCATCCTGTCCTAGTGTTGTCCACACTGTCTGTGTAATACCTGTCCATCCTGTCCTAGTATTGTCCACACTGTCTTTGTAACACCTGTCCATCCTGTCCTAGTATTGTCCACACTGTCTTTGTAATACCTGTCCATCCTGTCCATCCTGTCCTAGTGTTGTCCACACTGTCTGTGTAACACCTGTCCATCCTGTCTCCCCCAGGCCAGGCAGGTGCTAGGAGACAACTTATCTCAAAGTGAGTTTGTTCTTCACCTTCCTTCCCTTGTTTCCTTTCGTTTGTGTCCTGATCTGTTAGCCGGGCGGAGGGCAAAAAGGCCTGAACCCCATTTAAGAAGAATATTATTATTAATACATAATAAGCTCTGTATATAGAATATATAATAAGAATGTTACTATTATAATTATTGATATTTAAAAAGAATAGTGCTTTATCTACTTTGTATTGTTTTACCTTTTTGCTTATTATTGTATTCATGGTCCACTTTGACAGCTATTTGATAGTTCTGTAATTATTCAGTATTTGAATTAGTATTATTTTAGTATCATTGCTGTAGATAACACATGTATATAAAACATGTTATTTTATAATACATGACTGAAATGGAATAAAATAACATGTGGAACCCTTAAAATGAACTTATGAACATGAATAAATAACGACTATATTATTACATATTTTCCTGTTTTTTGATTCCATCAAAGTTGCAAAGTTTTAATCACAATGGATTTTCTGTCTACAACATCCTCTTTCTCTCTCTTTCTCTCTCTCGCTCTCTCTCTCTCTCTCGCTCACTCTCTCTCTCTCTCACTCTCTCTCTCTTTCTCTCTCTCTCTCTCTCTCCCTCTCGCTCACTCTCTCTCTCTCTCACTCTCTCTCTCTCTCTTTCTCTCTCTCTCTCTCTCTCTCTCTCTCACTCTCTCTCTCTTTCTCTCTCTCTCTCTCTCTCTCTCTCTCTCTCTCTCTCTCTCTCTCTCTCTCTCTCTCTCTCTCTCACTCTCTCTCTCTCTCTCATTCTCTGGGTTTCAGCTCTTCAGCTGGACAACATGAAAAAGTCCTGTGCTTCGCCGAGATTGGACAACATCCATAGCTTCCACAGAGGCAGACGCCAATCAGGTTCAGCATTTGATTAATCAACAAACCATTCAGCCAATCAGGTTCAGCTCTTAAATAAACAACAAACCATTCGGTCAATCAGATTTAGCTTTTGATTACTCATCAAACCATTCGGTCAATCAGATTCAGCTTTCGATTAATCAACAAACCCTTCGGTCAATCAGGTTCAGCTTTTCATTAATCAACAAACCATTCGGTCAATCAGATTCAGCTTTCGATTAATCAACAAACCCTTCGGTCAATCAGGTTCAGCTTTTCATTAATCAACAAACCATTCGGCCAATCAGATTCAGCTTTCGATTAATCAACAAACCCTTCGGTCAATCAGGTTCAGCTTTTCATTAATCAACAAACCATTCGGCCAATCAGATTCAGCTTCAGTTTATCATCATGTTACCGTCCATGGATCTCATTTGCAGTAAATATCCCACTTGTGTTTCTGATGAACACACACTGCAGACATCCTGCTTTATTCAACGGTAGAAACCCACTGATTCTGGTGTTACATCATCAGAACTGAATAATTAGACTGGACATTTTTGTTGTATTTATTTATTGCTTCGTTAATATTATATATATAATATCCAATGTGCTGTGTTGGTTGTGTTTCTGCTGTGTGAGTATGTAATGGACTGGCCCACACTGGAACACTGGGCCTGGGTTGTGACTTTGGTTCTGTTTGTCCCTGCAGAGCCACCTGAGTTACTGATGTGCACGCCAGAGAAAACCAGGAAGAGTCTGCCCTTACTAATGGAGGGGAACCTACCCTACCGACGCACACGCAGACAGTCAGGTAAGACAGACAGACAGGTAAGACAGACAGACAGGTAGACAGACATACAGACAGACAGGTAGACAGGTAGACAGACAGACAGACAGACAGACAGACAGACAGACAGACAGACAGACAGACAGACAGACAGACAGACAGACACGTAGACAGACAGATAGACAGGTAGACAGACGGGTAGACACAGATAGAAAGACAGACAAATTGACAGGTAGACAGTCAGACAAGTAGACAAACAAACAGACAGGCAATTAGACAGACAGACAGGTATACAGACAGTCGCACAGACTGGTATATAGACAGACAGACACACAGACAGACAGGTATATAGAGAGGTTTACAGACAGAGAGATATGCAAACAGACAGACAGGTATATAGACAGACAGATAGACAGACAGGTATACAGGCAGACAGACAGGTATACAGGCAGACAGACAGGTGAGTCTGACCTTACTGCTGGCAGGAAACCTGCCCTATCAACTCAAATAGGACAGGACGAGGATTTAAAAATAGAACAGGGGATTATTTATAATAATAATAATAATAATAATAATAATAATAGAATGGTGATTGACATTGGTTATATTTTTCTTCTTGTCGATCAGCTCCTGCTAAGGACATTGAATCTGCCTTCCTTCCAGGTAAGGGAAAGCCCTAATAGTACAGACATTATAAAGCCCCAATAGTACAGACATTATAAAGCCCTAATAGTACAGAAATGATAAAGCCCTAATAGTACAGACATTATAAAGCCCTAATAGTACAGACATTATAAAGCCCTAATAGTACATTATAAAGCCCTAATAGTACAGACATTATAAAGCCCTAATAGTACAGACATTATAAAGCCCTAATAGTACAGACATTGTAAAACCCCAATAGTACAGACATTATAAAGCCCTAATAGTACAGACATTCTAAAGCCCTAATAGTACAGACATTATAAAGCCCTAATAGTACAGACATTGTAAAACCCCAATAGTACAGACATTATAAAGCCCTAATAGTACATTATAAAGCCCTAATAGTACAGACATTATAAAGCCCTAATAGTACATTATAAAGCCCTAATAGTACAGACATTCTAAAGCCCTAATAGTACAGACATTATAAAGCCGTAATAGTACAGACATTGTAAAACCCCAATAGTACAGACATTATAAAGCCCTAATAGTACAGACATTCTAAAGCCCTAATAGTACAGACATTATAAAGCCCTAATAGTACAGACATTGTAAAACCCCAATAGTATAGACATTCTAAAGCCCTAATAGTACAGACATTCTAAAGCCCTAATAGTACAGACATTATAAAGCCCTAATAGTACAGACATTATAAATCCCTAATAGTACAGACATTCTAAAGCCCTAATAGTACAGACATTCTAAAGCCCTAATAGTACAGACATTATAAAGCCCTAATAGTACAGACATTATAAAGCCCTAATAGTACAGACTTTCTAAAGCCCTAATAGTACAGACATTCTAAAGCCCTAATAGTACAAACATTATAAAGCCCTAATAGTACAGACATTATAAATCCCTAATAGTACAGACATTATAAAGCCCTAATAGTACAGACATTCTAAAGCCCTAATAGTACAGACATTATAAAGCCCTAATAGTACAGACATTATAAAGCCCTAATAGTACAGACTTTCTAAAGCCCTAATAGTACAGACATTATAAAGCCCTAATAGTACAGACATTATAAAGCCCTAATAGTACAGACATTATAAAGCCCTAATAGTACAGACATTATAAAGCCCCAAGATGTTTGGCAAAGATTTCTTTCTCTCACTTTCTCTCTCTCTCTATCTGTCACTCTCTCTATCGATCTATCGATCTATCTATCTATCTATCTATC
>CM030182.1:18542394-18577394 GCA_017639675.1 Aplochiton taeniatus
TGCGTGCGCATGTGTGTGGTGTGGCGTGTGTGTGTGTGTGTGCGCATGTGTGTGTGTGGTGTGTGTGTCCTCAGGTGGCAGTCCCAGCTGGTGCTGTGCAGGAGGAGACCCAGCAGTCAGACTTCAGCAGCCCCATGAAGGAGGGGGTGGCACAGCCCCCAGCCCCAGAGCAAGGGGCCACACTGCCACTGGAGGATGGCAGATCCAAAATGGAGGACACAGCCAGTCTCCATTGTCCTCCAGCTGTCCCCCAGGAGGATGGAGAGGTGAAAGAACTGCATGGGGGAGAGTCTGCTGAAGAAGCAGATGGAGAGATAGAAAAAGGAGTATCCGAGGAAGAAGAGAAGGGAAGCGAAAGCAGAGGAGAGGAGCCCAGCTTTCCATCTCCTTCCCCTCCGTCCACCCCTGACCCCCCCACCCTGAGCTCCACAGCCAGGGAAAGAGACCAGGTCCTCAGCTCTCCTCTACCCAGGGAGGAGAGGCCCAGCCCCGTCACCCCTGGTCTCAAGAGAGACAACCACCTCACCAAGAGAGACAACCACCTCACCAAGAGAGACAACCACCTCACGAAGAGTGACAACCACCTCACGAAGAGTGACAAGCAGATCATTGAGAAGATCAGGAGCTACTATGAAGCTGCAGAAGCCAGGGGGGAGGAGGGGGAGGGAGAGGGGGAGGCGGAGAGGGAGGGGGAGGTAGATGCCACGTCTACCAGGAGGAGGAACAGCTTCTCCCAAATCCCTTCCGGTTTGGTGAGGGAGTCCGTGTCGAGGTTTAGCATCAGCGGCTGTCAGGATGACGTCGTGGTGGAGACGCCTAGCGGGGGAGGGGAGCTGGACCCATTGTCCTCCCCCTCCCTCACCCCCTCCCTCACCCCCTCCCTCACCCCTTCCCTCACCCCCACCCTCACCCCCTCCCTCACCCCTACGCCCACCCCCTCCCGCCCCCCCCCCCTCCCATCTGGGACACGGCCCTGGTCCACTTCACGCTCCGGGCCCGGCAGCTTCCGAGCCCCAGGACGCAGACACTCAGGACCAGGAGCCGACAACCCGGACGGTAAAACCTGGGGCGGATCTGAACTCTGGAAGGGACGGATCAGTTGACGGGGGCTGGGTTCGTTTAGAGGAGCAGACAGGAGGCCACGATGGAGAGAGAGCAGGAAGAGTAGGAGGAAAAGCAGGAGGAGGGGGAGAGGTAGAATGGACAGGAGGACGTAGTAATGATGTCGTGATCGGGGAAGGAGAGAAAACCCGACGCAATCCATCCAGTACCTTCAAACAAGACAAACCGAACGGATCGGACCCGATCAAACAGAACACCATGAATGGACAGGACCCGCACCACAGCCACCTGTCAGAACCAAACCAGACTTCTACAGAAGCCACCATGGTCCTCCCTACCACCGACCCGCTGGGGTCCCACGGATCCAACCAAGGAACCCAGCCGGGCTGGGCCAGAAACAGGGGCAGAGCCCTAGAAGACCGGCCGGGCCAGATCAAGGCGGGGCGCTGGTCCTGCCCGGAGGCTAATCGGGCCTTGTTCCAGAGCGGTTCTGGAGCGGATGTGGCCGGTATTGGGCTGTTTGAAGTGGGGCCGGCGGTGGACCCGGCTCTAATGGAGAACTCGGAGCGGATCCTGAGTAAGGTCCAGCTGCTGGCTCAGATGTACAGCGCCAAGGCTGGTACCATGAAGGTCCCACTTCACCACAAGAGGGCCCAGACCTACCAGTACCGTCAGAACCGAGCCCAGAACCACAGCACCACCTCCCTGAGCCAAAGCAACAGCCGCGCAAAGAACCAGGACGACTGTCAGCAACAAAACCAAAGAGGGAGTCCAACCCGGACTCATGCCAAGTACCAGAACGAAACCCAGACTCAAACCAAGTACCAGAACCAAACTCAGACTCAAACCAAGTACCAGAACCCAACGCAGACTCAAACCAAGTACCAGAACCCAACCCAGACTCATGCCAAGTACCAGAACCCAACCCAGACTCAAACCAAGTACCAGAATCAAACTCAGACTCATGCCAAGTACCAGAACCAAACTCAGACTCATCCTAAGTCCCAGACCCAGACCCTGGGTCATCCTAAGTACCAGACCCAGAGTCAGACCTGGATCCAGACCCAAGCCAAGAGCAGAACTTCCACCCAGACTGCGTCTAGGCCCCAGGAAGAGAGGATGATGAAGGAGGACGAGAAACAGGAAGAGAGGGTGATAAAGAAAGCAGAGAGTGTGTCTCCAGGTCTGTACTGTGTGTGTGTCTCTCTCTAGAGCTCTCTGTGTGTGAGAGAGAGTGTGTCATGGCGTTAACCAGTGTGTGTGTGTCTCCTGTCTTACTGCAGAGCACCAGGAGGGGGCGCTGCTGATCCCCTGTGATCCCCAGCTCTATGGTCACCTACTGGTCAGGGAGCAGCTGTCACCTCCCTCCCTCCACCAGCAGGTGGAGCCCTGCAGCCACCGCCTCCAACTGTCCTCCTTACCCAGGGAACGAGCCTCCGACCTGGGATCCGACGGCAGCGCCGTTCCCCTCTCCTCCGCCATCCTCACCCAGGCACAGAGAGTCGAGGCTGGGCAGGGAGAGAGGGATGTAGAGGGGTTCCTGGAGGAGAAAGAGAAGGAGGTGTCTGGGGAAACAATGCAGACAGACAGCGCTGAGAGGTTAGAGAATGTGCTGAGTCACATGTTCTTTCTTTCATCGTTTAAATGTACTTTTACCTCCTGATTATTGATGCAGGGAAATTCCAGATTACAGATTGATTACTGTGGAGGCTTAGACCACTGATCCTCGTAACAGTTTCCTAACCCTAACTCTAAGACTGATGTTCCTCCAAACAGTCTCCTAACCCTAACCCTAACTCCAAGACAGATGTTCCTCCAAACAGTCTCCTAACCCTTAGTATTTTACCTTCTTAAGCCGCATTTTGACTGCAGGAACTTTGCCCAAGAATTAGAAACCTTTGGAGGAACTTGCGTTTTGACTGCAGGGACCAGGGTCTAAATTTAGGTCCGGGTACCTTATTTCACTCTCAGAAAGTCCCTGCTCGGGAGGTAGTACTTTTGGAAAGTACATGAACTTTGGTGGTGGGGCTTGCAGCGCTGAATACAGTATATGACTCTATTTCAGCCAGCTACTTTACATAATCTTTGCGGGTCTTTAGACTGCAGTGGAAACGCAGACAACAAGGGGCTGGAGGAACCTTTCAGTTCCTTGAAAAGTGGTTCCTGGGACTAAAAGTCCTGGGTACTTTGGATCGAAATGTGCCTTATGTCATTGAATCTGACTCTGATTCTAACTCTGCCAGTTGTTGGAACGTGACACTTGATTCTGTCTGCTAATAATTGTCCCTCACCTATGTTCCTTATCTATTTTTTGTGCTGTACTATTTATATCAGAACCACACTTCTAATAGCCTCTGATGCATTCTTATGTTGCACAGGTCCATTATGTCAGGGCCAGGGAGAGGGGAAGACGAGACCCAGGCCTGGAAGGGCCTTCACCCAGGCCTAGGTGACGAGACAGCCCAGACAGAAGCACCCTACCTGGGGGAGACAGCCCAGACAGAAGCACCCTACCTGGTGGAGACAGCCCAGACAGAAGCACCCTACCTGGGGGAGAAAGGCAGCATGGAGCGGCCTGTCTCTGGTGGTCTGCCCAGAGCGCACCTGTTGTCAAACGGCATTGAGGATGATGATGAGGAGGAGAAGGAGGAAGAAGAGACGTCATCAGAGATCTCCTCTGTCGAGTCAACCATGCCACCTGGCGATAAGGTCACAGAGAGGTCAACCGCTCCACTCCCTCCCTTAACCTGTGACTCCACCCAGAAAGGTCAACTAGACTCCGACAGGGTCCGCCCTCTCCAGAGGTCATTGATTCAAAGCCTGGCCCTGTCTCCTCCTCCTCTTCCTCCTCCTGCTCCTCTCCCTCTTGCTGCGGCCCAGTCTATTGAGTGCCTGCCAACGTTCACCAGCCTGAGACCGGACCATATACCACCCATGCTGGGCCTACGGGGCCCGTCTAACACCTGGAATACAACTAACTCCACCCCTCAAAGGTATGGCACCTACATAATCCAACACCCCTCTAACAAGCTACATTATCTGGCCCTTGGATTTTAATCAAGCGACTTTAATGTAAAGCGACTTTGAGTTTTTCGAAAAATAAATTATTAAATTATCATTAGCATTATTATTAAATGACTTTGAGTCTCTCACATCTTCTTGCCTTCAAATGTTTTTCTTTTATTTTTTTATACACAGGGGATGTTGCTTATGTAGTCAACAGTTTGTGTGGTCTGTAGATGCTGGCTCTCGTCAGCCCTGTTTAGACTTGCAGGGAGAATGTGTTCATGACAGTAATATGTTGGGTCAGAGGGTAGGGGAACAACATTACACGAAGACAACCTTAGTAATGTCACTCTATAAAAGCTGTCTGTCCAAAGGTATATGACAGTGAGATAGTGAAACTGGTTGTTGCTTTCTAAAAAAAATTGTCCAGAACTAAATTAAGATTAAAGTTAAATAGAGCAAAAATTGTTTTGACCTGAGTGGTAAACTGAAAGCAAAAGTAGACTGACCATACCATGACACCGAAACCATTAAACAAGTGAGTCATGGTCACTGGGGAAAAGGGGTTAGGGATATTGATCTGTGATGTGATAGTGAACAAGCTCAGTTAGCCATTAACAAATGAAACAGCTAGAACCTGCTTAAGAGTAAGTTCAGCAAATTCATATTCTTCCACATACAAGACATGATAGTTACAGACATGATAATTCAGACTTTTTGCTCAATCTGCTTAATTGAAGACATTGCCATGCCAGAATCTGAAATAATAATAATAATTATAATGATAAAAATAAAATAAAAAAGAACATTGTATTGTTTTTGTACATGTGTTTTACAATATGTGTTTTCAAACTTTCAAAATACCTCCACAAAGTTGTCATATTTGATGACGAATCTCTTTTTTTTTTGTTCCTTTCTCTTGCATTCTCAACTCGTTTTTACTTTTGTAGAAGAATTTAGAAACAGTGTCACATAAATGGCATAGTTGGGTGGCAAGGCACTGAAGCTTTGGAGCGATGCCACGCCAAACCCGTATCTCTGGAAATCTGAGTGGCTGCATTCCAGCTGGGAGCAAAGAGTATCTCGGGACAAACACACAAACACACACACACACACACAAACACACACACACACACACACACACACACACACACACACACACACACACACACACACACATCACAGCTGGGAGCAAAGAGTATCTCGGGACAAACAGTTGGTATTCCCAGCCAACATCAATAGGCCTATGGGAGGTCCCTGGGGAGCACCTTCAACTAAACAACACATAGACATACTGTTAACACACACACACACACACACACACACACACACACACACACACACACACACACACACACACACATCACAGCTGGAGGTCCCTGGGGAGCTCCTTCAACTAAAGAACACATAGACATACTGTTAACACACACACACACACACACACACACATCACAGCTGGAGGTCCCTGGGGAGCACCTTCAACTGAACAACACATAGACATACTGTTAACACACACACACACACACACACACACACACACACATCACAGCTGGAGGTCCCTGGGGAGCACCTTCAACTAACCAACACATAGACATACTGTTAACACACACACACACACATTCCCAGCCAGCATCAATAGGCCTATGGGAGGTCCCTGGGGAGCACCTTCAACTAAACAACACATAGACATACTGTTAACACACACACACACACACACACACACACACACACACACACATCACAGCTGGAGGTCCCTGGGGAGCACCTTCAACTAAACAACACATAGACATACTGTTAACACACACACACACATATTCCCAGCCAGCATCAATAGGCCTATGGGAGCCGGGGAAAACAGACTCACTGGTCCTACCTTCCTTCTCATAAAACACCCCCAAAAGACACTTTGCATATTAGCTTTTCTAGTTATTACTTGTCAGACATGTGAGCTGGTCTTGTTTAGATACGCTTTTGCCGGTTGTTTTGCCATACAATGCCAGTGCCCTGCTGTACTGTGTGAACCTAGGATACACGCACACATACTCACACACACACACACACACACACACACACACACACATATACACACACACGCTCACACAGATATACACACACGCACATATACACACACACACACACACACACACACATATACACAGACACACACAGAGACCCTGTTTACACTGTGGGGGTCCTCTGGGTTAGTCTAGGGCTGTTCGTGGTTCCAGTTGTTTGACCAGTAATGGAAACTATTACAGTAGCATCACAATGTAATGGAAACTATTACAGTAGCATCACAATGTAATGGAAACTATTACAGTAGCATCACAAGGAGCCCATGGTATCTACTCCAGAGAAATTACATCCTGTCTCTCTCTCCCTTTCTGTCTCTCTCTCTCCCTCTTTCTCTCTCTCTCTCTTTCTTTCGCTCTCTCTCTGTCTCTATATCTCTCTCTGTCTTTCTTCCCATCTCTCTTTTGCTGTCTCCCTCTCTTAGGCCTCCCTCTCCAGTGAGCCACGGAGCTCCAGACCAGAACACAGGCCTCTCGTCAGCCACGCCCGGCTCCGGCCTTCACTCGGTGGGACAACGTTCCCCCCGGCCCGGCCTGGAAAGAACCGGCCCTGCTTTCAGCCCCAGTCTACGACAGCACTGCTCGTCCCCCCACTCGGCTGTTCCACCCTCCTCTCCTACCCCCTCTTCTTTTAGAACTCCACCATCCCCCTCTCCATTCAGGGCTATTCCACCCTCCTCTCCTACCCCCTCTTCTTTTAGAACTCCACCATCCCCCTCTCCATTCAGGGCTGTTCCACCCTCCTCTCCTACCCCCTCTTCTTTTAGAACTCCACCATCCCCCTCTCCATTCAGGGCTATTCCACCCTCCTCTCCTACCCCCTCTTCTTTTAGAACTCCACCATCCCCCTCTCCATTCAGGGCTATTCCACCCTCCTCTCCTACCCCCTCCTCTTTTAGAACTCCACCTTGCTCTTCCCCAGTCAGGGCTGTTCCACCCTCCTCTCCTACCCCCTCCTCTTTTAGAGCTCCCCAACGGTTCAGCTCTCAATCTCCGACTAGGGCTGTTCCCTGCTTCTCTCCCACCCCCTCTGCGGGGAGGCCTAACACTGTCAGGGCTGTTCCCTCTGCCTCCCCCACCCCCTCCTCTGCGTTCACGCGGTCCCTTGCTGCTTCCTGCATCAGTCAGTCCATCAGCCAGAGTATGGCTAAGAGCAAAGCGAAGCTACAGGCCGCCACCCCTCCCCCCCACCCCCTATCACCTGCTTCCCCTCCTCGACTGCGCTCCTCCTCCCCCAAACTCCCCCCTGGTTCCAGCGGGGCCACCTCCTCTCATGCCCAGGCAGGGTTTCCCAGAGACGGCTGCTCTTCTTCCTCCCCCTCTTCCTCCCCCGATCAGCCCTTCCACCAATCACACCACTCAGCGAACAACAACAACAACAACAACAACCACAACCACAACAACCACAACCACAACCACAACCACAACCACAACAACAGCGTGGGTGTGAGCGTTAGCAGGGCAGACGGTGGTGCAGGCTCGGCCGCTACCAGGAAGCCACCGCTAGCCACCGCTAACTGCACGCCGCAGTCCCATGATCCTCTCTGGCCCGGAACGCACAACCGAGTGGCGCGACCTTTCTGTTCCTCAGAGCCCAACTCCAGGGTCCAGTCCCCCTCCCCCTCCTCCTCCTCCTCCTCTTCCTCCTCTTACCACGGGTTGATCTGCTCCCCCCGCCCCCTCCACTACCACCCCACCCTGGGCCCCCTGGCTAACAAACCCCCCAATCCACGCAGCATCCGGCCTGGGGGTGCCGGACGCCTAAACGCACTGGGCCTCAGCATGGAGCTGCCCAGGGCCTCCTCGACGAGCTGCGCCATGGGGCCCGTCTGTCTGAGCTCGCCCCTCCTCTCCCCTCCTCCTATCGGTGTGTCCCTTAACATGTGGGGGAACATCCCAGCACCTCAGCCTCGTAACCCCCGACCCCCCCTTTCCTCCCCCTCTCCTTCCATCTCCTCCTCCTTTGCCTCCCCCACCTTGGGGGAGTCTTTCTCCCCTTCCTCTCTCTCCCCACGTGGCTCCGGAGCCACCTCCCCCTGTCCTTCCCTCTCACATAGCCAAACGATGACCCGTGGCATCAGCGTGACCGGCAGGGCCCCCAGCCCGGGCTTCTCTACCGCAGGCGGAGTGCGTCGATCCTGGGCAGAGAGTGGCCGGAGGTCCTTGGTTGGAGCTGGAGGTGGCTTTGGTCAGGACTCGGGCCTGACGAGCCCTCGGAGCGGCTGGTCTTCCTACAGAGGCTCCCCGTCGCCCTGCCTCAGCCCCAGGGCCAGCCTCCGGTCCCCAGTGTCTCCTGTCCGACTCAGCCTGGAGAAGAGCTCTCACGCCGGGCAACACTTCACCAGCGTTCCCTGGCCCGACGTGCGGGAGCTCCTCACCAAGTATGACGGTGCGGAAAACAGCCCCGAGGAGCACATCCCTCCATGCCCCCTCTCCATCCCTCCATGCCCCCTCTCCATCCCTCCATGCCCCCTCTCCATCCCTCCATGCCCCCTCTCCACCCCTCCACGCCCCCTCTCCACCCCTCCATGCCCCCTCTCCACCCCTCCATGCCCCCTCTCCATCCCTCCATGCCCCCACTCCACCCCTCCACGCCCCCTCTCCATCCCTCCACGCCCCCTCTCCACCGTGCCCCCGCCCCAGTCCCAGTGGGCCGACCCAGATCCGGAGGAGGGGAGCTGTCGAACCCAGGTGATCTTTGCCTACGTAGCGCGGCCCCCACGTCCCCAAACCCCACCCCCGAGTGCTCCCTCCACCTCCTCACCTCCTCCCTACACCTCCTCACCTCCTCCCTCCATCCTCCCCCAGCAGCCTACGCACCTCCACCTCCAAACACTCCCAGCCACGCTCACAACAACATCCAGGCCCGGCCCGAGCCAGACCCTCTGCAGCCCGACCTCTACCCAGGCGGGCGGGTCCAAACCTGGGCAGCAGAGGACGAGCTACGCCACCACGGTCAACCTCCAGGTAGCAGGGGGCGGGCGCATCACTTCCTTCAGCACGGCCCAAGTCTGCCTCACCCAAACCCTGCCGACAGGACCTGGACCTGGACCTGGGGTGGGGGCTGGACCTGGACCTGGGGTGGGGGCTGGGGTTGGGGCTGGACCTGGGGCGGGGGCTGGGGTTGGGGCTGGACCTGGTCCTGGACCTGGACCTGGGCCTGGGGTTGGGCCTGGGGTTGGGGTTGACAACTGAGCACTGAGCACTGCAAGATCTTGTGGTGTGAGGGTTGATTAGGGCCATGAAGAGAGGGTTTGACCACCTTTAGATGTGTCAAGGGTTGAAAGCACTCCTGATAAGAGTCGTTTCTCTCTCTTGCCTTTTTCCTGTAGTGTGTTGTCATCTGTGGAGGGTTGCCCATAGCCAGAGTGGTTGCCATAGCGAGAGTGGTTGCCATAGTGAGAGTGGTTGCCATAGCGAGAGTGGTTGTCATAGTGAGAGTGATTGCCTGAGCTCAGGTGGAGAAGGGAACAAAATCAAATATTCCCAAAACTTATTTTGAAAAATATATATTTAGAATGTTTTGAAATGTTATAGAATTCAAACAAATATGTATTTCAATATATTTAACTTTTGGAGTTCTTGGGTTGTCATGTTCAACAAGTGACATTTCTATGTTTATTATTGGTTTCTGTAAAGCCCGATTCTACTACTATTTTCATCGGCCGATATGGGCCTTTTTGTATCCTTTATATAACCAGGCGAGTCCCATTGAGATACATAGGCTATCTCTTTTACAATGGAGCCCTATCTCTTTTACAATGGAGCCCTAGCCACGAGGAAAACACAGGAACCATTAGAACAGACGTGAAATAATAAAATAAGCAGCATAATCATTAAAACGTTTGGCGATTTACGATATCTGCGATACCTACAGAATAAACACATAAACACACATTTTTCAAAGAATATACATACAGTATATGCAGAATATAGGCCAATACATCAATATCGGAAATGTTATGCTCCTAAAATATCGGTATCGGCATCGTCGAGTTCTAGTTTTTTTGTGCCTGGCTTGCATATATATTTTTCAACTATTTAATGTATAGTTTTTTTGTTTGTCCATTAGCTCCTATAGCATCATAAAGATAATGTGCCTTTCTCTCTGAGCAGTTAAAGGGATGGATTGTATTCCATTCAGTTTTTAATAACCAAGGTGATGACCTGTGGAGATGCCTGATAAAGTTGAACCCTGATTCGAGGTTTTATTGGTTATTACTCTGGATAATAAATATTTTCTTAATCTTTAATTTATGAACTAGTCTTTTCTACTTTTGCATTTCTGGCACTTAATTCCTCGTCTGTAGTTTGATATTTTGCACAATAAGGTTCTCAGCTGCGTGCCTGTGATGCTGTGTGTCTGTGTCGTTCACAACAAGACTTGTCTGAGAAGTTAACACTGCATTCAGGCCTAATTAAGATGTCTATGTTTGGTATCTTTGTTTAATCTGTGTATAGTAAAACGTATTATCTAAGGTCCTGAGTTGGAAGATTGTAATTGTATAGGTGTTTTTACAACTGAACATAAGGGACAAAGGTTTGTCAAACAAGAAATAAAGAAGCTGCCTGGTTTGTACACCCCAAATATGAAAGCTCCTCTGATTTATGTGAACAGACATACCGACTAAGACAAACATGGTATGCAAAATATTGTGTACAATGATCGACAGACATAGATCAGAAAATCCCACATAGAAAAAGACCACACACGTGCATACACGCGCACACACACACACACACACACACACACACACACACACACACACACACACACACACACACACACACACGCACAAACACATGCATGGTGTTTGGTGGGGGAGTGTATACGTTACGTTAGTAGGGGGCGTTTACAAGCGAGTGGAGTACAGTTTATTAGCCAACTAAGTTTGCCGCTGCATTACAGAATGTTGTTGAGAGCGAGCCATGGCAATGTATGGGTCAGAGACCAACAGATTGTTACAGGCGACCTTTACTTTCGGTGAACACTTGGATCGGACTGATAAACTATGACTGTAGGCTGCAAATCGTAAAAAATAATTATAATTTCCAGAGCTGAAGTGTAACTAACCGAACTAATTATAAGGTAAGTGCGTGAAATATCTAAATACCAATTGGTTTACGTCCCCCATTACAAGTTACCGAATGTACAGATTCATAATTTAATTGTTCTATTCAAATATGTTAGCGCTTTGAGACTTACAATGTAAAGCGCTCTATAAATTAAATGTGTTATTATTATCATAATTTAATAAAGTTCGAACAGAAAGGTTTAATGTTATTTAACAATCGTTTCTTAGACTGCTGCTGAGTAGACCTACAATGGAGAAGTGGGGTATGCCTATATTAATAAGGGACAATTGCAACCTTGTTAACACCAGCCTGATTTAACCAGACAGTGTTGCTATAATCTTAAGGTGTATGGTACCTTGATATGACCCGACGTCTTGCCTTACTAAGTTGAATATTAACCGCCTCCGGATTCTTATGCTATTGCATGTGCTATTGATCGGATCATACTAGCACCCAAGAGGCAAAAAATAGCAGGGACAACTCGCTTTCTCCCATCTGCAATAATGTAATCTCCAAATCGTTGTAGCATATTCAATTTTGACTTAAACATTTACATAGACTTGCCAATTTCACAAAATATTTAGAAGCCTACTTCAAAGCAAAAGGTTGAGTTTTTTTTGTCATGAAATCCACTCTTATAATCGAATTATATAGGCGAATCGCCTATAAGTGGGCTAATTAACTAAACAGAATTGTACTCATCCGTTGATCAGTTTTTACTGATTATATCGTTAGGCATTCTAGTTAGCTTAGTCGCAAGCAGTGGCGGACGAAGTACAACTCCTGTACTTGAGTGAAAGTACAGATACCCTGGCAACATATTACACCACTAAACGTAGAAGTCTCTCTTCAACAAAAATGTTAAATTCTACTTTTTAACTTCAGTGCTTGCTTTTAGAAATACTCAAGTATCAAAAGTAAAATGTAGGGAAGTGTGTTCCTGGCATAAAGTACAGACACTTGAAAAAGGTACTACTCAAAGTAAATGTACTTCGTTACTGTCCACCGCTGGTCGCAATTGTATTATTATTACAGTTACAAAGGTTCCAGTTGAAACCAAACCAGCACTCATTCTAAAACTTATTTTCCATGGCAACATGGCAGTCCGTTTGTTGTTCTAGTCGCTACTTCTTTATTCAAGGGACTTCGCAGCTGCTAAAGAGACCAGGGGAAAACGAGGAGACATTGCTGATGATCCCCACTGCGTATACGTTGGACTATTCCCTACACTCAGCATTCCAATTTATTTAACAGGTAGCACTCGTCCTGCTCATCCGTACCTCATTTCTCCTCTCCCGGAGAGAGTGATCATGGTCGGTGACGCGCGCAGCAGACACCAGTCACAGGACTCCTCCTCCTCCTCGTCCTCCTCTCCGCAGCGTCAGCCTCCAATCGGAGCAGGAAGAGAACCCCGGAGGCGCCCGTGCCATGCTGAGAGGTCGTCAGATGTCTGGCGGGTTGCACAAGGCCTTCGGCCTCTGGCTGCTCTGCTACAGCGGGCTCGCTGCTGCTTCCTGCCCGTTGGTTGGAGGCTCACGGCTCTGCAGCCCTGAAAACACCAAAGTGGTGAAGCGGGTCCTAGAAGCTGTCCAAAATATGGTATGCTGTCTAACCTGATGCTTTGGATTTGTTTGGTTCAGCAAGTGTCCGAGGGGTTCTAAGTCCAAATATTTACAGACGAGTTAACTCTATGACATGATAGATAATAAGAGAAATAAAGTGTTTATAACACTTATCCAACCCATGCCCCCCCCCCCCCCCCCACACACACACACACACACACACACTTTTACTGAAGATAGTATTGTCACTTTTTTTTTTGTTGCAGACTACTACTAACTGCTCTGCCTGTATATTAGATTAAAAACTGGGCAAAACGGATGTGCAATGCAGGCACTTCAGTGACCATTTATTTGTACTGTTATTAGCCTATTAGCAGAACATCTAGAACATATTTACATATGTAAATGTGGCTGGCTGTCTGGCTGTCTATTTATTCTCTGGAATAATTTGTAATTTATAAAGGAATAGTTTGCTTTACTTGGTGTTCCTCTTTCTCTCCACATGGCCGTTCCGTCTAAAGGGAAAACATATTATTAGTCTAAAACAGCCTTAATATCTGGGAGCATCAGGTCCTCCTCTGGAGAAACATGGAGAGACTGAACCTTTTCTTTACAAGCAACGCCACACTCCTTGCTTTTCTGAATAGAGATGATCCAGCATGAAAGCAATGTTTAGATGGTTTGACCTTTCATTTTGAAACATTGTTTTTCATGATTTCTTTTCCTGTATTGTCATTGTCGTGTTACGTATGGATTCCCTTTGCCTTTGGGCCACTGTCTGTAAGCACTACATCTCCACCCGGCCTCTTCATGTGTTCAGTTCCATGGACCTCTCATGTTTTCTGGTTTTCACTATGTACTGCCTTTTGTCCTCTGTCCTATTCAGACATCCTTTGATTGCCGACTGTATACTCCGACCCTTCAAGATTATGAGGTATGCAATGTTTTATTATGAGGTATGCAATGTTTTATAAAGAACCTTTGTTGGTCAGTGAGAGGTGTGGAATTGAAGACCATTGGAGAGAAGAAAAAGAGAGAAGGTCTTGAATATACAGAGAGAGAGAGAGAGAGAGAGAGAGAGAGAGAGAGCGAGAGAGAGAGAGAGAGAGAGAGAGAGAGAGAGACAGAGAGAGAGAGAGAGAGAGAGAGAGAGAGAGAGAGACAGAGAGAGAGAGAGAGAGAGAGAGAGAGAGTATACTTTACTACAATACAGTGTGTGAGTTATGGAGGGTGATCGTCTTTCTGCTAAAACATTAGACAGTCATCGCAGTGTTCTCTTGGTGTTGTAATGTTCTCTTGGTGTTGTAATGTTTTCTTAGTGTTGTAATGTTCCCTTGGTGTTGTAATGTTCTCTTGCAGACCAGATGTTAAAGAACACTTCATAATGAATCCGAGGCGTAGATGTTTAGCAGAGAAAGAACAAAAACAGTTTGAAACATTTTTGTCCATAAAAGACACCTTTGTGTGTGTCCCTGCTGTCATCATAGTTTGCCGCAGTCTTTATGTTAATTACAAAAACATATTTAAAAGCAATCTAACTTTAGCTCCAACCTGCCCTCTTCAAACCAATAGAGTCCTTCCCTATCCCACCCCGCCTGTTACCATAGCGATTGTGGGGAGAAGGTAAACCGGACCTTCACAAAGTGCTTCCCGACCGTTCAGAGCTTCTGGGTAGTGGTTACCGGGTTCACCCAATGTGGATTAGCCACCAGAACAGGTCTGTCCGGACCGAAATGCCAAGACTGCTGCATTATGGGGGAATGAGTTCTGTCATGTTTTAGTTGTGCGGTTCCGTTTCTCCAGCAGAAATGCCAAGCGACCACACTTTTGTGTTTTTCTCTGGAGGCCCACGTCCTTTGGCTGGAGAGGACGGAACCTGTATTACAAAACCTGCCAAGGAGAATACATTTTCTGTCTAGAAATATTCAAAAGGTGAGCAAGGTGAGTCTGACGGTCTTTTTCTCCCTCTTGCAAGTTGGCACACTCACAACCAGCATCTAGAGACAAACACATCCACAACTGTACTTGCAATAATGATAAGATGCATGAGTAGATTCAATGCCACAGAGCAACGTCCACTACATTAATTTGACTTCTCATTCATTAACATACAGGTTATCACAACATTCTCTAATACAACACTAGGAATAGCAGTGGCCTCTAGCCTGGCCCACATGGGCTGGGGGGGGGAGGGGGAGGGGCATAAACATAAGGTGTCAGGTTGCCACTAGAAGCAGAGGACACAAACATAGACTCACCCATATTACAGTCCTGTAACAATACCAGGGACCAGGCCACCATTTTCAATTCTGTCCTATAAAGCTCACCTCTCTATATACATCTCCTGTGTTGTCATGAGTGAAACCACAGCCATCTCTACCACTGCTCAATCAACACTTTCTGTCTGAAATCTCTGATGGATAGGCAGACCGCTTCAGAGAGCCAGAGAATATGATCTCATCTACAAACTGTTTATTCCAGTCAGCCTGTGCGTGTGTAAATACATCTTGATGGACTAATCATGATAAAAAGTTTGGGAAAATGGCTGTTGATAGGAAGAACAGCAGAGAGATGGCTGGTCTGTCTGTTTGGAATGTCTGTTTGGAAGTGTCCTCCTTGGAGGGCTAAGACCAGCTGCTGGGAACGGTTTTGTGAGAATGTGTGTGTTTGTGGGCCTGGTTTTGTGTGTGTGTGTGTGTGTGTCTGTGTGAGTGCTGAGGGGGTGCTTACAGTAAGTCTATGGGTGTGTCTCTGTACGTGATGGAAAGCGAGAGTCCGATAGGGGAGAACACAGCTGTTGCTGTTAGTTACTGGCGGTTTGTTTTAGGGCTATAAATAAATAAATAGTGTAGAACAGAAATTTAAATCATGACTTGCGACGAGTACTATAGCCCTAACCATTGGCAGGATTTCTAACGTTAATCTAGCCCAAATTAACAATGGGATGGGAAAAATGTAATTTAGCCTTAACTATGAAATGTTACTGTATGTTTTTTCCTATGAGTACAAACAAAGTTCCCTTTGTAGTTAGATTGAACCCTTGGGGTTAATCTCTTCACCTAACAGTCATCACAAGTAACTTAGTGACTTATAGGTTTGTGTATTCTCCTGTTTAGGTGTAAACAAGATGTCAGACTTTATGACCGGTCAGCCAGATGGCCTTGTTTATTGCCCTGTGTAAAAGAACTCTTTGATCCAGGAAGGTCCGAGAGATAAGAGATGCTGACTGCAATTGCACTAAATCAACATTCCTAAGGAAACGTGTATATAAGGGACGTTAGGGGAATTGTGATTTTGTGCGCACCAGTCATACATCCTCATTTTTGTATGACTTTAGGCTGCAGCTAGGATTTCCTTTTATCTGATCAGTTTTATTTTGTTACTTTGTAGTTGATATATTGTATAGCAACTCTGTTATTTTTTTACTCATCTCCATTAAAACCACTAAAAGCAAGCGGACGTTATTTCTCAAAGTATTTAATTATTTCGATCTCATTGGAGCGTGGGGACATAGAAATTCCGCAACAACAATCTAAACAACAATCTGCAAATTTGCCAAAAAAAATTGCAAAAAAAGCTTTTTTCACTTTGTCATTATGCGGTATTGTGTGTAGAATGTTCAGATTTTTTTTTTATTTAATCCATTTTGGAATTAGGTTGTGACATAGTAAATACAGTGCATCCGGAAAGTATCCATACCCCTTCACTTTTTACACATTTTATTATGTCACAGCCTAATTCCAAAATGGATTAAGTAAAAAAAAAATCTCAAAATTCTACACACAATACCGCATAATGACAAAGTGAAAAAAGTTTTTTCGAATTTTTTGCAAAGGTATTAAAAATAAATAAATAAAATATCACATGTACATAAGTATTCACACCCTTTACTCAATACTTTGTTGAAGCACTTTTGGTAGCAGTTACAGCCTCAAGTCCTCTTGAGTATGATGTTACAAGCTTGGCATACCTACTTTGGGGCAGTTTCTCCCATTCTTCTTTGCAGATCGTCTCAAGCTCCATCAGGCTGGATGGGGAGCATCGGTGCACAGCCATTTTCAGATCTCTCCAAAGATGTTCAATCGGGTTCAAGTCTGGGCCACTCAAGGACATTCACAGACTTGTCCCGAAGCCACTCCTTTGTTATCTTGGCTGTGTCCTTAGGGTCGTTGTCCTGTTGGAATGTGAACCTTCGCCCCAGTCTGAGGTCCAGAGCGCTCTGGAGCAGGTTTTCATCAAGGATCTCTCTGGACACTGCTGCATTCATCTTTCCCTAGATCCTGATGAGTCTTCCAGTTCCTGCCGCTGAAAAACACCCCCACAGCATGATGCTGCCACCACCATGCTTCACTGTAGGGATGGTATTGACCAGGTGATGAGCGGTGCCTGGTTTCCTCCAGACGTGACGCTTGGCATTCAGGCCAAAGAGTTCAATCTTGGTTTCATTAGACCAGAGAATTTTGTTTCTCATGGTCTGAGAGTCCTTTAGGTGCCTTTTGGCAAACTCCATGCAGGCTGTCATGTGCCTTTCACTGAGGAGTGGCTTCCGTTTGGCCACTCTACCATAAAGGCCTGATTGGTGGAGTGCTGCAGAGATGGTTGTCCTTCTGGAAGGTTCTCCCATCTCCACAGAGGAACACTGGAGCTCTGTCAGAGTGACCATCGGGTTCTTGGTCACCTCCCTGACCAAGGGCCTTCTCTCCCGATTGCTCAGTTTGGCCGGGCGGCCAGCTCTAGGAAGAGTCCTGGTGGTTCCAAACTTCTTCCATTTGCGAATGATGGAGACCACTGTACTTGTTGGGACCTTCAATGCTGCAGACATTTTTTTGTACCCTTCCCCAGATCTCTGCCTCGATACAATCCTGTCTCGGAGGTCTACAGACAATTCCTTGGACTTCATGGCTTGGTTTGTGCTCTGACATGCACTGTCAACTGTGGGAATTAGGCTGTAACATAATAAAATGTGGAAAAAGTGAAGGGGTATGAATACTTTCCGGATGCACTGTATATGGAAAAAGTGAAGGGGTATGAATACTTTCCGGATGCACTGTATAATAACCCGGTACATTCAGCAAATATACAAGAAAACTAAACGGCTGGATTATCGGTTGGAGTCTGCTCACTTATCCTCCCGTGTAGGGATGGAAAAGTGGGAAAATTGCCATTACACTTGTGTTGTGTGAATGTGTGATGTAAATGTCTGCTTTTATGTCAAACATCCTTTCTCATCTCTCTCTCTCTCTCTCTCTCTCTCTCTCTCTGTCTCTCTCTCTCTCTCTCTCTCTCTCTCTCTCTCTCTCTCTCTCTCTCTCTCTCTCTCTCTCTCTCTCTCTCTCTCTCTCTCTCTCTCTCTCTCTCTCAGCAGGACCCAGTGGACTGTCCTCGTTGTGAGCTCCACACAGAGACGGCGGCCGTCACCTTTCTCGAGAACCTCTCCTTGGTTTTAAAACGGATAAACGCACAGTACTGTTCAACCTCCACAGACAGAAGATAGGGCTATTCAACCCCCTTCTCCCAAAATAGACATGTTTTCTAGGCCTACATCCTACCAATGACCCCCCCCCCCCTGGTACTGACGCTCCATCAGGGGAAATTAGACACGTTTTCTGGGCCTGCACCCCACCTATGAACTCCCTGTGACACTTCAGACTGAGAGGAGAGTAACGGTGTTTGCTGCTTTAAATGATGGATGTGAAAGAGGCCTTCTCTCCTGCTGGGCGTGGACACTACTTCACAGGGCTACAGGAGAGACCAGCGCCTGCTGGGAGTGGACACTACTTCACAGGATTACAGGAGAGACCAGCGCCTGCTGGGCGTGGACACTACTTCACAGGATTACAGGAGAGACCAGCGCCTGCTGGGCGTGCCCACTACTTCACAGGGCTACAGGAGAGACCAGCGCCTGCTGGGCGTGCCCACTACTTCACAGGGCTACAGGAGAGACCAGTGCCTGCTGGGCGTGGACACTACTTCACAGGGCTACAGGGGAGACCAGCGCCTGCTGGATGTGGACACTACTTCACAGGGCTAGAGGGGAGACCAGCGCCTGCTGGATGTGGACACTACTTCACAGGGCTACAGGAGAGACCAGCGCCTGCTGGGCGTGGACACTACTTCACAGGGCTACAGGAGAGACCGGCACTGGGCACCACACAGTGATGCATTAAAATATCTTAGCCTGTGGGTGTTATAATAATTACACATTTGCATTATAATAATGGTGTATGTTTGTTTTTTGTACTGTTACATATTGTTCAATCCTTTTTAATCATGTTTTGAGGATATTGTACCCTGCAATGGTTCTTCTGAAACACATCTGTACAAATAACCTGCAGTTGTACAGTTAATCTGTCTTTTCCCAAAGCCTTGGTCCGAACAGGTGAGGAAAGACAAGTTTCTCAATGGTTTTGTAGTAAATTCAACTCGAATCTACGAGTATGACGTCCTCTACAGGTCAAAGGATACTCCTTCACACCTTCAAGAGCTGTTTGCTTGACTTACCCGTGAAAATAATGAATAACCATCACCACCTGCTGGATAGTTAGACAGACCTACTTCAGAGGAGCCTTCACAATATAATGTAAGGATAATCAATAAATAGGATAAACGATAATATTTTGCAAATGTTATCATTTCAACGTGGGAAGAGGAAGACTAGGTGACATACTGTCTATGGATGAACTGTTCAGTGATCATGACCGATAAACAGACTCCCGTCTATGTATGAATTATATCACCGATCAAACCTGCGCCATGGCTCCGTGACCTCGGAGAAAGAAATCATGACAATAGCCTATATTAGGCCCACAATTTCCTGTTTAATGTCGATCCTCTGAAAAAATATTCAATATATGAGCCCAAGTTAACATTGCCCTATTACATTATTAACCTTTAGAATTTAACCCATAGCCGTCGACGGTAAAATAAAAAAAGTAAACGATGTTAATCTGATGCTTCGTCTTTGCTCAATAAAAAGCATGAAAACAAAGATACAAGGTTAATGTCGTACAATTCACATTACTGTAATTTGGAACCCCTTTATGTGTTATTATGAAGTCTATAAGCTCAATAGGCCTACTGTTTTCCTATCATATATACACACATGACGTTCTACCAATTCACTGTACCTATTAAATGGTCAATTCCGGTTCAATTTGTCTTAAAGAGTGCTGAAACTCTTTAATTCGCATTAGGACAATAAGTAGCCAGCCTATGCTATGCAATTTTGTCTGTTCATCTAAACACATCATATAAAGCAAAGATGCGCAGTGACTCGCAGGTGCACATGCTGATTGTACAGCTGTATTTATCGATCAAAACAATGCAATCTTAACAGAAAGTGCATTGATCGAAAGATGGATTGGTGCTGCCACTGAGCGGCGAAAGGACATAAATGTGTGACATTTGCTTTAGAGCTTTCTATTTAGGTTTATATGCAATTTATCATGAAAAACAACAAATGATAGGCTGCATCAATGCATACGCTTTATGTTGGATGTATGGCCTTTAAGCTACAATATGGTCAACGGTCAAGAGAAGTTGACCATGGCATAACTTTAATTTCAGCCGAGATTGATAGGACAGCATTGTCCAGGTCGGCTAATGTTCGCTGTTTACAGTTTCTGAAATGCACCGTGCGGAATTGTGGTTATTTCTCGGTCCTTTTGTCATGCATCGATTAGCATTTAGGCCTGCTTGTCTTGCAAATTGCGGTTGTTGGGAACCCAACGAGAAAGAGTGGGTGAGCGTGAAGACACTTGGGCCAACTACAGACAGAGAAACTATATACTTTCTCATGTCGACTTTCTGCGGCGTGACGCGGTGTGGAGAAGGGTGTGGCGTCGCGAGACTACCATCTTGCTAAACCCCAGAAAGACTTCACGCGCAGCTTTTGGAAATCTCGCGGGTTTACGTTCACCCGAAGACGGTGTGGCTGTAGCCAGTCCTCATTATTTCGTGATTATCTATCTTAATGCGGTTGTGAGGCCCGAATAAACACCTTTTGTTGAAAGGTAAGGTGCACCTTTTCCCGACAGCTTTTTAAAATACCGTTAGCTACCGGTAGTGATTCAGCAATGACATCTCAATGTAAAATGCAATGCTTCTGACATGTTAGCTAGCTAGCTAACCCCAACTGGCCATCTTGATTGTTTGTAGCGTTGACTAGTGTGAGTAAATTGGCCTTCCCATTGCTTGGTTAGATCAAGCGATCCTTTGGCTAAATACTGTTTTGAGCCTACTCTGTTTATTTTTTGCTGCCAAGCTATTGTCGTGGAGAATAAGCTACAGAATGTCTGACAGCGAAGACAGTGACTTCTCTGATAATGCAAGTGGCGGTGGAAGTAGTGAAGCCGAGGAAGCGGAGGAAAATGAGGTAACGTTAGCCTAGCCCTGTTACTAGCCAACGTGTTAAGCTGCTGTTGTTGTTGACTAATGCGCAGGGAGCTAGCAACAAGTAAGTGTGTAGGTGATGACTGTGATTGTAAACAACTATCTATGTATACAAAAAACTACAGATGACCGAGACCTTTTCACGACCAATACATCTCTAAATAACGTTAACAAGGGCATACCAGCTCCGAATCTTTAAAAAAACATATATATAAAGTATACCCCCAACTAAGTTGGAAATATTTTGTAATGGTTAAAATAACATAATCATTCCGTTTTGTACAAGTTATGTAGATTGCTTTTATCACCTCTCGTACCTTTCAAGTGTCAAACGCTTGATAACCATACGCGTTTCAAAGCCATTCTACCAGTGTGTCAATTTCAATTTTTTGTGATCTGTTCACAGGAGGAAGCGCAGGGGAGTCCCACGGGCAGCGACAAGGTAGCCGAGGAGGAAGGAGAGGATTTGGATGACGAGGAGGAGTACGACGAAGAGGAGGAGGAAGACGATGATGATCGTCCCAGGAAGAAACCCCGACACGGGGGCTTTATTTTGGATGAGGCCGGTAAGAGCAGAAGTCTTATAGCCGCGACGCTAGTGAACATCACAACATCTGTTGTTTCTCTCGCAGTCACGTCTTATTGTTTTGTGTTTTAATATGGCTTTTAGAAACCAGCATTTTTTGTTTGTGTGTCGGTAGCGGAGATGGTTTGTTTAATTTGCTACTGTGTTTTTATCTATGGAGTGTTGTCCAGGCATAGCAAAGTTTCCGTTTAAGAGGCTTATTCAAACCTGTTGATGTAGCTGAAAATAACTGTCTTCATCCCTCTCTGTCTCTCCCTTCTATAATTCTCTCTCTCTCTCTCTCTCTCTCTCTCTCTCTCCTCTGTTTGTCTGACCTTTCATCCCTCTCTTTTTTACCTCTTTCTGATGTTGTCCGCGTTGTCTAGATGTGGATGATGAGTATGAAGATGAAGATCCTTGGGAAGAAGGAGCAGAGGATATTCTCGAAAAAGGTGAACACACACACACACACACACTCAACCCCCCCCCCCCCCCTCCCACACACAAACTCTCACACACACATACACACACTCAACCCTCCCCCCCCCACACACACACACACACACACTCTCTCAAATGAACCCACACACACTCACGTGAACCCCCCACACACACTGAAATGCATGCTCACACACACACACACAGTCACACAATTTTCAGTCACGTAACACACACCAGAGGTTCCGCCAGCCGACAAGTGCAGGCTTTTTTAGCTTGAACACAAAACTTTACGACCAACCACATTATGAACGTCGTAGGCCTAAGCTTTGTCGCTGACTCCCAGCGCTGCTAGTAGCCTACAAGTGGGTGAGTCTCCGTAATGACGTAAAAGGCAGTTTGAGATTGCTTCATGAACTACAGTAGGCTACCTACTTTCAATCTGTTTTTGTTATGTGGTTCAGGATTTAAATGTGCAAGAACGCTTTCTCTTGTTTGGACTTGGGTTCCTGTGCTGTTCCAATAGCGGGCTGAAGTTGCTATTTGTCTTTGTGAATTTTCCTCTGGAGTCCGTTTGTGACCGCAGACGTAAAATTAGCCTCATGGAGTGCTTGGCCCACTGTGGGGATTGTGTTAAATCCAACGGCTTCTATTCCTTCTTTGAGACACATATAGGTTCCCTCCGCATTTCCAGATCGCGAACAGTCCCTTAACCCTTTGACGCGTACGATCACACCGGTGTGATCACTCTAGAGTGGTCCCTGAAGCATACGATCAAACCGGTGTGATTAGAACGTATCAACAGAACGTACATTTTCTACTGCTGCATCATAATCAAATAAGCGTTTAGGTTAACCCAGACTAGGGACTAGCCAGTCCTCACATTCACAGAATTTCGCAGTCTTGTCAGCCAAATACAATACGTTTATTCTGTTACAGACATTCAAATGATCTGAGTATTAAGATAACAGGTTATAATCTATACGGCGACGGTGCTGTAGCTATGCTGGCTAGCTTTCTGTCCTGACGCGTCACAATCGAATTCGAGAACATTTTTGCTTGCTCTGACATCGCGTGCGATAAAAACTCACTCTAGGGGGACAGTTAGAGAATTTAGAACTTACGCGCGAAAAGGTTAACAAGCGAAAATGTTCATGCACATTTAAATCAGGCAAGTGGGTTTTATAATCAGTCCTGTTTTTGGAATGCTTCTATCATTAATTCACGTCGCTCACAAAGCACTGCAGTCCCAAAACGCTTCCCTCTCCACAGCAGCAAGAGCAGACTAGTTACTAATAATACCGCCACCTTGGAAAATATGAAAAATAAACAAGCTTGGACTGACAAGAGCCAGTTTTGTGATGTGTGTAGCCTCTCAAACGTATCAGATTATTTTGTTGCGGTAAACATGTTGTAAAGTATGAGCAAAGATTAGGACTACAAAATGAAACAAATGACATTTTATAAAACGTTATTGCGGTTGCATAGTGTACAAAAAGACCATTACAATAGTGAATGTAGCGATACATGTGTTATATAGGATGATATCATGTTTTATTGTCTTTTTTCTTCTTCCTATGCATAACCGATATATCCTTTTAAAATATTCCGGGTTAAAGTCCCCTAATGAATGTCCCTAACGAACACAGTAAATGATGATGTCTGATTCATTTAGCAAATCTGCTCAATTTTACGGAACCTCTGACACACACAGAATTTCCAGTCATTTAACACACACACACACACACACACACAATTTCCAGTCACTTAACACACACACACACATACACACACACACACACACACAAGCTCACACTCCCTCATACTCAGCTGTGCAGGAGGATCGTTAACCTCCATGCCTTTGTGTGGTCTGTGTGTTTACCTAAATGGCTGCTGGTCTGCCAGTGTTTAGACATTCCAAATGTCAGATCCACATAATGGATGTGGGAAAGAGGTATTATTTCATTTCACTTGATGCATCTTTGGCGTTTTGATTAGGACTGTCAAAGTTGATAGATGTTGATAGACGTTTTTTTCCTCTCAAGTCAGACTGGACTAGTTGAACAAACACTGTAGTGTTTTGATGGTGCCAGCCTATATGTAATGATTGATTATTGATTGATAGATATGAACCATGTGCCTTGCCTGTATGTAATGATTGATTATTGATTGATAGATATGAACCATGTGCCTGTATGTGGGACTGATTGATTACTGATTATTGATTGATAGATATGACCCATGTGCCTGTATGTGGGACTGATTGATTACTGATTATTGATTGATAGATATGACCCATGTGCCTGTATGTGGGACTGATTGATTGCTGATTATTGATTGATAGATATGAACCATGTATGTGGGAGCAGGGTATTTTCTAACGCTGTGTTCTCTTGTGTACGTCCCGCCCACAGTCAACGGTAAAACCACTCTCTAATACTTCTTGCTTTGCCGTCACGATGCGCCCATGTTGCCCAGTCAAATGGAATATTCGTCTATTCTCATTTACGATCCCCTTCATATCGTCAGTTTTATATTAACCACACTGTTCTATTTCGGTACTGGTGTGTATGTGTTTGTACATATGGACGTGTGTTGCAGTAATTCAGCTCAAATACATTATTGACCTCTTATTGCGGGGGTGCATGGTTTCATAACCAATCATTTTCCTACAATAAACTCCTTTTTTGGGAGATTGTAAAAGTTTGTCCATGTAAGGCTTACGCTGTTGTTAGGTCTAGTATGAGCCTAAAGCCAAACGTTTAGCTCAGAAAGATTGTTGAAACACCAGCTTTAGACAGTGGAAATAAATAATGCATTTTTTTTTTTTCAAAACGTAATTTGTGTCAGAATCTCAAGGCGATATGCCAGTCTGGCACGGGTATTTATTTAGTACGTCTGTTTAAACAGTCAGCTTATTATTTATCATTTCTAGTTAAGATGCACATTTTCTGACTCCACATTAGTCTTTCTCAGTTACACATTTAAATATAAAAGCCAAGAACAGAGAGAACACAGTAAAAATAGGGACACACTTCAAGTTACAATGATAACCCCACACATATATGCCTTTTAAGTGTGGTCGCCAAGCACTTAGTATCCCCAGACAACACTGTTCACCGCCGCCTGTAGGCTTCAAGCGGGCTACGCCTCCTTCATAAGCCCTTACGCAGAACCCTGTGTGACCATTCGCCTGACCTCTGCATGCTGTAAAACATCAACCAATCAGCAATAACCTCAGTGTAATAAAACCCGCCCCCATCACTTGCATCCCATGACATCCCCAGCTGTCAATCACTCCAGTCTGCCACCATCAGTAATATGTTTCATTGTTTGTATCTTCCATCTTCCTGCTGCTTGTGCTGATGACTGTATTTTGTCTTTGTCTGCCCTTCCTCCTCCTCTTCCTCCTCCTCTCCCTCCGTCTGTGTCCAATCTGCCGGGCCTCCAACAGAAGAAGCAGAGGGTGAGTGTTCTAGCATTTTGTACTTTGTTCGTTTCAAACAGCCATGACCTGTTGGCCAGGCTTTTATCAGCGTTGCTGTATTCTCCTACCACCAACAGATGGTTAGAGAAATACATGGGTCCGCCTTGTGCTTTGGAGCGGTTACAACTAGCTCCACTTAAGCCTGTTTGAATGATCACAGAACGTTGATCTTTTGTTTTTATGTTACTAGTTATGTAGAAGGATTCACAGTAATTGTCTTTAGTAATAATTGACTCAACGCTATTGCCAGATGAAGCAGTCAGCTAGTGATGAAATAGACGTTTGACACTCACATGTTTAACCCTCACATTGACACTCACATGTTTAACCCTCACATGTTTAACCCTCACATTGACACTCACATGTTTAACCCTCACATTGACACTCACATGTTTAACCCTCACATGTTTAACCCTCACATTGATGCTCACATGTTTAACCCTCACATTGACGCTCACATGTTTAACCCTCACATTGACCCTCACATGTTTAACCCTCACATTGACCCTCACATGTTTAACCCTCACATTGACGCTCACATGTTTAACCCTCACATTGACGCTCACATGTTTAACCCTCACATTGACCCTCACATGTTCTGTCTGCTGTGTCCTTGTCTATTACTCCTCTTCAGTGTCCAACATTGATCATGTGGTTCTGGACGAGGACCACTCCGGATCCAGACGACTGCAGAATCTCTGGAGGTAAACAGTGAGTGAGTGAGTGAGTGAGTGAGTGAGTGAGTGAGTGAGTGAGTGAGTGAGTGAGTGAGTGAGTGAGTGAGTGAGTCAGAGACCTGAACTCAGAAGATGTTTTTGTGGATGATGATGTTGTTGTTGATGATGCCGTTGTTGTTGTTTTGTTTCACAGAGACTCCAGAGAAGAAGCACTGGGAGAGTATTACATGAGAAAATATGCCCAGTCTTCTGGAGGAGAACAGTAAGTGTTGTGAACGGCTGCCCTGCTCTTTTGGGTCTGTGCTGAATATTCTATATCTGTGGCTGTTCCAATGTATTTATGAATATGTGAACCCATTCTAGATTGTCTCCCTCTATGTCCTTTACTCAAAACATATGTTTGTTTTTTCTGATGAAGTTTCTCTGGAGGCTCGGAGGAGCTGTCCGATGACATCACTCAGCAGCAGCTGCTTCCTGGTGTCAAGTACGTATCACATGATCCACAGTCCTCCAATCACCACCAAGTCACCTTTGATTCACAATAATAAATATTGAATAATAACATTCATTCAATGTGTTTTGAAGGGATCCTAATCTTTGGACCGTCAAGTGTAAGGTGTGTACAGTAGTCCTTGATGGAGTCATCCCCTCTCAGACATGCCTTCTGTTCCCGTGAGTCTTTATGTCTCGTGCCTTTGTAAAAAGATGTCTTGTCCCTCCAGATCGGGGAGGAGAGGGCGACAGCCATTTCACTGATGAGAAAGTTCATCGCCTACCAGTTTACAGACACGGTAAGAAGGGAAGAATGGAGAAGAAATATGGTCTTGAACACTGTTACTCTGAACCTGTAACCTATGCAGGACTGACAGGCTGTTTGGAAGCAGGAACAGCTCTGATAGGAGGACGAACTTAATATTGATTTTACTATTCATTTCTTATTAGTATTCATTGTTTATTTTCTGTGTGCTTGCCTTTCGTAAAGCACTTTGAATTGCCTATGTATATAATTAGCCATGCCTTGCCTTACCTTCTCTTAATTGAAAGCACTAATGAAGATGCTATGGAAATAGGCAAGCGTCTGTTAAATACCTGCTTGATAATTTAATGGAATGTAAGGCCTTTGACCCTGGGTCATCCAGGGTTGGAGAAATGTTATGGAGCGCTTGCTTCATACTACATGAGACTCCTAAATGGGTGGAGCTTGTGCCTCAGTTTTAGATTGAATAGATTTAGATTTAGTTCCCCTCTGTAAGGCATGCCGTGATGACCGGGGGAAGGTTAGGGATGAATGTGTGTCAAACAATAACTCGGATTGAACCTCAGATTGAACCCGGTATGACCCCTTATCCCCCCCCCCCCCCCCCCCCCCCCCCCCGCCCGTCTCGACCTTTGACCCCCACAGCCCCTGCAGATCAAATCGGTGGTGGCCCCAGAGCACGTGAAGGGCTACATCTACGTGGAGTCGTACAAGCAGACCCACGTGAAGGCGGCCATCGAGGGCATCGGCAACCTGAGGATGGGCTTCTGGAACCAGCAGATGGTGCCCATCAAGGAGATGACTGACGTCCTGAAGGTCGTCAAGGAGGTCACCAACCTGAAGCCCAAGTCCTGGGTGCGTCTGAAGAGAGGCCTGTACAAGGACGACATCGCTCAGGTACGCTTAATTGATCACTGATGTATCGCTGAGGTACGCTTAATTGATCACTGATGTATCCCTCAGGTATGCTTAATTGATCACTGATGTATCGCTGAGGTACGCTTAATTGATCATTGATGCATCGCTCAGGTATGCTTAATTGATCACTGATGTATCCCTCAGGTATGCTTAATTGATCACTGATGTATCGCTCAGGTATGCTTAATTGATCACTGATGTATCCCTCAGGTACGCTTAATTGATCACTGATGTATCGCTCAGGTATGCTTAATTGATCACTGATGTATCGCTCAGGTATGCTTAATTGATCACTGATGTATCGCTCAGGTATGCTTAATTGATCACTGATGCATCGCTCAGGTATGCTTAATTGATCATTGATCTGGACTAAGTGGAGGCCAGTCTGCCTGATTTGGTTACTGATCGATAAGATGTGTATATTAACATAACTTAAAGATCTATAGTAGGTGGAGCCCAGTCAGACTTATAGATTATTGATTGCTAGATATTGATTTGTTGTAGGTGGACTACGTTGAGCCCAGTCAGAACACCATCTCTCTGAAGATGATCCCACGGATAGACCTGGACCGCATCAAGGCCCGGATGAGCATGGTAAGGACACACACACACACATACACACACACACACACACACACACACACACCTGATTCCCCCTAAATTAGGTGTGGTTAATATCCCTTGTCTCTCCTCTCCTCCTCCACAGAAAGACTGGTTTGCCAAGAGGAAGAAGTTTAAGAGACCAGCCCAGAGGCTGTTTGATGCTGAGAAGATCAGGTACACACACACACACACACACACACACACACACACACACACACACACTGGCATCTTATCTTTAAGCCTTGACGGTAATTCTGATCAGAGTGTGTTTGATTGACAGGTCCCTGGGAGGAGAGGTGAGCCACGATGGAGACTTCATGATCTTTGAGGCTAACCGCTACAGCCGCAAAGGATTCCTCTTCAAGAGCTTCGCCATGTCCGCAGTGGTGCGTGCACGCACACGCACACGCACACGCACACGCACATGCACACGCAGAGACAGAGACAGACTCTCATAATGGGCTGGTGCTGAGAACAACCTGTTTTATTTTTACTAGTTTCACATTTCTTAGTAATTTATATTTTCAATGTTTTAACTGTCCCTCCTCTTAAATCAAGCAAGCTTATAGTTGATTTAGATGAAATCCTGATCTGACTGAACAGCTACGTCTTGAGTCCATGAGTTTAAACTGTTCTTGTACTAATGACCTCTGACCTCACTATGGACTCATCACTGTGACACCCTAGCTCTGGCCTCCATCAGCCCACCACCTCCTAGTGTACAAAGGGTGACAGACCTTTCACCTTTGACCCCCAGATCACTGAGGGCGTGAAGCCATCGCTGTCAGAGCTGGAGAAGTTTGAGGACCAGCCTGAGGGCATCGACCTGGAAGTGGTCACCGAGGCCTCAGGTGTGTGTGTGTGTGTGTGTGAGAGAGAGAGGTTGTGTGTGTGTGTGTGAGGGTGTGTGTGTGTGTGTGTGTGTGGGGCTTCATTTTTTAGACTGAGATGCATGTTGAATGGAAACCTCCTCTGCCAATAAAAGAATATTTGAATTGTGTGTGTGTGTGTGCGCAGGTAAGGAGCGGGAGCACAACCTGCAGGCAGGAGACAACGTGGAGGTGTGTGAGGGGGAGCTGATCAACCTGCAGGGGAAGATCCTCAGTGTGGACGGAAACAAGATCACCATCATGCCCAAACATGAGGACCTCAAGGTACACACACACACACACACCATCATCATGCCCAAACATTAGGACCTCAAGGTACACACACACACACACACACACACACACACACACACACGCATATACCCACTTATCCAGGGATCTCTGCCAGATGACCACTAGTGGCTATTAAAAACATCTCCAACAGGACAGGTTGCTCCCCTGTCTCTGTCCCCCCCTAAACCTGTCCCCCTTTCTCTGTGTCCCCCCCTAAACCTGTCCCCCTGTCTCTGTGCCCCTGTCCCCTGTCTCTGTGCCCCTGTGCCCCCCTAAACCTGTCCCCCTGTCTCTGTGCCCCCCTAAACCTGTCCCCCTGTCTCTGTGTCCCCCCCTAAACCTGTCCCCCTGTCTCTGTGCCCCTGTCCCCTGTCTCTGTGCCCCTGTGCCCCCCTAAACCTGTCCCCCTGTCTCTGTGCCCCCCTAAACCTGTCCCCCTGTCTCTGTGTCCCCCCCTAAACCTGTCCCCCTGTCTCTGTGCCCCCTAAACCTGTCCCCCTGTCTGTGTCCCCCCTAAACCTGTCCCCCTGTCTCTGTGTCCCCCCCTAAACCTGTCCCCCTGTCTCTGTGCCCCCCTAAACCTGTCCCCCTGTCTCTGTGCCCCCCTAAACCTGTCCCCCTGTCTCTGTGCCCCCCTAAACCTGTCCCCCTGTCTCTGTGTCCCCTAAACCTGTCCCCCTGTCTCTGTGCCCCCCTAAACCTGTCCCCCTGTCTCTGTGCCCCCTAAACCTGTCCCCCTGTCTCTGTGCCCCCCTAAACCTGTCCCCCTGTCTCTGTGTCCCCCCCTAAACCTGTCCCCCTGTCTCTGTGTCCCCCCTAAACCTGTCCCCCTGTCTCTGTGTCCCCTAAACCTGTCCCCCTGTCTCTGTGTCCCCCCCTAAACCTGTCCCCCTGTCTCTGTGCCCCCCTAAACCTGTCCCCCTGTCTCTGTGTCCCCCTAAACCTGTCCCCCTGTCTCTGTGCCCCCCTAAACCTGTCCCCCTGTCTCCGTCCCCCAGGACCCCCTGGAGTTCCCGGCCCATGAGTTGAGGAAGTACTTCCGCATGGGCGACCACGTTAAGGTCATCGCCGGGCGTTACGAAGGAGACACGGGACTCATCGTCCGCGTGGAGGAGAACTTTGTCATCCTCTTCTCCGACCTCACCATGCACGAGGTGTGTGTGTGTGTGTGTGTGTGTGTGTGTGTGTGTGTGTGTGTGTGTGTGTGTGTGTGTGTGTGTGTGTGTGTTTGTGTGTTTGTGTGTGTGTGTATGTGTGTTAACAGTATGTCTGTGTGTATTTTAGTTGAAGGTGCTCCCCAGGGACCTCCAGCTGTGCTCGGAGACAGCGTCAGGTGTGGACGCGGGGGGGCAACATGAGTGGGGGGAGCTGGTCCAACTGGACCCCCAGACTGTAGGGGTCATTGTCCGGCTGGAGAGAGAGACATTCCAGGTAACACTCACACCTTGACCTCTGACCTTTGGAAGTTGTAGGCTCAGTGAGATACAGACACCAGGGAGAATACAATCTTGTTGTCTCCCTGTCTGTCTCTGTTTTCTATCTCTGTGTCTTTCTGTTTCTGTCTGTCTGTCTGTCTGTCTGTCTGTCTGTCTGTCTGTCTGTCTGTCTGTCTGTCTGTCTGTCTGTCTGTCTGTCTCCCTCTGGATCTCCCTGTCTGTCTGTCAAACATACACATTGAGTCGTTAAGTGTTGAATTGTTTAATCCTCTCTCTCTTTCTCTCTCTCTCTCTCTCTCTCTCTCTCTCGTGCGTGCGTGTGTGTGTGTGTGTGTGTGTGTGTGTGTGTGTGTGTGTGTGTGTGTGTGTGTGTGTGTGTGTGTGTGTTCAGGTGTTGAACATGCACGGTAAGGTGATGACAGTGCGCCACCAAGCGGTGAACAGGAGGAAAGACAACCGCTTTGCCGTGGCCCTGGACTCAGAGCAGAACTGCATTCACGTAAAGGACATCGTCAAGGTCATAGACGGGCCGCACTCGGTACGACACACACACACACACACACTCACTCACTCACTCACTCACTCACTCACTCACTCACTCACTCACTCACTCACTCTCACACACACACACACTCGTTACAATGCACAGCCTCACACACAACAGACAGGCGCCCATCTGTGGGAAGTTTACAACTACTTTCCTTTCTTGTGTGTGTGTGTGTGTGTGTGTGTGTGTGTGTGTGTGTGTGTGTGTGTGTGTGTGTGTGTGTGTGTGTGTGTGTGTGTGTGTGTGTGTGTGTGTGTGTGCTCTCCCTCCAGGGTCGTGAAGGGGAGATCCGTCACCTGTTCCGTGGCTTTGCGTTCCTCCACTGTAAGAAGCTGGTGGAGAACGGAGGCATGTTCGTCTGTAAAACACGGCACGTCGTATTGGCCGGGGGATCCAAGGTCAGGCTCTCATTGGCTGGCTCCTCAGATCAAACCAGGAAGACACTTTTAGCCTCGTCATTAATAATAAGAATGATTCATTTCATTTAGATTTTCCAAACCCCAAAGCACTTATTTCACTGGGAGTGTTCTGAAATGAATAGGTAATATGAGAGTTGAATTCATTACATTTAAATGTTGAGAATGAATTTGAATACAGCAGAGCTATCAGTGTAGATACCTTCTAACTGAAATGAAGCGCACCCCTAAATTAATGGAATGGAATGTTAACATTTTAGTAATGTCATCACATGACATTACCTCAGAGCTGTCCTAAATCAAGCACACCCCTACAGTAATGTTAATTATAATGTCATTACCTCCCAGCTGTCCTAAATCAAGCACACCCCTACAGTAATGTTTAGATGATGTCATCACATCCCAGCTGTTCTAAATCAAGCGCACCCCTACAGTGCTGTTAATATGTTAATATGAATGTGATCTATGAATATGTCTGTGTTCCTCTCCTCTAGCCCCGGGATGTGACTAACTTCACGGTGGGGGGCTTTGCTCCCATGAGCCCCCGGATTAGCAGCCCCATGCACCACGGGGGAGGAGGTGGGTAAACGAAACGCCCCTAAACCCACGGCTGGTGGTCATCTTCCTCATGTTCAGCGTCACCCTCCAGATGGAACAGACCCGGGGGGGGGGGGGGTTGTTATATAAGAACATCTCTGCTTGGGCATGTGCTGTAAACCGTAGTTTGGTTTATAATCTAAACTATTTGATTGTGTCTCCTGTTTCCAGGGCAACAGCAAAGAGGAGGAGGGGGTGGAGGAGGAGGAGGAGGAGGCGGGATGGGGCGGGGCAGAGGAAGGAGAGACAACGACCTGATTGGTCAGACCGTCCGCATCTCACAGGGACCCTACAAAGGTGAGGCCTGTCAATCAAATCAAACGTAGAGACAGCTGTCCCTCAGTGTCAGACCCAAAGGTTATGACTTTGCCTCACCTTTAAGAAGGGTAAACTATGTTGTTCTAAACTTTGTAGCGGTAAATGTTATCTTCACCCTTAAAAGCTAAGGATGTTATGCCAGAGCCTCTGGTCTTAACAGAGGTGTTTTTTTTAGGTGCATGGATTAGTGTGGCCTTAGTTCTGCTTTGCTGGCTGGTTTTAGAACTACTGTTGGATGATGTCACTATCATCACCTTCCCTACAACCTCTCTTAATTTACCTGGGTTCATAGTTTCATCGTATAGTAATCATTATCATAATATGAATATCGTAATACCTTTGAGTATTGTAATAGTTTGAGGTTGTTTTTGTTTTCAGTGTTGCAAACTGCTTTGAATAAATAATGCAACAGTTATTGCAATGCTAAAACCCACACAACTCAGTCAAGTAACCCTACATTTGTAGTCCTGTGTTCTGATCCACTCTGCCTCCGTTTCCCAGGGTACATTGGGGTGGTGAAGGATGCCACAGAATCCACTGCCAGAGTGGAGCTCCACTCCACATGCCAGACCATCTCTGTGGACAGACAGCGCCTCACCACCATGTACAAACACTTCCCTCTTTTAATGTCACTCTGATAAGGATATTAGTATTGCATATGTCTAATGTGTGTTGATAAGGTAGTATCATGGGATGTTGGTATTATATGTGTGTTATTGATGAGGTAGTATTATGGGATGTTGGTATTATGTGTCTTAATAAGTGTGTTATTGATGAGGTAATATTATGGGATGTTGGTATTGTATGTGTGTTAATAAGTGTGTTATTGATGAGGTAGTATTATGGGATGTTGGTATTATATGTGTCTTAATAAGTGTGTTATTGATGAGGTAATATTATGGGATGTTGGTATTGTATGTGTGTTAAGTGTGTTATTGATGAGGTAGTATTATGGGATGTTGGTATTGTATGTGTGTTAATAAGTGTGTTATTGATGAGGTAATATTATGGGATGTTAATAAGTGTGATCCTGTGTTTCCAGGGGAGCCAAGCGTCACAGTGGCCACACCTCTACCCACGGCCGCACGCCCATGTACGGCTCCCAGACGCCCATGTATGGCACGGGCTCTCGCACGCCCATGTATGGCTCGCAGACGCCCCTGCACGACGGTGAGTCAGCTGTGTGTGTGCGTGTGTGTGCGTGTGTGTGTGTGTGTGTGCGTGTGTGTGTGTGTGTCACAGACTATCCTAAGTCAAGAGGTTTGGTAGTTTTATGGAAGTGATTAAATCCGTTATACTATAGTTTTATGTAAATGATTAAACCGTGCTTATTATAGTTGTGTATATACATGTATAAATTGTGCTTATTATAGTTGTATATAAATGTATAAATTGTGTTTATTATAGCTTTATATAAATGATTAAATGCTGTTTATTTTTGTTTGTGTTGGGGAGCAGGAAGTCGTACGCCTCACTACGGCTCCCAAACCCCACTGCATGATGGGAGCAGAACACCTGGTCAGAGTGGAGCCTGGGACCCCAACAACCCCAACACCCCCTCCAGGTAACACACACACACACACACACACACACACACACCCTCCAGGCAACACACACCATCCTGGTAACTCTCAAACACACACACTCATCCACAAACACACACAAGCAAAGTGCCTACTTAATGTAGAACCCGTGCCAGGAATCTGTTCCTTCATTCAATGTGTGTGTGTGTGTGTGTGTGTTACCAGGAATGAAGAAGACTATGACTTTGGTTTTGACGACGAGCCCTCGCCCTCCCCCCAGGGGTACGGAGGAACGCCCAACCCCCAAACACCGGGGTACCCTGAGGTGCCCTCCCCACAGGTCAACCCCCAGTACAACCCCCAGACCCCCGGGACGCCCGCCATGT
>CM030182.1:18582394-18599894 GCA_017639675.1 Aplochiton taeniatus
GTCAGCCACTGATTGTGCAAGTTCTCCTACTTAGATGAGAGAGGTCTGTAATTTTCATCATAGGTACACTTCAACTATGAGACAAAAAAGAGAAAAAAATCCAGGAAATCACATTGTAGGATTTTTTAAGAATTTATTTGTAAATGATGGTGGAAAATAAGTATTTGGTCACCCACAAACAAGCAAGATTTCTGGCTCTCACAGACCTGTAACTTCTTCTTTAAGAAGCTCTTCTGTCCTCCACTCGTTACCTGTATTAATGGAACCTGTTTGACCTCGTTATCTGTATAAAAGACACCTGTCCACAGCCTCAAACAGTCAGACTCCAAACTCAACCATGGCCAAGACCAAAGAGCTGTCGAAGGACACCAGGAAGAAAATTGTAGACCTGCATCAGGCTGGAAAGAGTGAATCTGCAATAGGCAAGCAGGTTGGTGTGAATAGATCAACTGTGGGAGCAATTGTAAGAAAATGGAAGACATACAAGACCATTGATAATCTCCCTCGATCTGGGGCCCCACGCAAGATCTCATCCCGTGGGGTCAAAATGATCATGAGAACGGTGAGCATTTTTGTCTCTCATAGTTGAGGTGTACCTATGATGAAAATGACAGTCCTCTCTCATCTTTCTAAGTAGGAGAACTTGCACAACCAGTGGCTGACTAAATCCTTTTTGGCCCCACTGTAAATACCCTTCCACTGTCCAGTAGCTATGTGTATAGACCACTAAACATTATGAGGAGTAGACCTTTCAAACTCCGCCATTGGACACTTTCCAGTTCTAAATAAACCTTACAACTAGAAACTAGCTGAATGAGTTCAAGTGAATATGGAGAGCAATATGATGATGGATGTGCTGTTGGTTTCCTGTTCATGGATTTGTTTACATCCTCCGAAAGTCTCCTGAATCTACAGGCAGGTTTTAAAACTTAAGATTACTATTTCCATTTTCCTCTCTCCTCAAGGTAAGCCAACCTAAAATAATTTTACAAGCGTTACAAACCCTATTATGTAACCTAACGTAAAAAGACATACAGCTTGACATACGCCTAGAAAAATGTAGGCCTAGTCCTTTTGAAATTATGTATAAAAAAAAAAAAGGAAAGTGAAAAAAAATATGTTTCTTAAGTTGAAACAATATTATTTGCTTCCTTAGCCAAATAGATCATAACAAACCCTATTATGTAACCTAATGTAAAAATACATACAGCTAACATTGGCTGCTGGGTCAAGCCATGTGCACTTGTGCATAGCAAGGGATTGTTTCTAAATCTATGGTGTTCTTTTGGAAAGCAACGTCAATCACAGGGCTCAGCCTTGTTAACCAATTGGCAACACCCGCTCCACACAGGTGTTAACACTAGTTGCTTAATTCTTCACTTAATGAATGAATTCTTCAGTCAGAGCTTTAGTACTATACAAAGGAAACAGGGTCATAAGGTTTGAAAAGATGAGCCAAAGATTCAGAAAACTATATATATATATTTTCTTTTTTTTTTTACAGAAAACCCTTTATATAATAACCTATAGCTACGTATAATAGTATATAATGAAGTATGCTCACTTGACAGAGGATCGTCTAATAATAATCCAATAGATGATGTAGTTGTTTTGTATTCGCTTTAGAGTAGAACTGCCCCGAACATAAACTACAAGGTGTGTGATCAAGACGATAATACAATGAAATGGAGGCACCTGTTTACTGAGAAATAGGTTCTGCAGAAATGCTCAGATCAGTTTCTGAGATAAAATAAGGTGGGCAGCTATTGGCCAATATATTCAAAACCTGATCATTGGCTTACTTTTGTTGTATGAGGATCCTTATTCAACTTTGCTGAGTAAATAACTTAACTAACTTATACATACTACAAACAAACTTACAGTAACATATGCTGCTACCCCTAGCAATACATTGTAGACTATACACTTCTGCATATATATATGCATATATCTAATTTTATTGGCCATCTTTTAGCTTTAGTATATATGTCTTATCTGTGTTTGAATGTGCACTTTATATGTTTACCGCAAGAGTATGGGAAACGTCTTTTCGATTCCTTTGTATGTCTCAACATGTGAAGTAATTGACAATAAAGCTACTTTGAATGAAATAAGCTATTTGCATCTACTTTGCCTGAGAGCCACTACGGTCTTTAATCTTATTCTTCTGCTGACGTTTATTTATTTATTTGGCTTCTACTCTAGTTTTGACAGCTTTTTATATTTGTAGATTTTTTTGAGTGTATTTTGCAACTTGAGGTGATATTATCATTTTGTCATTTATTCAACCCATTATTATGGAGATGTGTAAACACAAACATCTGAGACGGGGTAGGTTTCATAACTTGCCCCCTGGGTCCTAATGCTGTGACGTGCATTGTGTATGATTCAGCGTGAATTTCGGTGCTACAGACACCATTACCAGTTTGTATAGCCATAAACACGTGTAAACATCACAACAACATTCACCCTAAATGTTCTTCCACCTCCCATTTTTTAGTTATTTCATTATTAAATCTTTTGTAGACTAGACTGGCGTAAATTAATGGGAGTACATCGTCAACTTACTCTCACAGTTTTTATGCTCCAGACTACTACTACTAACAATAATCAAAGTGAGCCAGAGTGGGATGCAGGGTGCTGACGCTACAGACTAAACCTTTTATCCTGGCATTAGTGATATATTGTTACTACTATTACAATTAAAAACATCTTTCTTCTCCAAGGTGTACTGAAATGAAAGTATCCTGGACAAACACTGGACTTGGACCCAAACACGCATCAGAAAACCCAAACACGCATCAGAAAACCGAAGTCTGATATTGTCGTTACGTTTTATTCTTTATACTATAAGTGTAATTTGTGTGTGTGTGCGTGCGTGTGTATGTGTGTCACACATAACAAGCTCATGATAACATGAAATAGATTTCTACAACAGACACGGTAGCGTTAGACAGAGCTGGGGTGGGTCTTGTTCCAATGGATCCCTCAGGCCTTCCTGGGCATGCTGGCGTGTAGGAGCCAGTATAGAGAGTAACCAGTGCCTGTAGGACAGGAACAACAAGGGAAATCCAATCAGCTGTCACCCTAACCCACACGCACACACACACATTGGTTTGGCCAGGTTGTCATGGCTACCAAATAGCCGTGTCCTTAGGGGTAGGTAGTGGTTTTGGTCAAGTCGTTACGGTAACCGTAGAGTATGTACTTGTGTGAGTGTGAGTTGGTGGTTGCCGTGGTTACCTCCGATGGTTAGGGTCATGGTCAGTCGGTACAGCAGCACGTCAACTGTTCCTCCTTTCACATGTACCGGCAACCCATTGTCCTCCTGTTACCGTGGAAACGACAACACACAGACACAGACAGACAGACAGACAGGCCCAAGTCGAAAGTGATCAGGACATTTTCATTTTCTTATGGTTTTAGTAGGGGCCCAGTTTGAATTGAGGGATATGTTGAGAAATGCAGGGATTCACATGGTTCACTTTATTGGCTACAGGTTATTCACACAGTAAGTATGTATGTTTATTGGCTACAGGTTATTCACACAATAAGTATGTATGTTTATTGGCTACAGGTTATTCACACAGTAAGTATGTATGTTTATTGGCTACAGGTTATTCACCCAGTAAGTATGTATGTTTATTGACTACAGGTTATTCACCCAGTAAGTATGTATGTTTTTCTTTCTATCACCATGGGGGGTTTGATAGGACTAATCAGACAGTTGACTGTCCCTTTGCCTCTTGGTCCCATGTCAATATGTGTGCTGCAAACAGTCAAGTGTATTATGTTCGGTAATGCTGTGTGTGTGGTTTGATGATGTGTACGTGTGTGTGGTTCATGGTGAAGATTGTGTGTGTGTGTGTGTGTGTTTACCTGGAATAGTTTCTGGGCTTCCGGCACCTTGTTCTTCAGGTGTCTGGAGGAGTGGCTGAAAGCTCTAACCACCAGAACAGGAACTTTCTACACAACAAAAGATAAACACGCTAACAGTTGGACAGTTGAAATACCGGATTATACTATTACCTTGCCTGCATGTGTTTAAGGCACAGATATCACTAAAGCCAGGCTAAAAGTCTTTAGCATCAGCACCCTGCATCACACCCCGGGCTTATCATTACTACCACTATTATTATTATCATTACTATTATTATTACTATTATTATTACTATTATCATTGTTATTATTAGGATTATTATTATTATTATTATTATTAGTCTGAAATGTTTTTTCCCTCTTCCCTTGTTCCAATTCAAGCCACCATGACATGCAGCGCCATGCAAAACCTCATTCCATTTACAGGGAAAACCACAGAATGTACACTACCAGTCAAAAGTTTGGACACAATTCCTCATTCAAGTTAAAGGGAAAGTGTGTCCAAACTTTTGACTGGTAAGGTGTGGGCTTGTGTATTTTTTATTTATTTTGTCTGCTTATCTGTTTTACTGACAGTTTTCTTGATCCCTTAGATAACTGACTAGCAATAAAGTTGGTTCAATGTTAAAAAAAAAGTAGCTAGGATGTAGCGAACTCATTTTGCCATGTTACTGTAGCTTAGCTTAGCTACATTTCTCTGGGCGTAGCTTCAATGTAGTGAAGCTTCATTTAATGTAGATTAACTGGTAGCTTAGCTGACTACAAATTCCAAGTAAGTTGCCCAACACTGTGTGTGTGTGTGTGTGTGTGTGTGTGTGTGTGCGCGTGCGCGCCATGTGTGTGGAAGCACTGGTTGGTTAAGCATTCTTCTTAAAATCACACCCATTTAGATGGATACCTGATCCACTACTACACACATGCAGATAAGCAAACGTGTCCAGGTGGCCAGCCAGCGTGCAAGAGGATGTGAGAGTGAAGACTGGAGAAAGGAGAACTGAGAAATACAGAAAGACACACTGAGATGTGCTGAGGTGACGTGTGTTAGGTCGGTGTGAAAAGAGATGATATCGGGTTCGGTTCCAAGTTAGAGTTAAGGTCAGGGTCAGGGTCAACGTGGGTTAGCAGCAGCATAGGTTCAGTCCCACAGCTGGCAGCATCCAGCACACTGTTAAGTGTGTCACAGTTAGTTAGTTCATCTTTTATCTCCATATCAAACAAATACAACACAACTGTATGGAAGCAGAATATAAAACCATGATGACTGCAATGAAATTAGCTTTATAGACCCTGGACCTCGCCTGAAGCTAATCACAATACAGTCCTGAGGGCTTGGCTCAGCCTTTGTCTTCTCAAACTGATCAGGTCAGGATGTCCGTCTGCACTGCCTTGATAAATGGTGTTTCCACAGCTGTTGAATGCCATCATTGTTTGAAGGAGCATCAGTAAATGGTTTCTCTGAACCGTCCAGTGTGTGTCGTGCTTTCAAAAGAACCATCGTTTTTGCTTCGCACATTTAGCCTTCTGAATCTGTATTTGGATAAGAGGTCTGCTAGGTGTCTGGGGTTGTATTATTGTACTGTCCCTTTAAGAGGTCTGCTAGGTGTCTGGGGTTGTATTATTGTACTGTCCCTTTAAGAGGTCTACTATGTGTCTCGGGTTGAATTATTGTACTGTCCCTTTAAGAGGTCTGCTAGGTGTCTGGGGTTGTATTATTGTACTGTCCCTTTAAGAGGTCTGCTAGGTGTCTGGGGTTGTATTATTGTACTGTCCCTTTAAGAGGTCTGCTAGGTGTCTCGGGTTGTATTATTGTACTGTCCCTTTAAGAGGTCTGCTAGGTGTCTGGGGTTGTATTATTGTACTGTCCCTTTAAGAGGTCTGCTAGGTGTCTGGGGTTGTATTATTGTACTGTCCCTTTAAGAGGTCTGCTAGGTGTCTGGGGTTGTATTATTGTACTGTTCCTTTAAGAGGGAAGTGCCAGTTCCTGTCCTGAGGTCACACATGGTGAAGCTGTTTCAATATGTAATCTAATACGTGCTCTGGCACATGACTGGGCTGGAACAGACACGGCAGACACATGCCTTTGATGGAGAGAATCTCTCTCTCTCTCTGTCCTTATTTGCTCCCCTCTCTCTCTCTCTCTCTATCTCTTTCTCCATCTTCCTCTCACCCTCTTGGTCTCTGTAATCGGTAATCTGTAGGATTACTGTTCCATTCTTTGGTGTAGAGCCAAGTTTAGTTTACTGTCTTATAGAATAGTATGATGTTTCAATTACACTTCTAAAAAGCAGAGAAGAATAGAGGTTACCACAGGCGGAAGCTCATCATTATTACAATGATGATGATTATTATTATTATCATTATTATTATGTATTTCCAGAGCTTTTGAACTCTCGGCTGTGTACTTAAGGTTAGTTTAACTGTTGCCTCTGGACACGGCTGGTTCACTGAACAAAGGTCAGAGCTAAACAAACAATCTTTCAACTTGAATGTACCTGGTATGAGTTTAACTCATATGATAGATACACACACACACACACACACACACACACACACAGAGAGAGAGAGGCAGCTGAGGTCAACAAACACAAAACATTGAAGACTAGTTGGAAATAGTAAGAGATTAAATAAAATGTAAACGTTTTTCTTTACCAGTAGTCGGTTCATGCTGTCCCTGTGTATCTGTGAGTTTGAGAACAGGAGTTAGTCCTGGCCTTTACAAGGGCACACGTATTATCAACGTTTTTCTGAAGCGCTGCCAAACTATGGGCTCCTGGTTAGTCCAAACTCTCCCAGCTTCTCCTGCTGTGCTCTAGGACACACTAATGAAATCAAACGTCTATTTACGTACAACTACATTTATTAAGATGGTTCATTTACTTTACTGGGAAAAAATATTTCAGAAACCATGTTCGATCCATTTTAACTGCACAATGGATATTTCAACACCATATATTTTTATTCTCTATAGGTTCTTAAACGAAGAGCTAGTCCAGATAATCAAATAATAATCAGAGATAATCAAATAATAATCAGAGATAATCAAATAATAATCAGAGATAATCAAATCAAAGAGAATCAGAGTTCTGCTCAAATAAACAATGTTAGAATCATTGGTTCACATACTTTTACAATGAAGTTGTATTGCATTGTAATTATTAGATTTTTGCACGGGCAGTAATCTACTTCCAGTATTACAATTTCAGTAAAGCCTTTGAGTGCTAATGTGTAAATAAGACAACGGATCACTGCATGCTCTGTTTGTTATTGCAGCTCTAATCTCTTCTTTTCTTACAGCATTGAACCTATAGCCGTTCTTAGACTTGGCCAGGATAGAGGCAAGAATGAACCTTTGTTAAGATACAGATTATAATTTACACAATTAACCTTTGTTAAGATACAGATTATAATTTACACAATTAACCTTTGTTAAGATACAGATTATCATTTACACAATTAACCTTTGTTAAGATACAGATTATAATTTACACAATATGTCAGAAACCATATCTGATCCAGTTTCACTGTACAATGGATCCTTCAACTGCATATCACTATATTCTCTATGTCCTCAATCAAAGAGCTTATCTGGTACAATTCAAAACAATGTCTTTGGATATTAATACACCAAGCATCCCTTGTTAGAATATTAATACACTAAACATTGCATGTTACAATCTGTAAGTCACATACATGTATTCTTTGGCATGTTACAATCTGTAAGTCACATACATGTATTCTTTGCCCCCCCCCACCCCCCCAGTTTCTCTCCCTCCCTCATGTCTCTCTACAACTACCTCTCTCTCCTCCTGTACTCATCTCCTCCCATCTCCCTTTGTCTTTCTTTCACCCCTTCCTCTCTTTCCTCCCGCTCTCTCTTCCTCACCCCTCACTAGTTCTGTAATTGGGTGAAAGGAGAAGTGAGTGTGTTCTTTTTTTATCTCAGCTGTGATCGTAATGCATGAACACACACACACACACACACACACACCGTAGCAGGTCTTCTCCTCAGTCTCTTCCATCAGCACCACACAGGACAGATCTCTGGTGAGTCACAATGGCAGCATTTCAATGTTGTTTCTATTTATTAGGATTATTATTGATAATTATGATTTATTTATACAGGGTCAAATTACAACAACTAAACAAACACAAAGAAAACAAACTAACATAACAAAAAAACAAGCAGATGAGAAAAATGTGTTACAATATTTACAATGCAGTACAATATTTTCAGCAAACGAAATTGATACAAAGTTTCAACCAAAATTAGTACACTCTTCAACTCTCATATCCTCCAATAAAATCTGTAACTGTTCAACCAAAACAAACTGCTCTATTTTCAAAACCCGTTGAACCTTGTTCCCTTTGTCTGAGGCAAAAAACTTTTGGTTTTTAAAGGCTCATGGGAGGGTCAGTTTGTGTTATAAACTATGTGGTAGTTTGGTCGTGGAGGTGTTTTTCCAGTAACCTGGTTGTTTTCCAAGTACACTAACATGTATTTATCTGGTGTTTTTCCAGTAACCTGGTTGTTTTCCAAGTACACTAACATGTATTTATCTGGTGTTTTTCCAGTAACCTGGTTGTTTTCCAAGTACACTAACATGTATTTATCTGGTGTTTTTCCAGTAACCTGGTTGTTTTCCAAGTACACTAACATGTATTTATCTGGTGTTTTTTCCAGTAGACTAACATGTTGTCTGTATTTATATAGTTGTTTTCCCAGGAGAACAGGTGCCTTGCCTATAGCTCCAGTCCACAGACTATCAACAGCGATGTCCCCCTCCTCTGCTCTGCTGCCTCTGCTGGTGTGTCTGGGTAGTGCATCCCTCTACACACACTGTGATAACTGGAATCCTGACCCAGACAAGAAGTAGGACTCTCTCTCTCTCTAAGAGGCTTCTCCAGCACTCACACTACAGGCTTGGAAACATTGGGTGACTTTTAAATGCACTGACAGACTGATACAAATAAAAACAGAGAACAAATCTATATTTGTGTATCCATCCATAGGGGCTGTGAATCCTGGGCGTGTTTCTTATTCACACTGCAGTGGCCAGGTGCTTTCTGTGTGGTGGGTGGAGTTATCATCCTTCAATACATTTACTAACACACTGGGACCTGACTAGCCTACTCCACTGATCGACAATCGTATGATGAAATATTGGAACATTCTGTTGTAATCTGTATGTGTTAATACCTGCCTGACATTAAATCCCGTTCTCTGAATCTGTGTGTGTGTGTGTGTGTGTGTGTGTGTGTGTGTGTGTGTGTGTGTATCATTGATCTTGCACACCACAGAATCTCCAGAACACCTCTGAGTGCAAAGTTCCTCCCAGCATCCAGAATTGGACCATTCATGGATTGTGGTAAGCTAACATTCAGGACTGTACCATTCATGGACTGTAGCATTCACGGACTGATTCATGTACTGTGGTGAGCTAACATTCAGGACTGTACCATTCATGGACTGTGGTAAGGCTATGGGACTTTAGGCAAATAAGATTGTTGTCACTAACACCTAGGGTGTAAATCTGTTGTCACCTCTTTGCAGAGGGAAAGTTCAGCAGCTTAGCGCAAAACACTATGGGCCAGTTTCCCAGACATAGATTAAGCCTTACCCAAAACTAAATCTCACTGTCAAGTGAGATCATTCATTGAAAACGTTTTTTAGTATAGAACTTGGCTTAAGCGATGTCTGGGAAACTAGCCCTATATGTTGCTAATGTTGTCCTTGAAAGTAGGTCTGACCCAGGAGTGTGGGTTCCTCTATAATTGGTGGAACCCACGTACATACTCATACTGGCTCTGGTGGTTCCTATGGGGACCCAGTAAAACTACAGTGGATTTCGTTTGTTTTATATAATCCTATAGGTTAGTCAACCTTTGAGCATCTTGACTAAATCAAATAGTGTTGCTACGAGTGACTCTGTATGCAGTATTATATTATGATAGTATCCTTCTGAAGGAGTGTCTCTGTATCGCCCCCTGCAGGCCAGTCAAAGTTCAGCGTTGCTGTGCGTGTTGGCCAATTTACCACTCTGACGTCCAGGTGTGATAATTCGTGTCACAACCCACACAGAAAACACACACACTCACAAAAAACACCACAAAGGATACACTCATTAGAAACAGGGAAGAAGCCGCTGATGAATGTAGAGAAATGTAGCCAGGCCAGCCACAGGTAAAGGTAAAGGTAGGGCAGGTAAAGGTAAAGGTAGGTAAAGGTAAAGGAAGGTAATGGTAGGTAAAGGTAGGGCAGGTAAAGGTAAAGGTAAAGGAAGGTAATGGTAGGTAAAGGTAAAGGAAGGTAGTAATGGTGGGTAAAGGTAGGTAAAGGTAGGGCAGGTAAAGGTAAAGGAAGGTAATGGTAGGTAAAGGTAGGTAAAGGTAGGGCAGGTAAAGGTAAAGGTAGGTAAAGGTAAAGGAAGGTAATGGTAGGTAAAGGTAATGGTAGGTAAAGGCAGGTAAAGGTAGGGCAGGTAAAGGTAGGGCAGGTAAAGGTAAAGGTAGGTAAAGGTAAAGGAAGGTAATGGTAGGTAAAGGTAGGGCAGGTAAAGGTAAAGGTAGGTAAAGGTAAAGGTACGTAAAGGTAGGTAAAGGTAAAGGTAGGTAAAGGTAGGTAAACATAAAGGTAAAGTGTGTTGATGAACATCCCCTCATCATCAAACATGGGGTGTTTGTCTCCAGGAGCTGGAAGAGGAGCTGGCTCAGTTCTGGCCCACTTTACTGAAGACCAGAACCAGCTTTCAATTCTGGTGAGGCACACACACACATAACTACATACATGCATAACTATTTACATACATAACTACATACATAATTACACACACCCACATATAACTACATAAATACATAACTACGTACATACGTAGTTACATACATACATAATTACATTCATACATGACTACATACATACATAATTACATTCAAACATAACTACATACATATATACCAACATTCATATATAATTCCATACAAACATAACTACATACACACATACATGCAGTTCATACTATTATAGGTAACGTGTGTGTGTGTGTTTGTGTGTCAGGAAGCAGGAGTGGCAGAGGCATGGTGAGTGTGCTGCTTCATGTGTGGAGGGCCTGAACTCTCCGCTCCGCTACTTCCAGACATCACTGAAGCTACGGGCCAGCTTTGACATCCACCGGTCAGACAGCAGACACCGCCCCCTCTCTCTCTCTCTCTGCCCCTCTCTCTCTCTCTCTGCCCCTCTCTCTCTCTCTGCCCCTCTCTCTCTCTCTGCCCCTCCCTCCCTCTCTCTCTCTGCCCCTCCCTCCCTCTATCTCTCTCTGCCCCTCCCACCCTCTCTCTACCCCCCTTCTTTCTCTCTCTGCCCCTCCCTTTCTCTCTCTGCCCCCCTTTTCTCTCTCTGCCCCCCTTTTCTCTCTCTGCCCCTCCCTCCCTCTATCTCTCTGCCCCTCCCTTTCTCTCTCTGCCCCCCTTCTCTCTCTGCCCCTCCCCTCTCTCTCTCACTCTTTGACCAACTATTCTTTTATTGTTCCCTCTTGCGCTCTCTCTCTCTCTCTCATCATTTTTACTCTTTCTCTTGGTTTGTCAGGGCGTTGGATGAGGCGGTCATCAGGCCATCCTGTGATGTCTCCTATCAGGTGAGTGTGCGCATGCCAGAAAAAACAGGATCAGTGGAACAATGAGGAAATACTAATATTAATAACTGATAATGCTTTGTTGGAACAGGGACTAACTTGCTTAGAAAAGCAGGGCATGCCTGTTTCTGACTGTATTCGTGTGCGTGTGTGTGTATGTAGCTTGTTAAGATCCACAGTGCCTTGTCTCCATTCCTGGGTGAATCTCTTCAGATTCAGTGTGTCCAAGACAACAAGGTTAGACCAGCTGTTATTAATTCAAAGTCCTTCAAGTTGTCGATACGACTCTTTACTTGTCAATACAGAAACAAACAAAGATGTGATATTATGTGACCCCCCCCCCCCCTCCCTCTCCCAGGGCCGAGAGGTGTGGGTCCAGGTGAAGATCCCTCTGTCTAAGAACCTGACCCTCGGCTGCCATCACTCCGAGGAGAGGGACCTTGCTGCTGACTTTGCCCAGAAACCAAGCCCCTCTTCTGGGCATCCGTGCCCACAGGAGTCCCCTGTCTACTACTTCCCCATAGACCACGACAGGCCGCACCAGCCCTGCGACTAGAGACTCCACCGCACAGGCAGGCAGAGATACAGGGAGTGGAATGAGCCTGAAACCATAGGAACAGGAGATACCACAGCCCAAAATGGCCGCCCCATAGCTAAACAGAAATTAAACAAATTGGACACACTCTGCTCATTGTGTTTGTCTGGTAGTCAAAAGGAGGACAACACCGTTTGCCAAAGATATTTTAAGCGACTGGATATGTCTTTTCTACTCTGTTAAATTCTATGATGCCTCGTAAATTAAATGCAGTGGTCAGTCAATTCAAGGACTGCGCTGGAGAGGGAGTTCATGTTCTAGTCAGTATCAATCTCTGGTAATAAATTCCTAAATGCACGAAAGGGTATAAAATGTTAGCAATAAATACCAGGATTTAAACTTGTATTGTTTTAACTGGACAGCTTCTCTCTTATTGTTTCCTAATGTGACATCAGACATAAACCTCTCTGAGGTAAGGTCGATAATCCTAAAATAACATCCTTATATCTAAGTATTACATAAACTCCATTTGGAAGTAACACATCTACTGCCACTTAATCCTCCTATTGTGTTAGAAAATGGTTTACACCTTTAATGTTAGTGGGTCCAATTCAACCAGGGGCTAAATTTATCATCAAGCACAGACACAAATATTGATTATCATCCAGTGAAGTATTGTACTTCTTAAGTTACGTATTATTCACTCATAACCAAGAAATATACATTCACCTTTGTATTTTATGGACTTTAGACCACACTTACCTTATTCTAGCCCTTACGAAAATGAACTATAGAATTAGTATTAAGAATTACTATACTATAAATACCACAAAAACTGTCTTTTCTTTTTTTTGGAACATACTATAGAAAATTGCAGAAAAAACTATAGTAATACCATAGCTGGTGAAAAATACTATAGAACACTACAAACTTACTACACTATACAATTCTTATAGTATACTATAGTTCATTTTCGTACGGGTAAGGTTGCCGACCCCTGCGATACCATATATGACCGGAGAGAACGACTTCCTGACTTAAGTCACAGTTCAATCTAGAAACACTAAAACAAGAGGTCACTAGATGGCAGTATACACAAAGGTATGTGTATAACCCTATAATATACTGTCAATGTGTATAACGCAATTATTTTCTTGGGGAATGCATTCTACCAAAAAGTTAAGAAGAGGGATGGTCTTGTCCATTTTTCTCCACAAGAGGGATGGCATCCCCCCTCAATTCGAGCACTATTCATTCAACGAAAAAAAGATGATGTTTTGCCTATACTAGCCAATAGCTGCCTATCCCTATTCTAACTCTAAAAGTGTTCTGAGCATTTCCGCAGAGCCCGTTTCTCGTTGACACCGTTTTGTCACCATTTCCTTATATTACTGTCTTTATGTGGTTACACATCGTAATCTATTCTCCGGGCAGTTCCACTCCTGAAGCAAAAATACTCTTAGGCCATTAGACGACCCGCTGTCAAAGGTGAGCATACTTCATAATACGATATTATACGTAACGATAGGTTATTATTATAAACCACAATAACCTTAAACATGTTTAACATCAAGACAAATGAGGGAGGACAGTGGACGTCGCTTCAGTGTCACTTGATTATAAAAAATGGCAGTGACAAGTGTTTTGGAGATCTCCAATAGGCACAAAAACGTTCAATCGAGTGGCTGCGACGCATTCTCAAATTCATGTTGTAAAATATTGTTACAGTAATGTAGCCTATATCAAACCAAATATATATATATATATATATATATATATATATATATATATATATATATATATATATATATATATATATATATATATATATATATATACACATGCGATACGCTTACAAACACATTTTGATTTACTGTATTTCCAAAATGCATTATTCCGGAACACAGGAGAAAACTAGGAAAAACATTCAGTAAGATAAATGGTTTTCTGTTCAAATCAAATTAATATATAGTTTTCACACAAACACAATTCCTTTTTGAATCTTTGGCTCATCTTTTCAAACCTTAACACCCTGTTTCCTTTGTATAGTACTAAAGCTCTGACTGAAGAATTCATTCATTAAGTGAAGAATTAAGCAACTAGTGTTAACACCTGTGTTGCCAATTGGTTAACAAGGCTGAGCGCTGTGATTGACGTTGCTTTCCAAAAGAACACCATAGATTTACATTTTCAATGCTGTACCTAATGTAGAGAACTGTGTGGGGTTTTTGAAAAGTGGGATTTAGATTTGGAAACACCCCCTTGCTATGACCCAGCAGCCAAGCTGTATGTCTTTTTACGTTAGGTTACATAATAGGGTTTGTAACGCTCTATTTGACAAAGGAAGCAAATAATATTATTTGAACTTAAGAAAACTTTCCTTTTTGCACATAACTTTTAAAGGCCTACATTTTTTTTTCGTAAATAAATGATTAAAGATATCATGATCAAATGTTATTATCCTTCAATCTTCCCCCTTTTGTGCTTACTTTGGACAGAACATGTCAACACCAACATCATCAAGTTCCAAAACAAAACTCCATATATTTTATCTAGCAGCCCTGCTTATAGTGCTTTGCATGATAACCTGTATCCTAACATGGTCCGACTGTGCAACGAGTCTCGCGTTCTCCAACCAGGAAGCTAACGATGTTGCCAAGCCAACTAATGAGCGTAAAAAGCCCGTTGTGCTTCTGTGGTCCTGGCCTGAGCACGTACCCTTTGACCTCCGCGGCTGCCAGACGTATTTCAACATAGACAGCTGTGTGTTGACTGACAATAGGAGCCTGTACAGCCAAGCCAGCGGCGTGCTGATCTATCATAAGAACATCGACGACGAACTCCGGAACCTTCCCCAGGAGCCCAGGCCGGCTTTCCAGAAGTGGATTTGGTTTAACTTGGAGTCCCCGACAAACACGCGTCGAATCCCAGGCATCACCAACCTGTTTAACCTGACCCTCAGCTACAGGCGAGACGCCGATATCACCGCTCGCTACGAGCTCTTTGTTGCCAACAAGGAGGAGGGCGGACATTTTTTTCTGCCCAGGAAGGACAATTTGGTGTGTTGGATTGTGAGTAACGGGGGCTCCAGTGGGACAAAGGTTGGAAAGGCTTATTACCAGGAGCTGATTAAACATGTCCATGTGGAGGTGTTTGGCATGGCTGTAGCTGGCAGACGGCTGGATGTCGACCAGTATTACCCCACCATCGCCAGCTGTAAGTTCTACCTGGCCTTTGAGAACTCCATCCACAGAGACTACATCACCGAGAAGGCCAACGGTCCGCTGGCCGTAGGAACAGTGCCGGTGGTTCTGGGGCCGCCGAGGGAGAACTACGAGCAGTTCTTTCCCAGCGACGCGTTCGTACATGTCAACGACTTCCCTGACGCCAAAGCCCTGGCCAATTACCTGCTGCTGTTGGACAAGAACGAAGACATGTACATGCGCCATTTCCAGTGGAGGCGGACCTTCAAGGCGGAGCCCCACCTCCTGACGGTGGAGAAGGAGTTTATTCTGCCCAGCTGCCTGGCCTGTGATCACATGTCCAGAGACACAGGCTATCGAGTGGTCAAAGACCTCAACGCCTGGTACTACAGCTAACAGGCCTTCTTAGAGGGACAGGGACATTTAATATACTGTGGTCAACGACCTCAACACCTGGAACTACATCTCCCAGCAGCCCTTTTAAAGGGATGGGGACATTTAATATACTGTGTTTAGACCTCAACGCCTAGTACTGCATCTCCCAGCAGGCCTTCTTAAAGGGACGAGGACATTTTGCTTTACCCTTCAGTTCACAAACAAGTCGTAGACATAGTTTTTACAAGCGTGGGCCAAAGGCAGAAACGATATATAGTTTAAACGGCTGTGGGTCCAGTAGAAGCTACACTATACATTCAGTTATGAAATTCACCTCTTAGCAGCCCCTGTGTGTTCACTTAGTTCATTGTTTGATCACTCTAAGTTCCGAGATTAAGACATTGATGACTTATTTTACATTGAATATATTGGAGAAAATGACTCTAATGTATTGGAGAAAATGACTAATGTATTGGAGAAAATTCCTAGATTTACTGGAAAAGTTGAACTGAAAGTGTGAACTGAAATACAAACAGGTTTTTGGTCAACCTGCCAGTAAATAATGTAAAAAATAACTTGCATATTGGGATTTACATAATGGAAGATTTGAGGTTAAGGGTTGTGTTATATCAGGACACTAGGTGATAGGTTAGTGTTATATCAGGACTCTGGGTGTAAGGTTTATGTTATATAAAGGCTCTGGGTGTAAGGTTTATGTTATATAAAGGCTCTGGGTGTAAGGGTTGTGTTATATAAAGGCTCTGGGTGTAAGGTTAGTGTTATATCAGGACTCTGGGTGTAAGGTTAGTGTTATATCAGGACTCTGGGTGTAAGGTTTATGTTATATAAAGGCTCTGGGTGTAAGGTTAGTGTTATATCAGGACTCTGGGTATAAGGTTTATGTTATATAAAGGCTCTGGGTGTAAGGTTAGTGTTATATCAGGACTCTGGGTGTAAGGTTAGTGTTATATCAGGACTCTGGGTGTAAGGTTTATGTTATATAAAGGCTCTGGGTGTAAGGTTAGTGTTATATCAGGACTCTGGGTGTAAGGTTTATGTTATATAAAGGCTCTGGGTGTAAGGTTTATGTTATATAAAGGCTCTGGGTGTAAGGTTTATGTTATATAAAGGCTCTGGATGTAAGGTTAGTGTTATATCAGGGCTCTGGGTGTAAGGTTTATGTTATATAAAGGCTCTGGGTGTAAGGTTTGTGTTAAATAAAGGCTCTGGATGTAAGGTTTGTGTTATATAAAGGCTCTGGGTGTAAGGGTGAAGCTGTGAACCTGTTCTACAGGTTCCCTCCCAGAGAGCTTGGCCGAGGATTTGTCAGAGATCATTAAACATCTGCGTGCTTTCATGGATCAGGGGAAAAAAAGTGCTAGGCAAGTGGCTACGATGACACTGGGACCTAGGTCCGTATATTATAGTAACGTACAGTATATTAGAGTAACAGTAACGTACAGTATATTACAGTAACGTACAGTATATTACAGTAATAGTAACATACAGTATATTAGAGTAACGTACAGTATATTACAGTAATAGTAACGTACAGTATATTACAGTAATAGTAACGTACAGTATATTACAGTAATAGTAACATACAGTATATTAGAGTAACGTACAGTATATTACAGTAATAGTAACGTACAGTATATTATAGTAACGTACAGTATATTACAGTAATAGTAATGTACAGTATATTATAGTAACGTACAGTATATTATAGTAATGTACAGTCTATTACAGTAATAGTAATGTACACTATATTACAGTAATGTGCAGTATATTATAGTAACGTACAGTATATTACAGTAATATTAACGTACAGTATATTATAGTAACGTACAGTATATTACAGTAACAGTAACGTACAGTATATT
>CM030182.1:18604894-18629894 GCA_017639675.1 Aplochiton taeniatus
GGGCATATAATTAGAATATCGTGAGCTAGAATTAGAACGCAGGGCACAGAATTATAATATAGTGACCTAGAGTTAGAACGCAGGGCATATAATTAGAATATCGTGAGTTAGAATTAGAACGCAGGGCATAGAATTCGAATGTAGGGAAATAGACAGGACAGAGAAAACAGTTACAATCCGAATGGAGGCCTAAGTGCTGTTACCCACAGAATAAATACATATCTCCCAAGAACAATCTGAATGTTGTTTAAATTAAAAAATATATGTTTAAATGTATAGGGCTCTATTTGAAACTGGAGACAGATCTGAACGTGAGTGATGTGTGTGTGTTAAGCAGGCAGTACAGCGACGCTTTGATGGACAGACACCAGTCCAAAAGAAGCACACGTGCAAAGGCCACCACAATCACTAAAGGTACATTTCAACAATCAATCTAACAATCCGACCAGAGTATTGATTTTGGATCAACACAGGAGCAGAGGAGTGCTGTGTAGTGTTTACTAGCTGCAGCTTGGCCACCCATCAGCTAAGACTTATTATGGTCTGACCTGTAGCCCGTGGTTACCAGACTCTCCCTTTACAGGTTAGTGCAGTGTCTCTAATGTGACATCTTCAAAGCCAACGTTGCCTCCCAAGGGTCAAAGTTCATCCACAGGGCCTGGAGAGCAGGAAGGTGATACCCGCATGTGTCAATAACCCCCTCCTCATTCATAGAACTATGGAACTAGTAACTTTAAGTGCTAGCTTCACAAAACACATGGCTAGTTATGGCTTTGCATTTAAACTGGCCTGTTCTTTAAATCACAATAAAGGCAATCAATATCCCCCTCAAAACATTTTGAAATATTAAGACCATTCCAGCTGCCGTTGGCTCCGGCTGTCTCTGAGATGAAGGATCTTGTAGCTACCTGGGGATTTCCCTGATTATCTGATTATCTAGCTAGTAGCGACCTCAGGCAGGTTCCAGTTCAACAACAGCACAGCCACTAATAGTCGAACATAGTTTGTAATAGTTTAACATCATCGTTCAGAAAGGATGCAGTCCAGTCTGTGTTTCCCTTAGCGACATGTGTCCCAGCTGGACTCTTTTTCTCCCATTACTCTCAGATACTAAAGGGGAGCTTGATTTAGGCTGTGGCTACCCCCAGAGGAGCTGGGTTTAGTGGGGTACATGAAAGTAAATCAAACCAAGCGCACCGAGGATTAAGGTGCAAGCATGAGTGGGATATGATGGGAAAGTATTCTGACCCGAGTCAGAAATCAAACGCCCCCAAATCCCCTTTTTTGGCAACGGTTCAACTCCAAGGTGAATGGCATATTGCAACAGGATAGGTAGAAAAATAATTCAAAGAAAACCAACAGGTAAAAACAAATAAAGAATGTTTTTTTTCTTTCCTCAGCAGTGCTTCTGAAGTGTTGGGTTTAAAGATGTGACGGTGTTAGTTTACACGTGCTAAATGTGTGATGTTTGGAGGATTACATCCCAGGTTGGAGAGTGTGTGTGTGTGTGTGTGTGTGTGTGTGTGTGTGTGTGTGTGTGTGTTTAGGTGGGAGTGTGTGTGTGTGTTGCAGTGAGTGTTTGTTTTGTAGACCCAGTCAGACAGAGGTAGAGGAGGTTCTCCTAGATTCCTCTACAGTCTGCACCATTGCTTCAGTCTGGATGGAAATGAAGCGCACCATACGAACTACACAGTCTCCCAGGAGGAAAAGGAATAACAATACATCAAAGAAACAACAGGCATGAATAATAAACAATAAACAACAATAAAGCAAAACAATTCCAGTGTAAGTGTTTTTCATAAGTCTGTGTGATCGTAGTCCTCACAACATGGACCGACTGGCATTTTCAAAAGAAAAGGAAAGAAAGAAAGAAAGAAAGAAAGAAAGAAAGAAAGAAAGAAAGAAAGAAAGAAAGAAAGAAAGAAAGAAAGAAAGAAAGAAAGAAAGAAAGAAAGAAAGAAAGAAAGAAAGAAAGAAAGAAAGAAAGAAAGAAAGAAAGAAAGAAAGAAAGAAAGAAAGAAAGAAAGAAAGAAAGAAAGAAAGAAAGAAAGAAAGAAAGGAAAGAGAGAATGCCGCGGAAGGATCCCAGCCCGCCATGCTAAGCCATGCTAAGCAGGGTTTAGAACCAGAGACTGGTGGGGAGAGGGGCTCTCTCTTCTGAGCCAAGCCCCAGGAAGGGTGTCTGTAAGCGGGGTCGAGCAGGGCCCATCTCCCCTTGATGCCTGGAGGCTGCTGGGAGGGTTCCTGTGAGGAGTCACTCTCTCTCTGTCTCTATCCAGGAAGAAGGGATGGAGAGATAGAGGGAGGGGAGGAACGGAGGAGAATGGAAGGAGGGAAGGATGGATAACGGTCCATTTTGTCCTGGTCACTGTGAGAAATGAAGGGAAGAGGGGGAGGTGTAGAGGGAGAGAGGAACGTGTAGAAGGAGAGAGGGAGGAAGAGGAGGAGTCCAGACCGCCCTGGAAGGAGAACTCTGTGTCTCCTCCTTCCTCCTCTCTCCTCATTTTACTCCCTCCATCCCACTACACCTCCTTTTCATCCATCCATTTCTCCCCTACACTTTCTGGTAGAGTGGCTGTAGTCTACCTCCCTCTCTACCTCCTCCTCCCATCCCTCCATCCCTCGCTTTGTCCCTCTTCTTCTTTTACCCTTTCATCCCTTTTTCCACTCCGCTTTCATCTAAGTGACATCACTGGTTTGTTTCTCTCCCTCTCTCTCCCTTTCTCTCTCTCTCTCCTTCATCCCTCTGCGTCTCATCTCCCTCTGTCCCTCCCTTCTCTCGCGGGTCACTGTTTCTTCTCCCGGGTTGTTATGGTGACCAGTTGCTTGGCAGCCTTGGCGATGTCGTAGGCACACTGAATGACCTGCTGGGTTAGGAGCTGGTAGTCCACGGCAGGGCCCCCGGGGTCAGAGGGCAGCGCCTTGCGGCACTCGACCTGCAGACGGGACGCACTGGAGCCCAGGAGACGCAGAGAGCTGTGGACCGCGTCCAACGCTGGTCGCTAGAGGACGACAGAGAGCACAGGTTAAACCAATCAGAGAGCACAGAGGTTAGACCAATCAGAGAGCACACAGGTTAGACCAATCAGAGAGCACAGAGGTTAGACCAATCAGAGAGCACAGAGGTTAGACCAATCAGAGAGCACACAGGTTAGACCAATCAGAGAGCACACAGGTTAGAACAATCAGAGAGCACAGAGGTTAGACCCATCAGAGAGCACACAGGTTAGACCAATCAGAGAGCACACAGGTTAGACCAATCAGAGAGCACAGAGGTTAGACCAATCAGAGAGCACACAGGTTAGACCAATCAGAGAGCACAGAGGTTAGACCAATCAGAGAGCACAGAGGTTAGACCAATCAGAGAGCACACAGGTTAGACCAATCAGAGAGCACACAGGTTAGACCAATCAGGAAGAGAGAGAGAGAGAAATTGAAATAGAGAGAGAGAGAGAGGGAGAGAGAGTGGGGGAGAGAGGGAGAGAGAAATAGAGAGAAAAAGAGAAACAGAAATAGAGAGAGAGGGAGAGATTAATAGAGAGAGAGGGAGAGAGAGAGAGAAAGAGAGGCTTTCCTACCTTGGGGAAGAGAGAGGCCATCTCAGTTACAGCAGAGTGGATCTTTTCTGAACAGGGAACAAAGCTGAAGACAAACAGACACATTCTGATTATTGACTCTGCTCAGTCACTCACTCACTCACTCACCCACACACACACACACTGCGTATAGACTCTGCTCTCACACACACACACACACACACACACACACACACACACACACACACACACACACACTTACTCTCTCTGCTTATAGACTGCTCACACTCACACTCACACTCACACTCACACTCACACTCACACTCACACTCACACTCACACTCACACTCACACTCACACTCACACTCACACTCAGCTTATAGAGGTATGTGTGTTTGTGTGCTCTCTGGCTTGTCATGGTGTTCTGAGTGTTCATTTTTAAACTCATTTATTTTCTGTTACTGTATTTAAGTGAACCTTTGGTTTTGTGTGTGTTTGTACCTGACGTGTTACGTGTGTGTATGTGTTTATCTGTTGTCTAATGTGTGCGTTGCTGTCATGCTGTGTGCGTACATGTGGTGCTGTGTGTGTGTGTGTGTGTGTGTGTGTGTGTGTGTGTACCTGTCGTGCTGTGTGTGTATGTGTGTGTGTGTGCGTACCTGGCGTGCTGTGTGTGTGTGTGTGTGCGTGTGTGTGTACCTGGCGTGCTGTGTGTGTGTGCGTGTGTGTGTACCTGGCGTGCTGTGTGTGTGTGTGTGTGTGTGTACCTGTCGTGTTTGAACTCCTGCGCGGCCCTCAGTAGCTCCTGGATGTTTTTGGTCACCTGTTCCGTCTTCACGATCACCTCCTCTGTACAGGGGAGGGAGGGGTCTGCCTCCCACGACTCCCCCCCTACACCCCCCTCCTCCCCCCTGCAGTCATCCTCACTGCTGCGGCCCATACTAACACACACACACACACACACACACACACACACACACATTGAGGTGAGCTCCTAAGGTGAACGTACAGCCTAGATAAAGAGAAGAGGAGGATCTCACCTTAAGGACAGCTCATACGTGTGCGTGTTGTCATAGTCACTGTCCGTCCCACTGCTGTGCTTCTCTGATTTATGGCCCTGCAGGGACACCATACCGCATCACTACACAGCAGCCAATCACCAGAGCTAAATCACTACACAGCAGCCAATCACCAGAGCTAAATCACTACACAGCAGCCAATCACCAGAGCTAAATCACTACACAGCAGCCAATCACCAGAGCTGAATCACTACACAGCAGCCAATCACCAGAACTAAATCACTACACAGCAGCCAATCACCAGAGCTAAATCACTACACAGCAGCCAATCACCAGAGCTTAATCACTACTTAATTACTCTAATCTAATCTATTATTGACGAGTTTTAGGTGCATTCTAATAAGTCACCCATAGATTTCTCAAAGTTGGTCACCAAGCGTTGATGTATTATTGATAAACATGATCACATATCAATATTTAATATAGAGAAAATCTACACAGATCAACTCACCGTGTATCTACCAATCTCTGCGTAGCCAGGGGCCAGAGGCTGGCTCCCATAGGCTGACACACTGCCAGGTCCCGCCTTCCTGGCCTGGGGGAGGGGCATAAGTGGGAGTGAGAGAGAGAGTCAGTGGGGGGTGAGAGAGAGAGGGGGGCAGAGAGAGAGAGAGAGGAGGACAGAGAGAGAGAGAGAGAGAGAGAGAGAGAGAGAGACAGAGAGAGACCGAGAGGGAGAGAGGGAAGGAGGGAGTGTACAGGGAGAGCCAGGAAGAGAGGGGAGGAAAGAGAGAGAGAGGAGGGTGGCAGCGAGGGAGGGGGAGAGAGAGAGAGGGGAGGAAAGAGAGAGAGAGAGAGGTGGCAGCGAGGGAAGAGACAACAGTCAGAAACGAAATCCAAGGTTCTCCACCAGGGGGCGATCCAGAGCTTCCTCTAACTATAAAAGACTTCCTGGATCCCCAGAGAAATGGAGAGAGACATAAAAAACCTGACTATAAAGATTATCAGGAGATTTTTCATATGGTCAGAGATATTTAACCTAAATAAAATGAAAATGCCTAAATAAATTAGACATATTTACTGTCAACTCAAAAACCTGTATCTGCTTTACTGAACAGCAGAAACATCTGTACTATTATCTGGAAGGCTAACCTGCTTCCATGGGGTTTGGTACTGGATATTATCTGGAAGGCTAACCTGCTTCCATAGGGTTTGGTACTGGATATTAGCTGCCATTGCTTACATGAAGTGGCAAGGGTGGCAACAATCACACATGCACACACACATGCACACACACAGAGGTGAGAGAAAAGAGGATGAAGGTTGATGTCACAGTCAATATCACAATGGAGCCAGAGACAGACAGGCAGGCAGACAGACAGACAGATAGATAGATAGACAGACAGGCTCTTAATCAGATAGACGCTTGCACATTTATTAAGATGTGTGTGTGAGCATTTGTGTGTGTGTGTGTGTGTGTACAGTGAGAGAGAGAGAGAAACAAGCTCAGCAGAGGTTTATCTAAAGGTCAAGGTGGATGGAGGTCAAAGGTCAAAGAGTTTGCCTAGCCGAGTACCGGTTGCCAGGCAACAGTGCAGCCAATTTTCCTCCTGGACATTGAGTGTGTGTTTGTAAGAAGAGATTCCATCCAGTTTTACGTGCAGTGAAATCGCATGCAGTCTACAGAACAGATTATTTGATCACCCAGCCAGGGGGGAGAGCCTGTTTGGAAAAGATCCCCAGTGGAAAGATTCTGATCTGGAAATGAATCACTGAATGTATCACTGAATGTATTAGCAAATGTATTTCTGGATGTATTTCTGAATGTATCACTGAATGTATCACTGAATGTATTAGCAAATGTATTTCTGGATGTATTTCTGAATGTATCACTGAATGTATTAGCAAATGTATTTCTGGATGTATTTCTGAATGTATCACTGAATGTATTAGCAAATGTATTTCTGGATGTATTTCTGAATGTATCACTGAATGTATCACTGAATGTATTAGCAAATGTATTTCTGGATGTATTTCTGAATGTATTAGTGAATGTATTTCTGAATGTATTTGTCAATGTATTAGTGAATGTATTTCTGGATGTATTTCAGAACGTATTTCTGAATGTATTTCTGGATGTATTTCTGAATGTATCTCTGAATGTATCACTGAATGTATTAGCAAATGTATTTTTGGATGTATTTCTGAATGTATTTCTGGATGTATTTCTGGATGTATTTGTCAATGTATTAGTGAATGTATTTCTGAATGTATCACTGAATGTATGTGAATGTGTTTGTGACTGTATTTCTGAATGTAGCACTGAATGTATTAGTGAATGTATTTCTGAATGTATGTGAATGTATTTCTGAATGTATTTGTGGATGTATTTCTGAATGTATTTCCAGCTTGGGAGCTTTCCTCAAACCTCCAGAGCTAACAGGCTTATAGTCTTCAGAGTGTAGGAATGAAGCTCCATGATAGATAGTTAGTAGAGAAAGGCTAAGACCTTTAAGAGTACCAATTCCAAAACCTAGAGGAGGAAGAGGAGGGGTTGAACAGACACACAGAGCCAAAGAGAGAGGGGAGGGGCGGGACTTACACTGGTGTGGAGGGGCTGTAGGCGGGCGGTAAGGGGGTCCAGAGAGGGGGGGCCGAGGGGTTTGGGGGGGGCCCCTGGTTCATACATGGAGTAGGCCTGCCGGTCTCTACGAAGAGGGTGGAGCAGGCCTGAGGGGGTAGATGTGGAACCCAGAAGGTCTCCTCCACCTCCCCTCCCCCCCTCAGACCAGCCCCCTCCACCTCCCCCCTGCTGCCCCCCCGACCCTCCCCCCTGGCCCCCCAGCAAGGAGTGGTTCTCCGTCTGAGTCCGCAAGATCTAGGGGAGAGAGGGAGGAAAGGAGATGGGGGGTAGAGAGGGAGATGGAGGGAGAGGGGGAGGAAAGGAGGGGGAGAGGGAGATGGAGGGAGAGGAGAGAGGGAGAGGGAGATGGAGGGAGAGGGGGAGGAAAGGAGCGGGAGAGGGAGATGGAGGGAGAGGGGGATGAAAGGAAGGGGAGAGGGAGATGGAGGGAGAGATGGAGGGAGAGGGGGAGGAAAGGAGGGGGAGAGGGAGATGGAGGGAGAGGGGGAGGAAAGGAGGGGTAGAGGGGGATGGGGGTGGAAAGGTAGAGAAGAGGGGGGTTGTATAGGAGGAAGATGAATCGGACACCATAACATAATCCTACCAGTGAACTTGATATGAGACACTAATAATAATAATAAAAATCATAATAATAGATTTTATTATCATTTAATTTATGGGCCGTTCCAAACACCTCTAGTATGAAGTGTGTTCCAGAACTCTTGGCTGGTCAGAGCTCCACTCAGGGGGCCTTAAGGTCAGGGGGTCAGGGGTCAGGGTTTGGGGAAGGGAGGATGAGGAGGGTGGATGAGGGGTGATTTGCCTGGAGAATACCAACTCCCAAACAACACTGACGTCACTGCTGCAGCCTGATCAGGACCCGTCTGTCTGTCTGTCTGTCTGTCTGTCTGTCTGTCTGTCTGTCTGTCTGTCTGTCTGTCTGTCTGTCTGTCTGTCTGTCTGTCTGTCTGTCTGTCTGTCTGTCTGTCTGTCTGTCTGTCTGTCTGTCTGTCTGTCTGTCAAAGCAGAGACATGATGGGATGACTGGTTCTATATTTCTGACAGACATTGATGTTATGAACAGTGTTTATAAATGAGTATTTATAATCAACAATAAAATAACATTTAGGTTTACAAACGGGCATCACAACAGCAAACGACCATTTCTGTTAGGAGAATATATCTTATATTTATATCCACCTTTGTTCTGGTCAATCCCAAACAGTTCATACCACATTTTCCCATTTGAACCAATCAAACAGAATCAATCTGAGAAGTAAGCTTTGAAGGGTTTCACCAAATTCTGATATAAGATTTACCAGTACAGATCCAATCACTCACGCTCACACACTCATAAAACCACACACTCACACAAACACACACACTCTCACTCCGACCATCCTAACCAACCCCCCCCCCCCCCCCCTACCTCTTTCTGTGGCCCCCCCTACCTCTTTCTGTGGCCCCCCTACCTCTTTCTGTGGCCCCCCCTACCTCTTTCTGTGCCCCCACCACCTCTTTCTGTGGCCCCCCTACCTCTTTCTGTGGCCCCCCCTACCTCTTTCTGTGCCCCCACCACCTCTTTCTGTGCCCCCCCCTACCTCTTTCTGTGCCCCCCCCTATCTCTTTCTGTGCCCCCCCTACCTCTTTCTGTGGCCCTCCCTACCTCTTTCTGTGCCCCCCCTACCTCTTTCTGTGGCCCCCCCCTACCTCTTTCTGTGCCCCCCCCCCCCACCTCTTTCTGTGGCCCTCCCTACCTCTTTCTGTGCCCCCCCTACCTCTTTCTGTGGCCCTCCCTACCTCTTTCTGTGCCCCCCCCTACCTCTTTCTGTGCCCCCCCCACCTCTTTCTGTAGTCGACGTAGCTCATCGCTCAGGTTGTTGTTGACCTTCATCAGCTGTTGGACCTTGGCCTCTGAGGAGGCCAGGGCCTTCTTGACCTCAAGGTACTCCTGCAGGGTGATGGGGCCATCTGACAGGTCGGATGAATCCATGCTCTGTGGAAGGAGGAGGGAGGGGAGGGAAGGGAAGAAAGAGGAAGGGGTTTAACAGCAGTTTCATCTCTTTACTCAAACTCAACTCCTCTCCTCTTTAACATTCTCTTAGTCTGTCTGTCTGTCTGTCTGTCTGTCTGTCTGTCTGTCTGTCTGTCTGTCTGTCTGTCTGTCTGTCTGTCTGTCTGTCTGTCTGTCTGTCTCTCTCTCTCTCTCTCTCTCTCTCTCTCTCTCTCTCTCTCTCTCTCTCTCTCTCTCTCTCTCTCTCTCTCTCTCTCTCTCTCTCTCTCTCTCTCTCTCTCTCTCTCTCTCTCTCTCTCTCTCTCTCTCTCTCTCTCTCTCTCTCTCTCTCTCTCTCTCTCTCTCTCTCTCTCTCTCTCTCTCTCTCTCTCTCTCTCTCTCTCTCTCTCTCTCTCTCTCTCTCTCTCTCTCTCTCCCTCCCTCCCAGCACAATGCTCGCTCTGACTACAGAACAGCTGGTGATGTCATTCTGAAGGTATGTGGTAACCTCTGCAAGCTGGAACAGAACAGACTGTGTGTGTGTTTCACTTTGTGTGTGTGTTTTACTTTGGGTGTCTCTGTGTGTGTGTGTGTGTGTGTGTGTGTTGTAATTTGTGCGTGTGTGTGTGTTTTACTTATTGTGTGTGTGTGTGTGTGTGTGTGTGTACCTTGGCGCGGTTGTTGCGTTGTGTGTTGTTATTGTTCTGCGTGGTCAGGTCGCTGTCTGTGTCTTCATCAGACGCTACGCTGTCGTAGTCATGTTGGTCATCATCGATGCCCACCTCCAGCGGCTCTACACACACACACACACACACACACGTGTCAGTCTCTCTCTATCCATACCGCCACAGTAGTGTTTCTCTAGGAGCAGGTCTCTCACCAGTAGGACTACTCAAGCCTTTCCCCTGTTGTCTTCTCTTAGCGTCGCTGAGGATGTCAATAATGAGTGTGGCAAACTCACGGGCGTTGAAGCGCGCCAACTTCTGCCGACCCTGACGCAGGGATGGGAGGGGGGGAGGGGGAAGAGAGAGAGAGAGAGAGAGAGGGAGAGAGAGAGAGAGAGAGAGACAGAGAGAGAGAGAGAAAGAGAGAGAGAGACAGAGAGAGAGAGAGAGAGAGAGAGAGAGAGAGAGAGAGACAGAGAGAGAGAGAGAGAGAGAGAGAGAGAGAGAGAGAGAGAGAGAGAGAGAGAGAGAGAGAGACAGAGAGAGAGAGAGAGAGAGAGAGAGAGAGAGAGAGAGAGAGAGAGAGAGAGAGAGAGAGAGAGAGAGAGAGAGAGAGACTGTAATTACTCAATGTTGCCATGTCTAAAACTAGCCAATGTGCACACACACACACACACACACACACACATAGTTTCTATCTCAGTCTGAGTCTCTGGCCAGCAGTGAGGTCAATGAGAAAGGACTGGAAAACCTGTCTTGGTTTATGGAGAGAAAAAAACATGCTCACACACACACACACACACACACACACACACACAGAATAACACCAACACATTAACAGTAACACCAACCCCCTACTGTATTGTACCTTTGAACTTAGCATGCTTGTGCTAGCATAAGATGACCACGTTGCATTTGTGTGGGTGACAAGAAATAACCTATGTCAAAGGTTAACACAGTGGGTTAGTGTGTGTGGCTTTATGTTCTTCCTGCATAGACATTTGGTAGCAGTCGGCGGAGCACTGTCCAATCACAGTGAAGTATCAGTGCAGAAGGTGTGTGTGTGTGTGTGTGTGTTAAGGTCAATGTTTACCCTAATGAGTCAATCCACTGAGTGTGAGAACGGAAGGGGAGGGCTGATCACACACTCACACACACACACACAGGAATAGTTCTGTCTTTTCTCGGTCAATCTAACACTGCTGGCAAACACACTTTCTTTCACTCCCTCTCTTTCACTCCCTGTATTTTGCTCCCCTCTCTCCCTCCACTGTCCAGTTCCAGTCCCATGCTAACACACGCTAACTGGAGCTCCATGCAGAGCTCCATGCTAACACATGCTAACTGGAGCTCCATGCAGAGCTACATGCTAACACACGCTAACTGGAGCTCCATCCAGAGCTAAATGCTAACACAGTGCAGGCTAATTGGAGCTCCATCCAGAGCTACATGCTAACACACGCTAACTGGAGCTCCATCCAGAGCTACATGCTAACACTGCATGGTCCACAATTATCCTGGGCCCACCCTCTAGCGGTGTGTGTGTGTGTGTGTGTGTGTGTGTGTGTGTGTGTGTGTGTGTGTGTGTGTGTGTGTGTGGTTACCTGGTTGCGCGTGGCAGAGTACTCGGGGTTGACTGGTAGGAATGGCACCGCACTGCGTTCACTCACCAGAGTGCTGTGGTTCTGTGTGGTCAGCCAGACTGAACACACACACACACACACACACACACACACACACACAAAGAGAGTGTTAGGGAGGGTGTGTGTGTGTGTGTGTGTGAGAGAGAGAGAGTGAGAGTGAGTGTGTGTGTGTGTGTATGTGGGAGAGTGTGTGTGAATGTACGAAATGAAAGCGTAGGAATTCTAAAGCCACTCCCTTAATCAAACATTCAAACAGTCTCTCTCTTTAACTAGTCCTGGCTTATCCAGTCTCTCTGTCAGTGTGTGTGTGTGTGTGTGTGCGTGTGTGTGTGAAGCAAGGAAAAGGAGTAGGAGGAAGAAGAGGGTCTCACCTGCATCATTCTCCCTGCGGTCCACTTCGTCATAAACGTCCATGGCCAGCTCCTCAAACAAACGGTTGTTCAGCTGTTGAACACACACACACACACAAACACACACACACACACACACACACAGGGGGGGAGAGAGAGAGAGAGAGAGAGAGAGAGAGAGAGAGAGAGAGAGAGAGAGAGAGAGTGTGAGAGACAGACAGACAGACAGACAGACAGACAGACAGACAGACAGACAGACAGACAGACAGACAGACAGACAGACAGACAGACAGACAGACAGACAGACAGACAGACAGACAGACAGACAGACAGACAGACAGACAGACAGACAGACAGACAGACACAGACAGACAGACAGACAGACAGACAGACAGACAGACACAGACAGACAGACAGACAGATAGATAGATAGATAGATAGATAGATGAAGAAAAGAGTTGGTATTAGTCCTCCTGAAATGTAACATGTGACCTAGGAGATCACTGTCATCACCATCATCATCATCATCATCATCATCACTCACCGCTTGGAGTTTCTTCTTTGCAGCTTTGGCCAGTTCAGAGAGATCCAGACTGTCAATCACACAAGCCAGAGGTCAGAGGTCAGGGAGAGAGAGAGAGAGAGAGAGAGGAGGGGGGGGGGGGGAGGGGTAAGGCGTATGGTTTTGGTAAAGCGCTAGGGGAAGAGGGGTAGGGGAGGGAGGGGCTGTCAGAGAGAGGGAGAGAGAGGGGGGATAAGGGAGGGAGGGGCTGTCAGAGAGAGAGAGAGGGGGGGGGGGTAAGGAAGGGAGGGGCTGTCAGAGAGAGAGGGGGGTAAGGAAGGGAGAGGCTGTCAGAGAGAGAGAGAGAGAGGGGGGTAAGGGAGGGAGAGGCTGTCAGAGAGAGAGAGAGAGAGGGGGGTAAGGGAGGGAGAGGCTGTCAGAGAGAGAAGGGAATTACTTCCTGCTCAGTGGACAGTGTGGGGCTGCAGGCATGATGTCATAGACCAGGGAGAAGTTCATATCCATAGTAACGCCATAGGTCAGTTACACAAAACTAAAAAGAATAATCAATAAATTATATATTCTAGTAAGTGAAAGACTTGTGAATTATGTGTGATTTGGGGCTTGTTTTGTCAGACTAAATATGTTGAGCTCATTATTGAAGTGAGCGCACTGGCAATTTGATCTGAAAAGAAATGTCTCTGGCAGGGTCTTTTCACCTCCTCGGACTCTCTGCTATATGGAGAGGAGGAGGAGGAGGAGGAGGAGAGAGGGAGAAGAGGAGGGGGGGTACTACAGAGAAGGAGGATATGGAGAGGGGGATGAGGAGAAGGAAGAATAAAGGAGAGGGGGGGCAGTGAGGGAGAGGAGGAGGAGGAGGTACCTCTGTGAAGGGTTAGGGTTATGAGGAGGAGGAGGAGGAGGAAGATACCTCTGTAAAGGGTTAGGGGTATGAGGAGGAGGAGGAGGAACCTCTGAAGGGTTAGGGTTATGAGGAGGAGGAGGAGGAGGAGGAGGTACCTCTGTGAAGGGTTAGGGTTATGGAGAGGAGGAGGAGGAGGTACCTCTGTGAAGGGTTAGGGTTATGAGGGGGAGGAGGAGGAGGAGGAGGAACCTCTGAAGGGTTAGGGTTATGAGGAGGAGGAGGAGGATGAGGAGGAGGAGGAGGAACCTCTGAAGGGTTAGGGTTATGAGGAGGAGGAGGAGGAGGAGGAGGTACCTCTGTGAAGGGTTAGGGTTATGGAGAGGAGGAGGAGGAGGAGGAGGTACCTCTGTGAAGGGTTAGGGTTATGAGGGGGAGGAGGAGGAGGAGGAGGAGGAGGAACCTCTGAAGGGTTAGGGTTATGAGGAGGAGGAGGAGGAGGAGGATGAGGAGGAGGAGGAGGAACCTCTGAAGGGTTAGGGTTATGAGGAGGAGGAGGAGGAGGAGGAGGAGGAGGTACCTCTGTGAAGGGTTAGGGTTATGGAGAGGAGGAGGAGGAGGAGGTACCTCTGTGAAGGGTTAGGGTTATGAGGGGGAGGAGGAGGAGGAGGAGGAACCTCTGAAGGGTTAGGGTTATGAGGAGGAGGAGGAGGTACCTCTATGAAGGGTTAGGGTTATGAGGAGGAGGAGGAGGAGGAGGAGGTACCTCTGTGAAGGGTTAGGGGTATGAGGAGAAGGGGGAGGAGGAGGTACCTCTGTGAAGGGTTAGGGGTATGAGGAGGAGGAGGAGGAGGTACCTCTGTGAAGGGTTAGGGGTATGAGGAGGAGGAGGAGGAGGAGGTACCTCTGTGAAGGGCACTGAGGGCGAGCTCTGTCTCCACAAGCGCAGCCAAAAGGAGAGAACAGACAAACAGTGAGAAAAACCTCAGAAAGAAAGAAAGAAAGAAAGAAAGAAAGAAAGAAAGAAAGAAAGAAAGAAAGAAAGAAAGAAAGAAAGAAAGAAAGATCCACTTCCCCAAATCAGCAGGTCATGTTTACACAGAACCCATTAGAACAGAACAGAACAGAACAGAATAGAACATTATAGAACAGAACAGTGCAGAACAGAGCAGATATTAGGAACAGAACAGAACAGAACCCATATTAGAACAGAACAGAATAGAATAGAACATTATAGAACAGAACAAAGCAGATATTAGGAACAGAACAGAACCCATATTAGAACAGAACAGAACAGAACCCACATTAGAACAGACCAGAACCGAACCCACATTAGAACAGAGCAGAACAGAACCCATATTAGAACAGAGCAGAACAGAACAGAACAGAACCCATATTAGAACACAACAGAACCCACATTAGAACAGAGCAGAACAGAACAGAGCCCATATTAGAACAGAGCAGAACAGAACCCATATTAGAACAGAGCATAACAGAACAGACCAGAACCCATATTAGAACAGAACCAATATTAGAACAGAGCAGAACAGAACAGAACCCATATTAGAACAGAACAGAACAGAACCCATATTAGAACAGAACAGAACCCATATTAGAACAGAGCAGAACATCAGGAATCAGGCTGGGCAGAGGTTTTGCTGATTGGACAGAAACAGGAGCCAGTTAGTTTAGCGTCAACCGATTTACTTTTTTTAAGACTTCAAAGAGAAAGATAAGTCAGATCAGTGGGCTCCTTTAACAGGACCAATTATTATTATTATTATTTTATTATTTTAATTTGTATTATTATTAATAATTTTTTTATGCCCTTCCTCACAGACTTTTGAGGGGGAGGAAAATTGGCCAGGAAAAGATGGATATTATACAAGAAGTATTATTATTACACTTGAATGCAGCCTTGACACAAAATTCAGGCAAGATATGCAAATTGGATGTGTAACTATAGCATTGTTTACTTTCTTTGTCTAATTCCTATAATGACTAAAATACTGCTGTGTTTTGCTGAATGGGGAGCTCAGTTGAAAAGAGAGATTCTATCTCAACTTGGCGTACTATATAAATTAAAGAAAAGACTATACACTTCATAATAAATACTATGGTGCTATCTACTGGTTAAGATTGTGAACTGCAACCACTTGACATCACTACATGCAATTCCTAGTGAACTAATACTGCTGTAGTTTAAACAATATCACAGTCATTGATCACGTTATTATCAATACCATGCAGAAAACACACTTTGCACACACACTGTCTCTCACACACATACATATGTACCCACTCAAACTCACTCACAAACACTCTCTAGAGAGAGAGAGAGAGAGAGAGAGAGAGAGAGAGAGAGAGAGAGAGAGAGAGAGAGAGAGAGAGAGAGAGAGAGAGAGAGAGAGAGAGAGAGAGAGAGAGAGAGAGAGAGAGAGAGAGAGAGAGAGAGAGAGAGAGAGACAGACATACCTATCAGCCATCTGTGGAATGATATAGTGGCCATTCTTGTGATCTGAAGAAAGAATAGATTGCAATTGTTAAAACAACTGTTTCTCCTTAAACACACACTCTCTCTCTCTAACACACACACACACACACACACACACACACACACAAACACACACACACACACACACACACAAACCCAGGTGAGAACAGGTGAGCGGTACCTGGACGTCGGCCACAGAGGTAGAAGGCCAGGCGGTCAGTCAACTCATACTGACACTCCACTAGGCGATCAGCTAGCTCCACCTGGCCTGCTTGTCTGGAACACACACACACGCGCACGCACGCACACACGCACACACGCACACACGCGCACACACACACACACACACACACACACACACACACACACACACGTGTAAAGCACTTCTCATCTACATACATAGAGGTGTAAACAGCATGCTATTGCAAAAAGGAGTAGTCTAGTAGTGTTTATGTTTACTAGTGTGTCTACCTGTGTGTGTGTGTGTGTGTTCTACCTGTTAGTGTGTGTGTGTGTGTGTGTGTGTTCTACCTGTTAGTGTGTGTGTGTGTGTGTGTGTGTGTGTGTGTGTGTGTGTGTGTGTGTGTTATACCTGGCGTAGTCCATAGTTAGTGTGTGTGTGTGTGTGTGTGTGTGTGTGTGTGTGTGTGTGTGTGTGTTCTACCTGGCGTAGTCCATAGTTAGTGTGTGTGTGTGTGTTCTACCTGGCGTAGTCCATAGTTAGTGTGTGTGTGTTCTACCTGGCGTAGTCCATAGTTAGTGTGTGTGTGTGTGTTCTACCTGGCGTAGTCCATAGTTAGTGTGTGTGTGTTCTACCTGGCGTAGTCCATAGTTAGTGTGTGTGTTCTACCTGGCGTAGTCCATAGTTAGTGTGTGTGTGTGTGTGTGTGTTCTACCTGGCGTAGTCCATAGTTAGTGTGTGTGTGTGTGTGTGTGTGTGTGTGTGTGTGTGTGTGTGTGTGTGTGTGTGTGTTCTACCTGGCGTAGTCCATGGGCGTGCGTCCGTTTACGTCGGGGGCTCCAGGGTCCGCCCCGTAGACCACCAGGAGCTCCGCCTGCAGGATCTGACCCGCCTTGGCTGCTACGTGTAGAGGGGTGGTGCCCTTCTCCTAAACACACACACACACACACACACCAATCAATTAACATTTCCCAACATGAACATATATGTGTGTGTGTGTCTGTCTGTGCGTGCGTATGGGTGTCCATGTATGCGTGTCCGTGTGTGTGTTCATGTGTATCCGTGTGTGTGTCCATGTGTGTGTGTGTGTGTCCGTGCATGTGTCCGTGCGTGTGCCCGTGTGTGTGTCCATGAGTGTGAGTGTGTGTGTGTCCGTGTGTGTGTCCATGTGTGTGTGTGTGTGTGAGGTTTCTCACCGGGTGAAAGAAGTTGGCCTGAGCTCCGAGTGACAGTAACCGTAGACACGTCTCCAAACTGGCTGTCCTTACACTGGAGTGGAGTTGCTAGGAGGAGGAGGAGGAGGAGGAGGAGGAGGAGAGGAGGAAGAGGAGAGGAGAGGAGAGGAGGAGGAGAGGAGAGGAGAGGAGAGGAAGAGGAGAGGAGAGGAGAGGAGAGGAGAGGAGAGGAAGAGGAGAAGAGAGGAGAGGAGAGGAGAGGAGAGGAGAGGAGAGGAGAGGAGAGGAGAGGAGAGGAGAGGAGAGGAGGAGGAGAGGTAATGAGTGTCATCAGTCCAGTAGAGCTCCACAGCTGGACACCCAGAAGATTAGAACATCCTTCCTCCTGCTGGGAGGACTCAAGCTGTGAGGGTGTGTGTGTGTGTGTGTGTGTGTGTGTGTGTGTGTGTGTGTGTGTGTGTGTGTGTGGTTCATTTAAAATAGAACTAGGAGGAAAGGTCACCAGGCCCAGTCTCCTAGGCAGTCAGCTCACGTGATTTAGATAAATACATTATGAAGCTCTCCATCAATCTGGAGTACTCTGGCAACACATTTCAGACTAACTTTAACCTACTGATGCAGTGTGAACTTTGGCCCCTGCCTGACCTGCTGATGCAGTGTGAACTTTGACCCCTCACCTTGCTGAGGTCCTTGGTGGTGACCCCGTCATCGTCCCGACAGGGCAGCTTGTGAACGAAGGCCAACATTTGGTACTTGGCTCTGATGAACTCTGATTTGGTGGGGCTGGAGAAGAGAGGAGACATTTTAGAATGGTGAGGCTGGAGAAGAGAGGAGACATTTTAGAATGGTGAGGCTGGAGAAGAAGAGGAGACATTTTAGAATGGTGAGGCTGGAGAAGAGAGGAGACATTTTAGAATGGTGAGGCTGGAGAAGAGAGGAGACATTTTAGAATGGTGAGGCTGGAGAAGAGAGGAGACATTTTAGAATGGGGAGGCTGGAGAAGAGAGGAGACATTTTAGAATGGTGAGGCTGGAGAAGAAGAGGAGACATTTTAGAATGGTGAGGCTGGAGAAGAGAGGAGAGATTTTAGAATGGTGAGGCTGGAGAAGAGAGGAGACATTTTAGAATGGTGAGGCTGGAGAAGAGAGGAGACATTTTAGAATGGTGAGGCTGGAGAAGAGAGGAGACATTTTACAATGGTGAGGCTGGAGAAGAGAGGAGACATTTTAGAATGGTGAGGCTGGAGAAGAAGAGGAGACATTTTAGAATGGTGAGCTAGAGAAGTAAAGAGAAGACATTTTAGAATGGTGAGGCTGGAGAAGAAGAGGAGACATTTTAGAATGGTGAGGCTGGAGAAGAGAGGAGACATTTTAGAATGGTGTGGCTGGAGAAGTAAAGAGAAGACATTTTAGAATGGTGAGGCTGGAGAAGAGAGGAGACATTTTAGAATGGTGAGGCTGGAGAAGAAGAGGAGACATTTTAGAATGGTGAGGCTGGAGAAGTAAAGAGAAGACATTTTAGAATGGTGAGGCTGGAGAAGAGAGGAGACATTTTAGAATGGTGAGGCTGGAGAAGTAAAGAGAAGACATTTTACAATGGTGAGGCTGGAGAAGAGAGGAGACATTTTAGAATGGTGAGTTACAGTGAGTCTGTTGCATTACAGTGAGTATGTTGTATTGGAGAGAGTAACGCTATAGTCTTATAGCTAGCTGGGAAGTGTTACGGAAGGTGCTTGGTCTTACTGGACTTTGTCCTGAGGGTTGGGTTTTCTTCGTCCACTCTGAACCTGGGCCGGGTCCAACAGCGAGTGCTCCCATATCGAGTTAGCGCCATTGCTGGCTAGCGTTTGGACCGTCTGAAACAACATCAATACATGTTAATAATATTATATAGCTAGCAGCTTTACTGGCTAATGTGGGGGCAATCTAAAATCATGTAATTACTATTTCGCTGTAGCTAACAGCTGTACACCATCTAAGACAGTATAATTACAGTACATTTAAATATATAGCTAGCAGGTTTACTAGGTGTAGACCATCTAAAACAATAAAATACATTACACCTTAATTGTATGATTATGCATGGAGAAGGAGTGTTTTGACCAAATAGGATAATTGAATTATATATAGTATAGTTGTATATATGACTTGTATAGTTATGTCTCATTCAGCAGACCCAGTCCTCATGATGTACTGCATGGCAACAAGAAAACACCCAGATGGCATCTTGTTAGCGTGGTTAGCAATGCTAGTGGAATTCAATGGTGGTCTTGTCAGTAAATGCTAGTGGAATTCAATGGCGGTCTGGTTAGCGTGGGTGGTAATGCTAGTGGAATTCTATGGCGGTCTTGTTAGCATGGTTAGCAATGCTAGCCTGGTTAGCAAGGCTACAGCAAATCGACGATGGTCTAAACCACTCTTTATTTTTATCTCTTAAAAATCGCAAGAATCAAAAATGTCATTTCTGCAAGTAAGCCACAGCCACCATACCTTCCCCTTACCACTTCCTCCCTCCCTCACCCCTTCCCTTCTTGATGTGACCCCTCCCCCCGTGGGCTGACCTGTAGCAGGGCCGGGGGCCAGCCACTGTGTCGGAGGTGTTTGACGATGGAGATGTGTCGGCCCAGACTGCGGTGCACTGAGCAGCACTCGTCACAGATCAGAACCCCTCTGTTGATGCTGGTCCAGCCCGGATCTGGAGAGGGGGGCATAGAGGGAGACAGAGAGAGAATTTACACTAGTTTAGGAATCCATCGACAAGCTATTTATTAAGTCGACAGAGATCCCAGATTAGAATATATTTACCAGTGGAAGTTATTTATTAAGTCGAGAGATAGACCTACCCATTGTAGACCCTGATAGATTTGCATTGACCACACACACACACACACACACACACACACACACACACACACACACACACACACACACACACACACACCCCACACACACTACACACAGTGGACATTCCCAGAGAGATCAGAGATCTTTGACCACGTTTCTACCTTGGAGCTGTCTGACTCAGCGTTAGTGACAAGGACAGCAATCATCCATCAACATAAACGCTATCCTCTGGTTCACAACGGGCACAGTTCATCACTGCAATAGGCCAGTCAGTCAGTCAGTCAGTCAGTCAGCAAAGCTCATCACTGCTACAAAACTATTCAGTCAGTAAGGCAGTCAGTCAGTTAAGTGTAGGTTAATGACAGGGTCTATTGAACAGGCCATATATCAGCTGGAATAGAGAAGTCAGGGCGTTACCGAGAGCAGAGGGGCTCACACACACACACACACACACACACACACACACACACACACACACACACACTCCTCCAGAGATGGGTGCAGGTGTGGCCACGGCTGCCTATCCAGGGAAGAGAAATGGGGATGCCACGCTTGGCCCAGTGTCATGTCACATGACTTCACACCAAATAAACACTCAACTATATAATAACAAAGGCAAGCACTAAATACAATGTCAATAGTAAATATTGGCAGTTTTGCTATAAAATATTCAGATTTTTAAAGAAGCTTACACTTAAATCTAGGCCTGAAATAGTTCACAACTAGTAATAAGCTATGCAAATACATTTTAGTACAGAATTTACAAATACATATCCATCTTCAATTTTGTGGTAGTGTCAAACCAAAACCTGTTTGTCTTGCACTTAGCAGGGGAACAGAGCAGATAGTCCAGCACTCTAGACTTCTAATGAGGACTAATTACAAACCAGAGGAGCGTTGAAACAATTTCACAGACAATATAGCGCCAGGTACTGTAGCTTGTTAGCTTTTTAGCTAGCCGTGCGTTAGCCAGATAGCTGTCAAAGCATGTCCAACGACATATCACAGCAATACTTGATTTGCACCAACCGGTTAGCACATTTGCTAAATACATTTAGTAAACAAGCTAAACAAACTCTTACGTCTGCAGTACTGAAGTCAAAACAAATGTCTAGCCTGCTTTCTGTCGGCGCTTCTAAAGTAAACAGGCGACATAAATCTGACTCACTCAAATCTATCACAGCAAAACAAGCTAACTCTGGGCATAACAAGTGTATTTTATCTAGTCAAATAAATATGTTTATATGTAAACAAATTGTAGACAAAGCCCTAAATAAAACATTTCCTTCTTTTATAGCACTCCTATTTGTCTGTTTTGGGCCTGAAGAGCGCCTGTGGATCTTGGCCGTTTTCCTGCTCCGCTGATCCGTCTGTCAGGGAACATAGGTTAGGCCTCCCGTCCCACAATGTTGCTATCCCGAAGCATTGTCCGGGATATTTTCCCCCTCTTCCTCCTTACCTGGGGCACTGCAGTCGGCACAGACTTCTGTTCTTTGGAGCTTTCTTGACATCTTGAAAGACTCCTCTGGAACAATATCGAAATCCTAAAAGTGAGTCTGTATTGATGATGGGAGTTCGCCCTTTCCCCGTTTCCCGATGCAGCCCCGAATCCCCGGAAGCCGGGGCAAAGCGGTCTTCGGTTTTTCCCAGACCGCAGCTGGCTTCCTCCTTTTTCCCAAGTCACTCTATCCACAGTAACTCTAAAGGGCCTTATTCAATAGTGAAATATCCATGAATCAATAGTATGTTGTTGCCTTTAATCGAGAAGGATATTACATTATTGCGCACACAGCTGCATTGCCAGCACAGAGAGCTAGCCTGCTACGTTATCTACCTGTCAGTCTCCCTGGTCTCTCCCAGCGTGCACGACGGACGCACACAGCCTCCTTGCTTTCTGAACAGTCTCATCCTTCCGTCTCTGCATTTCCCATTGGAACAGAAAACTTTGTAGTGTTAAAATTATAACTTTTTGTTGTTGTAAATAAATTATAAACTTATTTCTTTTTGAACATCGTTGTAGACATCACATCCCTTACCGTAATCGTGTAATCTTGAATCTGAAACCAACTAATCATTGACAAAATATAGAATTGTCATAAGGCTTTATACTTTGCTTAGACTAAACATAAACAAAGCAAACATTTTACTGTATTATTGTAGCTTCACTGGTTGGTGTGCTCCATAGGGTTAGGTGTCAGTCACACGTAATTATAAAATAGGCCTACAGAATATAATTTGGACTAATTTGGAGGTTTATTCCAACAATGTAGGCTTGTTGTTTTATTTTGTTTCATTGTATTGCATTTCATGCCTTAATTGTAAACAGGGAACTGCTGCAAAAGAGTCAGTCGAACACGGTAGCCTAAATAAAATAAATTATAAAATAAATAAATAATACTAACATCCCTGCGGCCGTAGGCTATACACTGCCAGAACCAACTGCAACAATTACTTTGGTGAAGTTGGCAGATGTTGTATTTATGTTAAGATTACCAATACAACTGTGGGGCTGCACCCCGAGGAAACATTTTTACTGGGGCTGGCTGTGCAATCATAATGCCATAAAATGGAATGGGTCCTAAATAAAATACATATGTACGAATTGCTTCAGGCTTTTATAGGGGTACGCCTCAGGTTGAATTTGTGCCTCCTTTAAGGTATAACTGACAATGGAAATGTCAACCTCCTCGATTATGAGCTTGTCCAGTTGATTCAGGCTATTGTTGAATGACAGTCTAAAGATCGAATGCAGCCGGGTTTGGTTTGTTACATGGTTTTGTTTATTTAAATAACAATAGTTTATTTAAACCCATAAAAGGAAAAGAAACAAACGTATATCACGCTCAACTCCCTTTCATGCACCTTATTGGCTATACGCGTGCGTCCTTTCGTTTTATTGCAGGTTGTCATCGCCACCGCCTCGCGCAGCAGTGTATCGCGCATCTCCGCGAAATTGGTAGAGAAGGGAGGAGAGGAGAGAGGGCAGATAGCAGGATGAGTGAGTGAACAACTCGCTCTATTCAAAAAGGAACAGAGAGTAAGAGAGGCGGAGTGACAGAGGGGAGGAAAGAGAGAGACAGTGACATGATTAGACAATCAAAAAAATCTAATAAATAGATTCCGTGCCGATTTATCTTTTATAAATATTCTTAGTTGTTAATGCGCCTATAGGTTGGGAAGAGTCTGATCATTTGCCGTTTCTCCTACGCCCGGAGTCATCACGACTGCGCGATAAAGACAAGAAATGAGCACGCGAGGAATAATCGCCTAACCGTTTAAAGTGTTCCCAATAACACATCCGGAGTGAAAACCCTCACGGCTTTGTAGAACGGAGATAAGCGAAATATGCACCGAAGATGATCTCTGCAAAGAAAACTCCGGAGAAGAGTCGTTATCCTATACACTGCTTGGTGTGGCACAATAAGGCACGGCAGTTGGAAAAGGAGCTGGCAGCGAATGAACAGGTGAGATAAAAGAAGAGAGAGAGAGAGAGAGAGAGAGAGAGAGAGAGAGAGAGAGAGAGAGAGAGAGAGAGAGAGAGAAAGAGCACTTGATTTTGGCAGACACATTATCTATTTATTATGAACGTTTGAAAAGGGTGTGGATCGTCCCAGTAAGTGTGCATGCTCGGCAGCCATAGATAATTGGTTATAGAGTCAGGTCTTTTGTCATCTCCCTAGCATGGCAACACTAAACTGAATGCCGTTGTGAGGTTGTCTATATGGTTACCTTAAAAAAAATAGGCTGTGCTTGAGTTTTTGCAGATTACAATACAGATACATTGTAATTAAACCTTGAATTCACATTTAACAATATTGTTTTATGGTGATAAAGTCGTATTTCAATCGAGATCTGTTTTGAAAATCTAAAATATATTTCACAATACATGCACACTTGAACAAGGAGTATTCACAACTTAGAAAAAAATATTCCATATATTCAGGTTAGCTGCAAAGCCTGGATGAGTAAAGATATGTAATCTACATGTAATCTACATGATCAGTTTTGGGTGTTTGTTTGACTTGAATAATTTATACAAGACTATTCAGGTCAGAGTTGTGTCTGACTGCTTATATGTTACTATACTCTACACTGATGGACATCATTTGGGTAACAGTTGACTAGACTATAGTAACAGTAGACTATAGTAACAGTGGACTATAGTAACAGTAGACTATAGTAACAGTAGACTATAGTGACAGTAGACTATAGTAACAGTTGACTATAGTAACAGTAGACTATATTAACAGTTGACTATAGTAACAGTGGACTATAGTAACAGTAGACTATATTAACAGTTGACTATAGTAACAGTAGACTATAGTAACAGTAGACTATAGTAACAGTTCACTATAGTAACAGTAGACTATATTAACAGTAGACTATATTAACAGTTGACTATAGTAACAGTAGACTATATTAACAGTAGACTATAGTAACAGTTCACTATAGTAACAGTAGACTATATTAACAGTAGACTATAGTAACAGTTCACTATAGTAACAGTAGACTATATTAACAGTTCACTATAGTAACAGTAGACTATAGTAACAGTTCACTATAGTAACAGTAGACTATAGTAACAGTAGACTATATTAACAGTAGACTATATTAACAGTAGACTATATTAACAGTTGACTATAGTAACAGTAGACTATAGTAACAGTAGACTATAGTAACAGTTCACTATAGTAACAGTGGACTATAGTAACAGTTGACTATAGTAACAGTAGACTATATACAGTAGACTATATTAACAGTTGACTATAGTAACAGTAGACTATAGTAACAGTAGACTATAGTAACAGTTCACTATAGTAACAGTGGACTATAGTAACAGTAGACTATATTAACAGTTGACTATAGTAACAGTGGACTATAGTAACAGTAGACTATATTAACAGTTGACTATAGTAACAGTAGACTATATTAACAGTTGACTATAGTAACAGTGGACTATAGTAACAGTAGACTATATTAACAGTGGACTATAGTAACAGTAGACTATAGTAACAGTTGACTATAGTAACAGTAGACTATAGTAACAGTAGACTATAGTAACAGTTCACTATAGTAACAGTTGACTATAGTGACAGTAGACTATAGTAACAGTA
>CM030182.1:18652394-18662394 GCA_017639675.1 Aplochiton taeniatus
CATAAGAGGACGATTTATTTATTTGGGTCTTTGTGTTTGCATGCATATACAGTATGTGTGACAGAGAGAGAGCGAGAGAGAGTGAGACAGATTGTGTGTGTGTGTGTGTGTGTGTGTGTGTGTGTGTGTTTGTGTGTGTGTGTGTGTGTGTGTGTGTGTGTTACTACACAATCTGGTCAGAGCAGAGGGTGTGTATGCTTCAGTCCCCCCAGACTTCCTCTCTGGGACTGTGTCCAGCTAATTACAGTAATCACAGCTAATCACAGCTAATTACAGTAATCACAGCTAATCACAGCAAATCACAGTAATCACAGTTAATCACAGAAAATCACAGCTAATTACAGTAATCACAGTGATCACAACTAATCACAGTAATCACAGTCTGTCTCTGCTGGATGAGACCACAAACCTGCATACCCAGGCCTTTTTTACTTTGCTTTTCAACACTACTTTTACTTCTGTTTGCTAGCTGTTCAACACACTACTTTTACTTCTGTTTGCTAGCTGTTCAACACACTACTTTTACTTCTGTTTGCTAGCTGTTCAACACACTACTTTTACTTCTGTTTGCTAGCTGTTCAACACACTACTTTTACTTCTGTTTGCTAGCTGTTCAACACACTACTTTTACTTCTGTTTGCTAGCTGTTCAACACACTACTTTTACTTCTGTTTGCTAGCTGTTCAACACACTACTTATACTTCTGTTTGCTAGCTGTTCAACACTACTTTTACTTCTGTTTGCTAGCTGTTCAACACACTACTTTTACTTCTGTTTGCTAGCTGTTCAACACTACTTTTACTTCTGTTTGCTAGCTGTTCAACACTACTTTTTCTTCTGTTTCTCTTAACATTTCAGAATTCCACTTTTTTCTGAGTTTCTGAATGCTGACAAATCTCAATGTACTGTATTTAGACTATAGGGGAGAAAAGACTGTTAACGGTTTGAGACGATGCTTCAGAGCCCCCCCCAAAATACATCTTTATATACTGTAATGTAATGATATTTCTGATGCGAACAGCTTGATATAATATGTGTTGCTATGGTGAGCTCCCCCTTCAGAAGGCTGGTCACCTGTTTCAATGAAACACACTTGACTCCATTATGATATTTCAAACGATGGTCGCTGTAGTTTCCTCTTAAGGCCTCGTGCACAGACAGAACTGGAAGGTTAGAATTCATTTTTCCAACCAGCCATTCCTCAAAGGTGTCTTTCTTTTCTAGCTGCTTTGGTTATTGATAGACCTGCACCCATTAAGAGCGCTGTCTATGACTCGTCGTTTTAAAAGGGTTGAGATCAGCACTGAGCGAATAATAAGATGGCATCACATTGATTACAGCGTCATTCAGTCTAGCAGATTCTAGCCAAACTTCAGACCAAAAACAAAGTCTCCTCCATAGCAGGGCTGCTGCCAGTAGGGTCAAAAACATAACCTAGAGCTAACCTAGTCTTTGTGTGCAATGGGCCGGGCTGCAATCTTCATAACTGCTATCAAAGGACAATAAGCCTAAGTAAGGGGTTAGCTCTTAGTACTCCATAGATTTCAGAGGTTATCATTGTTACGTTTCTACGAAAAAAATGTCTAAGGTGTAAACATGAGGGAAACACAGTAGAACGCCAGAGGATAATGCGGCTGTACACCCCCCATAAAATGAAGTTTAAGAGAGGGGGCAACATGGAGGGAGAGGGAGGGAGGGAGGGAGGGAGGGAGGGAGGGAGGGAGGGAGGGAGATGGATTGGCCAGTCCTAACCTGAGTTGTTTTTTTTATTTATAAAATGTGTACTGTGTGTAAGAAAATGAAGAGAAATGTATAAACCATGTTTCCCAAACCACAGAAGGTCAGCAGCACAAACCAGGAGTGTCCTTCCTCCCTCCCTCTCTCCTTGCTTCCTTCCTTCCTTTTCCCCCTCCCTCCCTCCCTCCTTCCCTCCCTCCCTCCCTCCTTTCCTCCTTCCCTCCCTCCCTCCCTCCCTCCCTCCCTCCCTCCTCCCTCCCTCCCTCCCTCCCTCCCTCCCTCCCTCCCTCCCTCCCTCCTTCCTTCCTTCCTTCCTTCCTTCCTTCCTTCCTTCCTTCCTTCCTTCCTCCATCCCTCCCTCCTTCTACACTCCTGGTCCTCCTCTCAGTGTGATAAGATTCTTTTTTTATTACTTGTTAAAAGACGTGGCTGATTTCTTTCTTATATGAGGATGCAGAGAGACATGTTTGTTGTGTGTGCGAGGAAATCAGTTAAAATTAAAAACATCTTTTTGAACTTGAATGCGTTTTTTTTATCTAGTGTTTGTATTTTGAACTCTTTGTATAAACTATTTGTATCTCAGTTCTTCAAACTGCTCTATGCTTCCTGGGAAAACACCGCCATGTCTCCTTAAAAACGGTGAGGTGGCTTGTGGGAGTTGTAGTAGAACTTTAACTTTAACAATACAACACAGCTTTATCCTATGTGAAAGATATGCATGATGATATTGAAAGACTGAAATAACTCCTAACAGTAACTCCAAATGGGGAATGCTGGTCTAGACGTGTCTCTCTGTCCTGTAGGACAGCAGGGCTGCACATCCTCATCCTCACCAGTCCATCAGAAGAACTGCAAAGGAAACCTCTACAAGAAGCTTCTGTTTTAGAACTCACCAGTTCTACAGCGTGACAGCAGCTTAACAGATACAGACACACACTCTCTCTCCCTCACACACACTCTCTCTCTCTCTCTCTCTCTCTCTCTCTCTCTCTCTCTCTCTCTCTCTCTCTCTCACACACTCAGTGGAGTACATTTATTTTAGTAGCATCTCTCCTCCATCTCAAGTAGTTGACATACATCATGTTCACACACACACACACACACACACACACACACCACACACACACACACACACACTCTCAGTGGAGCAGATTTATTTTAGTAGCATCTCTCCTCCATCTCAAGTAGTTGACATACATCATGTTCACACACACACACACACACACATACACCCACACACACACACACACACACACTAAACTGTCTGCCGCTGCTCTCAGATAACAATTTCAGCATCAGGAGTACTGAAGGAGAGAGAGAGGGAGAACGAAAGACAGAGAGAGAGGGACAGAGAGGAAGACAGAGGGAGAGAGAGAGACAGAGAGAACGAGAGACAGAGAAAGTGAGGCAGAATGAGAGAGAGGGAGAGAGAGAGAGAGAGGGAGAGAGATATGGCTTTAAGGCAGGAGTGCTTCTTACTTCACAAAGTCTTACAGACAATAATAGCCCTTTAACGGAACACCCTCCGTGCTTGTTCCCATGGCGGCAGCAGGGTCTCCCTCCATCACGGTGTGTCCTCACAGGGTCTCCCCCATCAGAGTGTGTCCTCACAGGGTCTCCCCCATCAGAGTGTGTCCTCACAGGGTCTCCCCCATCAGGGTGTGTCCTCACAGGGTCTCCCTCCATCACGGTGTGTCCTCACAGGGTCTCCCCCATCAGAGTGTGTCCTCACAGGGTCTCCCTCCATCAGAGTGTGTCCTCACAGGGTCTCCCTCCATCAGCATGTCCTCACAGGGTCTCCCCCATCAGGGTGTGTCCTCACAGGGTCTCCCTCCATCAGCATGTCCTCACAGGGTCTCCCTCCATCAGGGTGTGTCCTCACAGTGTCACCCTCCATCAGGGTGTGTCCTCACAGGGTCTCCCCCATCAGAGTGTGTCCTCACAGGGTCTCCCCCATCAGAGTGTGTCCTCACAGGGTCTCCCTCCATCAGCATGTCCTCACAGGGTCTCCCCCATCAGAGTGTGTCCTCACAGGGTCTCCCTCCATCAGAGTGTGTCCTCACAGGGTCTCCCCCATCAGAGTGTGTCCTCACAGGGTCTCCCTCCATCAGAGTGTGTCCTCACAGGGTCTCCCTCCATCAGCATGTTCTCACAGTCTCCCTCCATCAGGGTGTGTCCTCACAGGCTCTCCCTTATCAGAGTGTGTCCTCACAGTGTCTCCCTCCATCAGGGTGTGTCCTCACAGTGTCTCCCTCCATCAGGGTGTGTCCTCACAGTGTCACCCTCCATCAGGGTGTGTCTTCACAGGGTCAACCCCCATCAGTCTCTCTGCTGCATCTGATGAAGAGCTACCATCAGGAGCAGGAGACAGCCAAAGAAATGGCCGAATGGGCTGGCAAGAGTTATGTGTGGAAGAGAGAGTGGAACAGGAGAGAAATGGTAGAGCAGGAGAGAGAGGTTGGTGTGTGTGTGTGTGTGTGTGTGTGATAAACGTTCTTCATCATCACCAGTACACTTGAGACAGAAAGTGAAGTCCCTCCTCTCCCTCCACTATGCAGTCCAAAGCTTTAATCACTGAGTGAGTGTCCCGGTTCTGAGTGTGAGAGAGTGTGTGTGTGTGTGTGAGACTGGAGAGGGAGAGTGCCTGCGACCTACAGTATCTCTGAGTGTCTCTCAATTAACAGGATGAGAAAAGCAGGAGCTGAAACAGTAAATAATGAAGAGACTGTGACGTCACACTGCAGTTCCATATCTATCCAGCAGGGGGCCCAAAGCACAAACAAATGAGATCAAAGCCAGTGAATTCGTTTCTAATTATAGTCATAATAATCACCTATAGATACAATCTCATGATCACTTAAAGAAATAGTCAATCATGCGGTTTTGCCTAAATCTTTACAATCTATATTTCCTAGCATGTCAAATATAATTATATTTAAAAATGAAACAACAGCCACAATAGTTATGATAAAGTCAACCATAAGTCTTTAATACTCACAGATGAATTACAGAATAAAAATAAAGAATATTTCTCTTGGCTTGTCCTGGTTTAAATAAACATGGACGCTCCAAGTGTCTCTTCAGGTAAAAGCACCACCCCTAAACACAGGTTTAGCCCTGTAGAAATCCAGCGCACCCAAAGGGGCACACACAGTTAAAACAAAAAGATTAAGCCAGTAAACATCAGTGCAAAACATCTCCCAGTAGATAACTCAAACCCATTCAAATGTACACAAAACAGAGAAGAAGATTAAAGTGCATTTGGAAGAAGCCGTTCATCTGACTTCCAGCAATAGTCTTCAACAATCCTGAATCATTAGGAGTGGAAGAGGGCAAGTTGAACACACCTAAAACAACAATCATACATGAAATCAAGCGCACCAAGAGTAGCTAAAAGGCATTTAAAATATACAGTATATATTACATTTGTGTATATTACATAATACACATACACACAGTGCAGGGAACACACCCAGGTTCAGCTTTCACTTTACAAACATATTGTACATTACATACTACGCCTGAATCATTTGACAAACAAATTGTACATTACATACTACGCCTGAATCATTTGACAAACAAATTGTACATTACATACTACGCCTGAATCATTTGACAAACATATTGTACATTACATACTACTCCTGAATTATTTCATAAACATATTGTAGATTACATATTATGCCTGAATCATTTGACAAACATACTGTGCACATCACACTACACCTGAATTGTTATCCAGTCTTAAGACACAAACACATAACCTACAATAAATCATTACAAAAGGTTTCAAATATTAAAAAAATTAAAACAGGCTTATCTTTGTTGCACTGTAAAGGCCTTGTAAGAATCTGGCATTAGTAATCGAGCCCCAACATTTAAAAAAACACTTACACTAAATTGTTAATATTTTTGAGTTTTTAATACAGGCACTCATAGACACATTCCCACGTGCACATACACACACACACACACACACACACACACAGTCACAGTCACAGTGTAGTCCAGTGAGGTCACATGGTGTTGTAGAGCGCAGTAGCATTCCGTGAGGTCCAGTTGCCGTCGGCAACAGTGGTGACCGGTTTCCTGGGACGCCTGGATGTGAGGCCCCTCCCCGTTGCCACGGCAACGTCCCCGTAATGCACTACCTCCGCTTCATCCCCCTGACAACGACAATGATGATGATGAAGGGAGGAGGAGGAGGAGGAAGAGGAGAGGTAGAGGGGTGAGGAAGGCTCTTTGGGGCAGTGCGGGATGTGACCCCACCCCTTCTGTTTCTTCCAGCCCTCTGTGCCGTACGTTCCACAGAACCAGCCCACAGCCCTCAGCTCCCGCTGTGATAGGTCAGCAGCAGACTGCTCCAGCCAATCCAGTTTAGCCAGGGAGGCGGGGCTAGCCCTCAGCTCCCACTGTGATAGGTCGGCAGCAGACAGCTCCAGCCTATCCAGTTTAGCCAGGGAGGCTGAGCGTTTGAGCAGGGAGGGCGGGGTGAGTCCAGCCTGGCGGATCCGGGCCTCCAGCTCTAGAGCTCTCTGCCAGCCTGGTCCTGTGGCTCTGCTGGGCCTGAGCCCTGACCCCACCCCTCTGGAGGTCCCCCCAGGAAACACACCCAGACTCCCCCCTTCTGCCTCCCCCCTCGCCAGCACACCCAGACAGCCTCCCTGGCTGCAATTGGCTAGAAAATGCTTTCCCTGATCCAGTCCGTGCGTTACCTGATCCATTCCATGTTTTTCCTGACCCAGTTCCTCTTCTCTCTTCATTTGGGGTTTTCCCTGCTCTAGTCTTTGTATCGCCTCTTCCAGTTCTTGACTGCCCTGTTCCAGTCCATGTTTTGCACCGCTCCGGCTAGGCTGGAGGCTGTACTGCAGCTTGGTGCCAGGGGTGGGTCTGATAGGAGGCCCCCCTCCCAGAACCAGCCCCTCCTGAGACCCTGACCGCTGGTTTGTGTCTGGGGATGAGTCCAGGGGCTCCACCATCATGCTGGCTGACACAGGGGCTGACAGGACCATGGCAGCCTGAGAGAGAGGCACAGTGCTGGGGATAGAGAGGTCTGGGGTAGGGGGCGCTGGTCCTGGGCTGGGGGAGAGGGACGGATCAGACAGTGTGTCCATGTCTGAAGAGTTTAACCTCTCAAGCTGCCTGGTGGACTCTTTGGGTTGGAGACCTCCAGCCAGACCCTCTCCATAAGCCAAGCTCTGCCCAGGGGAGAGGCAGCGTTGCTGGGGCAAGTCTGAGAGAGGGCTGGGTGAGGGGGATCCCTCTGGAGGGACAGAGAGAGGACATCTAACACAGGGGTGTTCTGAGGTAGGCCAACACAAAGCTGTTTGATTGGCCCGGGTCTCTGAGCATACAGCCACCTTATTGGAAGAGTCTGAACTTGGGGATGATAGGGGTGTCCTATTGGCTGAGTGGTCTGAACTTGGCGAGTATAACAGGTTCTTATTGGCTGGGAGCTCAGAGCTGGGTGAACATAGCAGACTCTGATTGGCAAGTAGCTGTGAGCCAGGCGAGTGGAGCGGCGATCGCTGAGTCATCTGAGGAGGCGTTTCCTGTTCTTGCTTCAGCCTCTCCTCCAGCTGCCTGAGGGCTCGACGGACAGAGCCGGCCGGCCAATCGAAAGGTGGCGTGGAGGGGGACAGAGGGTGAGAGGGCGGGGTTAAGGAACCGTTGTCGTGGCGATGGCTGGGTTTGAAACAAGTAGGTTTGGTGTGAAGGGGCATCTGAATGGAGAGAGAGAGAGAGAAAATAAAATGAACGGCAGCCATTGGAAGGAAGGATAATAATTTAATTTATATATATATATGTATATATATATATATATATATATAAATAAACTAATAATGACAGAAATATGTATGTATACATTCATCTATGAGTCACTGCTTTGGGACTCCCCTCTGTAATAGATAGACCCTTTGTGTGTTCTGATCATGTGCTTATTGATCACTTGATTCGAATGTTGTCCTTATTGATCGAGGGTTCTGATCAAAGCAATAAACAACCATCACTCTTACCTGAGGCACAGCTTCCTCCTCCTCTTCCTCATCCTCCTCCTCTTCCTCCTCCTCTTCCTCTTCCTCCTCGGTGGCTGTCTCCCCGGGGTCCTCCAAGGACATTGACGGGGGCGTCCTCGTCTGAGCCTGATCAGAAAGACCCCCCCCCCTCCCGTGCGAGGCCAGACCCACAAACATCTTTCTGGCGCTGAAGAAATCGATGCTGTCATCACTCAGGCTGCCTGATGACCCCTGGAGCGGGGCAGGGCTGTCCAGGACGCTGCCTGTCTCAAAGTGGCTGGGGTTGTTGTTGTTGTCTCTAGGACCAGGAGCAGCGACGGCCGAGGGAGACAGGGGGCTGGTAACCACAGCGACGGGCCCCCACTCGGAGAGAGGGGGTCCTAGAGCGTCTGAGTTGGGGGAGGTTTCCTCAGGCAGGTGCAGGGACAGCCCAGGGGAGGATGGACCCCGTGGAGTGGACACCCTCCTCACTGACCTGGTCCCCCTCTCGTCAGGCGCTACATTGGACGCCCGAGGGCGAGGCCTTAGAGGGAGAGAGGGGTCCTTTGGCTGCTCCTCCTCCTCCTCCTCCTCTTCCTCATGGGAGTCACACAGACCATTAGACCCAGAGCGTGTGTGACGGTTAGACCCAGAGTGTGTGTGACCGTTAGACCCAGAGTGTGTGTGGCCGTTAGCCCTAGAGTGTGTGTGACCGTTAGACCCAGAGTGTGTGTGGCCGTTAGCCCCAGAGTGTGTGTCCGAGGGTGCGGAGTCCTGTGGCTCAACACCCAGAACCTGCAGTACTGCCTCGCCCAGGAAGTGATGTAAGGCCGGGGAGGAAGTGATGGTGTTGTTGCTGTTGTTGTGCGACTGGGAGGCGGGCTTACGGAGTCCGTTGGGGCAATCTAATAGGTCGCTTTCAGAGTGAGAGCGCCACAGCTTGTTATGCCGCTGTTTACTGTTGAAGAAGAGAGAGAGAGGTTACTATAGTAACAGGGAGAGAGAGAGAGAGAGAGAGAGGTTACTATAGTAACAGGGAGAGAGAGAGGTTACTATGGTAGCAGGGAGAGAGAATGAGAAGTAACTATAGTAACAGGGAGAGAGAATGAGAAGTTACTATAGTAACAGAGACGGAGAGGTTACTATAGTAACTAATGTCTGTTTACTGTTGAGGGAGAGAGAGACAGAGAGGTTACTATAGTAACTGATAGAAAATGTATAAAGTGTGTGTGTGTCTACCTGGTACCTTCCACACTCAGTGTGTGTGTGTGTGTGTGTGTACCTGGCCAGCAGTATGCCCTGGTACTCCACCTCCTGTGTGTGTGTGTGTGTGTGTGTGTGTGTGTGTGTGTGTGTGTGTGTGTGTGTGTGTACCTGGCCAGCAGTATGCCCTGGTACTCCTCCAGCTGTCTCATGAAGGAGGGGTTGGGTTTGGTGACAGCACGGCGTTCCTTAACGTAGTGGAAGGCCCTCTCCAGGTCCCAGCCGTACTCCTTCATGGCGTAGGCGATCACCGTGGACGCAGAGCGACTCACACCCATCTTACAGTGCACCAGACACTTAGCCCCCGCCCTCCTGGAACAGACAGGGAGACCAATCAAACACACCCATCTTACAGTGCACCAGACACTTAGCCCCCGCCCTCCTGGGACACACAGGGAGACCAATCAAACACACCCATCTTACAGTGCACCAGACACTTAGCCCCCGCCCTCCTGGGACACACAGGGAGACCAATCAAACACACCCATCTTACAGTGCACCAGACACTTAGCCCCCGCCCTCCTGGAACAGACAGGGAGACCAATCAAACACACCCATCTTACAGTGTACCAGACACTTAGCCCCCGCCCTCCTGGGACACACAGGGAGACCAATCAAACACACCCATCTTACAGTGCACCAGACACTTAGCCCCCGCCCTCCTGGAACACACAGGGAGACCAATCAAACACACGCATCTTACAGTGCACCAGACACTTAGCCCCCGCCCTCCTGGGGGACACAGGCAGACCAATCAAAATCTGCTTATTAGAATGTAGTGTGTGTGTGTGTGTGTGTGTGTGTGTGTGTGTGTGTGTGTGTGTGTGTGAGTGTGTGTGTGGACTGACTTGGCCCGTGAGATGAACTTGTAGGTATCGTTCCAGTACTCCAGTAGGTTGGTAGCCTCCTCATCATACACTCTGATGTTGTGGTACTCAAAGAGCCCAGGGAAGAAGTTATCAATCTCCCTGGTCACATTCAGGATGTACTGAACACTGTGGGGG
>CM030182.1:18669894-18679894 GCA_017639675.1 Aplochiton taeniatus
ATCTATCTGAGAGCGCAACCAGACTACACTAATAGAGTGACTATCTATTTATCATAGAGCATGGCTCGACCAAACTGATGGAGTGACTATCTGTCTATCTATCTATCTATCTATCTATCTATCTATCTATCTATCTATCTATCTATCTATCTATCTATCTATCTATCTATCTATCTATCTATCTATCTATCTATCTATCTATCTATCTATCTATCTATCTATCTATCTATCTATCTATCTATCTATCAATCAATCAATCAATCAATCAATCATAGAGCACAATCAGACCAGACTGGTGGAGTGACTATCTATCTACCAGAGAGCGTGGCTAGACCACACTAGTGGAGTGACTAGCTATCAGAGAGCACAGTTAGACCACACTGGTGGAGTGACTATCCATCAATCCAATCGGAGAGCGCAACCAGACCACACTGATGGAGTCTACTTATCACAAAGCGTGGCTAGACCAGACTGGTGGAGTGACTGTCTGTCTATCTATCAGAGAGCACAGCTAGACCAGACTGGTGGAGTGACTGTCTGTCTATCTATCAGAGAGCACAGTTAGACCAGACTGGTGGAGTGACTGTCTGTCTATCTATCAGAGAGTACAGCTAGACCAGACTGGTGGAGTGACTGTCTGTCTATCTATCAGAGAGCACAGTTAGACCAGACTGGTGGAGTGACTGTCTGTCTATCTATCAGAGAGCACAGTTAGACCAGACTGGTGGAGTGACTGTCTGTCTATCTATCAGAGAGCACAGTTAGACCAGACTGGTGGAGTGACTGTCTGTCTATCTATCAGAGAGTGTGGCCTGACCAGACTGGCACTGTCCAGAACTTGTCACACCCCCAAGACCCAGTGTGACTTTATATGGTGTGTGTGTGTGTGTGTAGCCAGTGCAATGGGCGAAGAGTCTGTTTTCATTCCATATACATATCTTTAAGATTAGCAATCTAAACCGTCACTCAAAGGATATTGCAACATTGTGACAGAATGTATCAAATCCCCGCCCTATAGGAAATATGGAGCAACAGTCAACAGTTTGGCTAATAAAGCCAGTTAGACCAACAACTCCCAGGACTCTTACTGGTGTAGGCACACAATAAACCACTTTCTAACCACTAATATTGCTCCTTGCTATATACGCATATAGTAATAATATATAAAGATTACAATAATAATATAAAAATAATATATAATAATTATTATAATAATATAATAATAATATATATTGAGAAACCACAAGGTCCGACACCACCAAACAAAGCTAGGGATCATTAATATAGACACACGTTATCGAATAGTAATTCACCACGCAGAGCTGTCAGACATATTATTAATGCATTATTCTATAATTAGGACAATAACTCACTGCTGATTGATCTGGTTCTGAGAAGCCACGGCGTCATCGGAGAAGTAAGGCGGCATCTTAGCACCGCAACAGGAGCAAAAGCAGCCCTCCGCCGAACCCTCGGTACCGGACAAACTACCGAGGGTCATAGTCGCTGTGTGTCCGGGTAGCGGGGTAGGAGGACGGGGATAAGCCAGGAAGGAGGTGGGTACAACCCGGGGAGGCTGAATAAGCGAAAAGAACGCGGTCAATCCACTCCGTCCAGCATGGTTAACGTCCAACGAAACGATAAAGTTTATTTCGGTGTTCTATAATATAACGCGTAAATGCGCTATTCCGTTATGCGCCATAGCCTTGAAATGTGGATCAATTTTACTCTCAGTACCCCGACTAAAACTGACTAATGTTACTCTAACTAAGCCGCAGTGCATAAAATGCTCCATTTCACGCGGGGGTAGTCTAAAAATTGGCGAGACTAACTCCCAGCTCTAAACTTCATATCACGGCCCGTTGCACGGGCAGACTCAATCCGGGAATCCGTGAAACGGTACGGTATGTTATAATTTAAAAGTCGGTAGCGGATAAGAGCCTATCCTCCTACACACTTACACACACACACAATACACACACAGATCACGACATATAACACTTTACACTTCTGAACAGATCACAAACTCATGTGAGAGGGGCACGCGGGGAGGGAGGTCCGTAGGAGCCATGTTCACAAACGAGAGAAGGGCATCAGCGGCTACGTCAGACCAGTATACCGGCCAATCAGATGCAACCACAACAGCCACCACTTATGAACCAAACAAACATAGCTTGCTTTAATACATTTCAAGAACGTCTATGTAAGTGTGTGTGTGTGTGTGTGTGTGTGTGTGTGTGTGTGTGTGTGTGTGTGTGTGTGTGTGTGTGTGTGTGTGTGTGTGTGTGTGTGTGTGCGCGTGAACTTACAGAAAGGGCTCATTGGTTGTCAGACTGGTACCTTCTGGCTGACTGACTGACTGACTGATTGACTGGCTGGCTGACTGACTGGCTGGCTGACTGACTGGCTGGCTGGCTGACTGGCTGACTGACTGGCTGACTGACTGACTGATTGACTGACTGATTGACTAACAGACTGTATCACTCAGTTCATTTACACTGGAACACGTGTTACATAACCTACGCTGCTGCTGCCAAGGTCTGTGTCCAGAGTGTGAATGTGTGTGTGTTAGAATGACCTAATAGATAGGTGTGTGTGTGTTAGAATGACCTAATAGATAGGTGTGTGTGTGTTAGAATGACCTAATAGATAGGTGTGTGTGTGTTAGAATGACCTAATAGATAGGTGTGTGTGTGTTAGAATGACCTAATAGATAGGTGTGTGTGTGTTAGAATGACCTAATAGATAGGTGTGTGTGTGTTAGAATTACCTAATAGATAGGTGTGTGTGTGTTAGAATGACCTAATAGATAGGTGTGTGTGTGTTAGAATGACCTAATAGATAGGTGTGTGTGTGTTAGAATGACCTAATAGATAGGTGTGTGTGTGTTAGAATGACCTAATAGATAGGTGTGTGTGTGTAGAGTGTGAATATGTGTGTGTGTTAGAATGACCTAATAGATAGGTGTGTGTGTTAGAATGACCTAATAGATAGGTGTGTGTGTGTTAGAATGACCTAATAGATAGGTGTGTGTGTGTTAGAATGACCTAATAGATAGGTGTGTGTGTGTTAGAATGACCTAATAGATAGGTGTGTGTGTGTAGAGTGTGAATGTGTGTGTGTGTTAGAATGACCTAATAGATAGGTGTGTGTGTGTAGAGTGTGAATGTGTGTGTGTTAGAATGACCTAATAGATAGGTGTGTGTGTGTTAGAATGACCTAATAGATAGGTGTGTGTGTGTTAGAATGACCTAATAGATAGGTGTGTGTGTGTTAGAATGACCTAATAGATAGGTGTGTGTGTGTAGAGTGTGAATGTGTGTGTGTGACTTCTAGAATGACCTAATAGATAGGTGTGTGTGTGTAGAGTGTGAATGTGTGTGTGTGACTTCTAGAATGACCTAATAGATAGGTGTGTGTGTGTAGAGTGTGAATGTGTGTGTTAGAATGACCTAATAGATAGGTGTGTGTGTGTAGAGTGTGAATGTGTGTGTGTTAGAATGACCTAATAGATAGGTGTGTGTGGGTAGAGTGTGAATGTGTGTGTTAGAATGACCTAATAGATAGGTGTGTGTGTGTAGAGTGTGAATGTGTGTGTTAGAATGACCTAATAGATAGGTGTGTGTGTGTAGAGTGTGAATGTGTGTGTGTGACTTCTAGAATGACCTAATAGATAGGTGTGTGTGTGTAGAGTGTGAATGTGTGTGTGTGACTTCTAGAATGACCTAATAGATAGGTGTGTGTGTGTAGAGTGTGAATATGTGTGTGACTTCTAGAATGACCTAATAGATAGGTGTGTGTGTGTAGAGTGTGAATGTGTGTGTGTGACTTCTAGAATGACCTAATAGATAGGTGTGTGTGTGTAGAGTGTGAATGTGTGTGTTAGAATGACCTAATAGATAGGTGTGTGTGTGTAGAGTGTGAATGTGTGTGTGTGACTTCTAGAATGACCTAATAGATAGGTGTGTGTGTGTAGAGTGTGAATGTGTGTGTGTGACTTCTAGAATGACCTAATAGATAGGTGTGTGTGTGTAGAGTGTGAATGTGTGTGTGTGACTTCTAGAATGACCTAATAGATAGGTGTGTGTGTGTAGAGTGTGAATGTGTGTGTGTGACTTCTAGAATGACCTAATAGATAGGTGTGTGTGTGTAGAGTGTGAATATGTGTGTGTGACTTCTAGAATGACCTAATAGATAGGTGTGTGTGTGTAGAGTGTGAATATGTGTGTGTGACTTCTAGAATGACCTAATAGATAATGGGGTCCACATGTCTGAAGAAGGCTGAGGTCTAAGCAGCAAGGCATTAGATTGTGTAGGTGTGTGTGTGTAGAGTGTGTGTAATAAGATAGTAAACTAAAACTTCTATATTAAAACATACAATCTTTGACGTCTTGGAATATAAAACCTCTATTTAAAAACATACAATCTTAGACATCATAGAATATAAAACCTCTATTTAAAAACATCGTCAATCATTGACGTCAGCAGATTCTACGATTACCATTCAGATACAGTCATGCAAATATAGCGTGCTGTTTACAAAAACAACTATCCCACAAGCAAATATGGACATTCACTCTCTCTCTCTCTCTCTCTCCTCATTCTGAAGCCAGAAGGCTTTTTTACATGATATCAGATCCTCTCATGCAAATATACTGATCTGTATAGGACACCAACAACCAACAACAAACACACATACATTCAACATCACACACACTCTCCACTCTCATCACACACACACTCTGTATCTGTCTCCCTCTCTCTCTCTCTCTCTCTCTCTCTCTCTCTCTCTCTCTCTCTCTCTCTCTCTCTCTCTCTCTCTCTCTCTCTCTCTCTCTCTCTCTCTCTCTCTCTCTCAAAGAAAATCAAGTCTCCCTCACACACCACACTGAAGAACAACACCCCACCAACTACATACTTTATTTATCTGCTTATTGTAATGGAACCCTGAGTCTTTTGAAAGGTGCCCTCAAATAAAATGTATTATTACTAATATTATGCTAACAAAGGACTTGAAAAGACTGAAATTGAAAAGACGCCGTCCGTCAGTGCATGGTTTGAGCTCTGAGTTACAGTCCCCCCCTGGTGGTCTGAGGAGGGAACTACATCCTAATAACAGCCACTGCTGTTCTGCTGAGTGGAATCTACTGGTCAGTAGGGTCTCCAAAGAGACAGACAGTGTTCCATCTCACCTGTGAGGCTGAGAACGACGGTCATCCTCCCCACTACCAGACTCCTGAAGAGAGAGACATAGAGAGAGAGAGAGAGAGAGAGAGAGAGAGAGAGAGAGAGAGAGAGAGAGAGAGAGAGAGAGAAGAAAGAGAGTAAAACAAAAACTGAGGAATTAGTGATCCAAGATTTTCATTTATGGATTGGTCATTATAAAATATTTGAACCACCAATAGATCAGGAACTAGGAAGCAACATAATTATAGAAAAACTGCAGAAATCCGAAACAATACTTGAGATAACCAGCTCCTCCTTGACTGAGCAGCAGTTGGAATGCTCTGCTTTGTAGAGCTCTTTGGTCAACTTGAGTTGTTTTTAGAACTACATTTGACTTGACTTGAACTGACTGTCTGCTATCCTTGGTAACAAGGTCTCTCTTATCACACAAAGACTAACAGCATAGAGTCACTCTCAGACAGACAGACAGACAGACAGACAGACAGACAGACAGACAGACAGACAGACAGACAGACAGACAGACAGACAGACAGACAGACAGACAGAGACAGACAGACTGCTCCTGCCTTACTTCCTAGCCCTGCTGTCCAACAAAGCACACACACACACACACACACACACACACACTCCCACACACACACTCAGACACACACACACACACACACACATTATTATTCGCAACCTGTGAAACCCACTAATCTCCCCCAAACTTTCTCTCACACACTAAGCTGCCCATCTTTACAACACACACACAAAAGATAAAAAAAACACAATATAGAATATTCAATAAACTGGGGCCTTAACAATACCTTAACAAACTACTACCACATACACAATACACAGTCACCGTCTGTAGACTGCAGTGGAGTGAAGCACGCAGACTGTAAATGTTCTGAAGGCTGCTCTGTTGTCAAAGTAGCACCCAGGGTCACACACACCTCCTCGGATTAGGTTAACCACACCATAATAAGCCAGAATACACTACAGTGCGCCACGCGGGTCTCCATGGTAACCACGCCAGCACATGGCTGGATGGATCTATAGGCACCCTTTTCAGCCAACCAGATCATAGGCTGGAACGTATTGCTACGCAGACTACAGGTTCCCCCAGGTATTGATTGGTCCGTTGAAGGCAAACAGTGCTTAATAAATGGCTGGATCAATAAGGAGAAGAAGGGGATGAGGTAACTCTACAACCCCCCCCCCTCTCTCTGTTGATGCATCTCTCTCCAGTAACCCCCCCCTCTCTCTCTGTTGATGCATCTCTCTCCATTAACCCCCCCCCTCCATGTATCTATGTCTCTCTCTCTCTCTCTCTCTCTCTCTCTCTCTCTCTCTCTCTCTCTCTCCCTCCTTCTTCTTCTTCTTTTGCTCCTCCTCCGTAGATCTTGTGACTATCTTGATGCCCCTGTTCAATGTCAGACTATGACACACACACACACACACACACACACACACACACACACACACATCACTCACTCACTCTCTCTCTCTCTCTCTCTCTCCCACACACGCAAACTCTCTCTCCTACACACACACACACACACACACACACACACACACACACACACTCACTCACTCACTCACTCACTCACTCACTCACTCACTCTCACAAATTCGCAAATTTAAAATGATTAAACCTCCCGTGTCTTGTGTAAAAATAATAGAAGCTATTGACATTTAAACCGGTTAATCATAGGAAAATATTGATGAAAAATCTGCAGAGAGTTATTTCATAAAAAGAACTCCCGTACACAAGACAAGGGATGTTAAATGGTGCATGAAAGGAATGTCATGTTTGTACACCTCATATTGAGGAAGCTATTGACATTTAACCTGTTTTTTCACAGGAAAATATTGATAAAAAATCAGCAACGTGTTTTTTCATAAAAAGAATTCCAGTACACATGACAAGGGAGTTTGAATGGTGCATGAGAGGAATTTCATGTTTGTACACCTCATATTGAGGAAGCTATTGAAATGTAACTTTTTTTTCATAGGAAAATATTGATAAAAAATCAGCAAGGTGTTTTTTCATTAAAATAATTCCCATACTGTCACGCCCACGCCCGCACCGCAGCGTTCCTTGTCACCTGTTTACTGATTGACTCATGCTGTACACCTGTGCATAGTTAGTCTGGTATTTAAGCCCTGTGTGCCTAGACTCAGTTGGGCGTGATTGTAAGTATTACTAGTGTCTGTGTGGAATATGTTCTATGTCAACGGGAGACTGCCTCACGTTGACTATCGCTTTGTGTGTTGATTAAATACCCTGTATCCTGCACATGCCTCCGTCTCTATGGACTCATCACACATACACAAGATAAGGGAGTTTGAATGGTGCCTGACAGGAATTTCATGTTTGTACACCTCATATTGAGGAAGCTATTGACATTGAAACCTTTTTTTCATAGGAAAATATTGATACAAAATCTGAAAAGTATTATTTCATAAAAATAATTCCCGTACACAAGACAAGGGAGGTTGAATGTTGCATGACAGGAATTTCATGTTTGTACACCTCATATTGAGGAAGCTATTGACATTTAATCTGTTTTTTCATATGAAAATATTGATTAAAAATCAGCAAAGTATTATTTCATAAAAATAACTCCTGTTAACAAGATAGGGGGGTTCACAGATCCATGGCAGTCATAACATGTTTGATAATAAAGCAAAACAAAGCAGGAATAATCCATTTCCACCAACAGGAATTACTGTTCCGGCACTTTTGAGATGGTCCCTATTCGAATATATTACCGATGAAGACATATTCAGACAAATCTATTTCCCTCTTTTTTAAACGCAATCGATCTGGTATACTAGTGTCTGTACACTGTTTGTCATCATCCTCTGATTCAAATGAGACTGTTGCAAACATCTTGAGACTTTACGTTACGAAGCTATAGACGTTTCAAATCTGAAAATCGAATGTCGAACCAACTTCACGGAGCTCTCACAGCTTCATACTAAGAATTACTATTAGGATAATAGATGAATCTTTATGCTAACCTGTAGGAGTAAAGCCAGGTTAGCTCAGTGTATTCACATGAATGGCTTAAGTGCAATGGACAATCATATTAGAAAATAAAAAACCGTTAGAATATAGACAAGCTGAAAGTTTTGGTGGGTAACAGAAACGTTCGTTCTCCGTTAAAGTTAAGTCCATAAAGATGATCAAACTTTAAAGTTTAAGCAGCAAGTTAACATTAGCTGATAGTGGGAGCAAACGTTCAAGAACATTTCGTTACCAATTAAAGATGTATTTAACATGGAATCCGCAAAAACTCTTTTCGGGTGATCCTGGCTACTTTGGATGACAGCTAACCTTAACCAACTAGCTAGCCAGGTAGCTGTCAAAAAGCCAGCCTGCAGCTCCAGATAATGCTTATGGCAGAGTGAAATTTAGCCCTGAACAAATACACCCGAGGACCACACTTACCGATACGCAGGGACTCGAGTTTGTACTTGGGGTCGGCGATCGTTGAACTGTCACCAGTGCCATCGAAGTCCCTTTAGGGAACGGTCACCTCGGAGAAAGCAAAGCCTGAGGTACGAACATTCTTTCGTGAAGATGCAGCACAGCGACCGGAGTTCTTCGGTCGTTGCTGGGTTGTTGCGTCCAAATGTGAACACACACACGCTCACAAGCACGCACGCACAGAGACTCACTCTCACCATACTACGCACACACACACACACACGCTAGCGGCAGGCACATGCGCATTGTGGACTAGCTGTCAAATAAGATTCTGGGCTGGGCAGCTATTTGACTGCTTTTAGTAAAATGATATAACAAAATAAGAAATGAGCCTGGAACCCTACTATGAAATAAAACAAAATAAAAATTCACTTAAATCTAGTAGTTGGTCTTTTTTTTCTTTCTGTTGCTTGTCATAAGAGAAACGTTCTAGAGAATACCTGACCTTTAATTGTTGAGTGTAAGCACTAAATAATAGAGAGTGGAATGGACTATAAGGAAATATAGTACCAGCTACACTGGAGGATGGACTATAAGGAAATATAGTATCAGCTACACTGGAGGATAGACTGTAAGAGAATATAGTACCAGCTACACTGGAGGATAGACTATAAGAGAATATAGTACCAGCTACACTGGAGTATAGACTATAAGAGAATATAGTACCAGCTACACTGGAGGATAGACTGTAAGAGAATATAGTACCAGCTACACTGGAGGATAGACTATAAGAGAATATAGTACCAGCTACGCTGGAGTATAGACTATAAGAGAATATAGTACCAGCTACACTGGAGGATAGACTATAAGAGAATATAGTACCAGCAACACTGGAGGATGGAGGAGACTGAGTAATATATAATATAGAATAGAATAGAATAGAATAGAATAATATATGTATAATATATAATAATAATAATAATAATAACAATAATAGGTTTATAAGAGGAAGAGGAGGAAGGGAAGTGATGAAGGAAGGACGGAGATTTAATGGCCGGGGGGGGGGGGGGGGGGGGGGGGGGGGAGAGGAGCGGGAGAAATGGATTTAAGGTGATATTAAAAAGAGGGGGAGGGAAAAAGGGATAGAGAGATGTGGGAGGTGATGAGGAGAAAGAGGGGGAAGGGGAAAAGGAGGGGGCTGGTAGTGATGGGATGGGATTCATTTTGGCTCAGTCCTCTGAATGATCTGGGTCAGTGTGACTCATTCAGCTTCATCCCATCAACCCCGATACCCCCCAGCCCCTCCCTCCTCAGAGACAGGGGAGAGAAGGAGGACAAGAGGGAGGGAGGAGAGAGGGAGGAGGGAGGAGAGAGAAGGGGGGAAGAGAGGAA